>QANY01008171.1:164523-258883 GCA_003255025.1 Datisca glomerata
AATAGGTTCCACCCTTAGTGGGGAAGCTTCAACTATGTCTTGGTCTAGCACTAAAGCCAATTCAAGTCCCACTTCTGAGTTGATTTTCTTCCTTGATCTCTTGGATGGATTCCTTTTTTCGCCCCCATGTCGCCACTGTCATCATCCAAATGGGTTGAGGGAGTGGTGTTTGGGAGAAGTGAGGGAGAAATGGGGGATTGTTTTGGGGTGGAATGTGTGGGGGACGAGGGAGAGGAGTGATTTGGGGAGTTTGAGGTGGAACTAGGGTTGGATTGTGGTAGAGATGGGGCTGTAGCTTGGGGATTAGGAGAAAGTGTTTTAGCTTGCTGGATGAAATCACAATCATGACCAAAGATATCACACTTGTCACACCTCTTTGGTAGGCCCTCATACTCTACAAAAATATCAATTCGATCTCATCCTTCAATACCAAGATCAATATCAAGATGCTTAAGGATTCTTGACTTGGTTGAAATCTCAACACAGATTCTAACGAAGTCTCCTTTCACTCCTTTTGCAGTCAAGTGATCCGAGTATAAGGGTTTACCCACTGCACTAGCAACGTAGCTTAGAGCTTCAGAGGTTCTCAACTCGAGGGGAACATTCCAAAGTTTCACCCAAATGGGGATCTTAGCTAACTTTTCCTTTGTGAATTTGACGTTAGGCTCCCATGGTTGCAGAATAAGAGGTTTCCCTAACAAATGCCAAGGTCCATCTTTAAAGAAATAATCTCGGTGTTCTAAGTTATCAAATTTGAAATAGAAGAGTCCTTTGGAAGCTTGAACATCAAGGAGACCTCTCCCTTTCCAAAGCTGCAATGCAATCCTCTTAACCAAGTGTAATGGAGCTGTTTTACCCACAAAATAGCCAACCAAACAAGTCTCCCATTTGGCAAAGCTGTCTTTGGTAACAAAGTCAGGGAGCTTTACAATGACCCTATGTTCTTCATAAATTGTAGACTCTTGAAACTCAAGCTCAAACCTACTAGGTTGGTTTCTCTTAACTTTATCAGCCCAAGATCCATCCTTTTGTTGAGCTTTAGGTGAAGCTTCACAACGTTTATGGTAGATAGTGTTGCCCTTAAGGGTTTCAGAAATACCCTTAGCAACCACCTCCTTATTCTTTAAAGGTTCCAAAGGTTTGGGGGAAGGATAATACTGACAATTTCGTCTAAACCCCGGAGTAAAAGCATATAACTCAAGATCATCAACTACTTGATTGTATTCTGGAAAAATGGATAAATGAGGTTTTCGAGCTATTGGAGAAGATGAAGCTGACGTGGAGGTGTCCTTTCCATGCTTAGGTGGTAGTACAAAGGTACCTGAAACATGCTCCAAGGATGTCTTGAGCAAAGGCAAGGTCAAATCCCCTTTATGTTCAGGTACAACTGTAATTAAGAGAGGCTGTCCTTGCTCCGGGTTTTGGGGCAGGTTGTCTGTCCTTGCAAGCAAAGTTTTAGCTTTGTTGTTGCCCAAGGTATGCAAGAGTAGGTGTCCTTTCTCCTTTTGCTTTTGTCCTTTCACTTTTTGATCAGAATGCATGTCATTGTTTGTACTCCATGCACAACTAGGGTTAGCTAGAATTGGTGAGGTGGCAGGAGTTGATTGGCTCTCAAGTACAGCCTCATTGACCAATGGACAAAAGATTTCACCCTTGATCATCTCTCTTCTTCGTGCTCCTCCTTTGGCCAGAGAACCCTTGGTGATTTGCCTGAGTTTTTCAGACAAGGGAAAGCTTGTTTGCTTCTGAACATGCTCTTTGTTCTTAGAAGCACCTGTAAAAGCTTCATTTACAAAACATGGGGCTCCACCAAATGATGAAGGAACCCTTAAAGCACTAGAATCCAGTAATAACAAGTCATTGTGTACCTGAGAAGAAGGGACCAAAGAAATGTGCCCACAAGACATTGAGAGCTCATCCAAACCTTTGATTTGCTCCTCATTAGAGCTAGAAGCAGCCTCATCATTGCCATTAATGGCCATTTGGACCTTTCCTCCCTTATTTGGTGAGTTAAGGTTGTAGCTAAAGGTGCCAAAACAAGTACCATGTTCCTCGTCATCTCCATTAATACGAGCAGCAAGTTCTTCTGCCACATTTAGTGCACGAACACACACCTTCTTCTCACCAACTTCTTTGTTCTCCATAGCTAAAATCTCATCCAAAGTTGGAGATTCCTCCAAGGAAGAGCTAGAAGCAACTCTGACTTCTGGGTTTTCCAGCATTGAACTCCCATCTCCTTTAAACTTTAGAACATCTTCATGAGACTGAAAGCTCATCTTACCCGAACTTTTTTTACTGATCTTTGAACCTTGCTGAGTCTTGGTTTCAAAATAAGCATCATTCACCATTTTAGAAACTAAGCTCAGCTCCTCCCAGAGGAGGAGCAACAGAAAAGCGTCACCTGGTTTCTAGAGAGAAGGGAGAGCTTCTCTCTCTAAACATTGTAATCTCGTTTCCTCGGTGTGTCCTTGTACTCCTTTATTAGAAAGCATGCTTGAGAATACCAGATAAAACCTCCATAACCAACACAAACATATATGGAGAGATAGGATCACCCTGTCTAAGCCCTTTAGCACCTGAGAAGTAGCCAGTCAACACACCATTGACCACAATAGAGAAAGAAGGAGAGGAGATACAATCCATCACACAGTTAGAGAAATGATCAGGAAACCCCAAGCAGTCAAAGATTCTCCCGATACTCTCCCAATTCAAGCTATCATAAGCCTTGAAAGCACATCTGGGACTATTAGAAGTCCTATGGTAACCTCTAACCAGCTCTTGAGATAAGAGGATGTTGTCAGCAATTCTCCTCCCTGACACAAATGCAGCCTAGTTGCTACTAATAAGATCAGGGAGCACTCTCTTAAGTCTATCAGCAACATTACAACAAGAGATAGGCCTAAAGTCACCAGCCTTAGCGTGATGGGGGACCTTAGGGATAAGAGTAATGGCAGTAGAGTTAACCTGTTTCAATAAAAATTAGGAGCTAAAAAAACTCCAAACCAGCCTTAATAACATCTTTGCCCACAATATGCCAACATCTTTTGAAGAAACCAGCAGAGAAGCCATCAGGACCAGGGGCTTTACTACTCCCCAAACTAAACATAGTTGTGTGAACGTCTTCCTCTGTATAGGGGTGGTTGAGGATAGCTAAATGAGCTTGAGAGAGCTTATAAGGGAGAATCTGAGAGAGAACACTCCAATCCACCTCTTGATCAATGTGAGATGTCCCAAGAATATTCCCATAATAAGAAAGAATTTGATCTTTGATAGCCTGGTCATCAGTAATAAGGTCACCCTCCTCATTAACCAACTGATTAACTCTGGATTCAACTCTATTCTTCTTTAGTTTCTGAAAAAAGAAAGAGGAATTCTGATCACCCAAGGCAAGCCAATCAACTCTGGTTATTTCCTCAGAAAATCTTCTTTTGCATTCCTGAGCTTAGTGACTTAAAGTCTTATGGGAGCCAAGCTTTTCCCACAAAGGCTTCCTATGGCTGCATACACCACAGAGACAAAGAAATCTTTCCTTTCGTGAAGAATGGTTAGCTTACAGAACATAGCTTGATCAAAAGCATCAATTAGAGAACATCCAAAATCTTGGGATCCCAAGCTAAAACAATTTTACCTTTGCAAGTAGGAGAATGGTCCAGCAAAATTATTATATTTGATCTTAGTCTCAACTAAAGCACAAGAAGATAAATTAAGTCTTTACAAAGTTTCCCAACTTCAGCTTGCTTTAGAAGGCCAAGCCCTCTTATATTCCAAGAAGCTAAATTAATCATAAAAAGGGGGAGAGAGAGTCACCATTCCCAGGGGGAGCCTGAGTAACTTGATCAGCCAATAAGAAAGAGCCTTCAAAGCTGATTTAGAGAGCTTGGGAGAAGGACCAGGTTGGATAGTGACATTGACAATTGGGGAAGCTTTTGGGGGAGCTAAATTCAATGTAGAGTCAGAAGAGTATTGGGGCTCATTTTTATCCTCACAAGGCTCAATGAGACCCTTACCCTTCCTTTTGCTAACCACCTGAGTCCATTCATTGTCTTGGTCTTCCACATGGATGGTATTAAGAGGAAAGAGAGTAGAGATTTCACCCTCTGGCTCCTCATAAACCATAAGCTCCCTATTATCTTGGGGAGAAGAATCTTTGCTAGCGGTTTCTTCCTCACTAGCTAGATTATTCTTAGGGGCCACTTTGGCATCACAATCATGACCAAAGAGGCATTATTTAGCACATCTCTTTGGTAGACACTCATACTGCACATCCACCACCGCTGGATCCCATCCGTCAAGGCCAAGGTCAATGGTGAAAAACTTAATCAAATCAGAGGAGGCTTAAATTTTCACACAAACTCTAGCATATTCATGTCTATAATCAGAGGCAGTAGCATTGTCAGAGTGAGAAAGGATACCCACAACACTAGCAATGTGAATTAGAGCTTCTTCAGTCCATAATTCAATTGGAACATTCCACAATTTAACCCAAATTGGAAGGGTTGAAAGTTTCTCCTTTGAGAATTTAACATTTGACTGCCACTCTTGAAGCACAATAGGCCTACCTAAGAGGTGCCAATGTCCATCTTCTAAGACTGAGTTTCTATCCTCCATAAAGCCTAATTTGAAATAGAAAAGGCCTCTGGCGGCTGAGACCCTCAATTCCTCTTTTAGCCCAAAGTTGCAAAGCAATTTTCTGAACTAAGTGTAATGGAGCTTCCCTTCCAACAAAGTAGCCAACAAGGCAGCCTTCCCACCTAGAAAAATTCTCTTTAGTAATATAATCAGGAATCTTAATTGTGACATTACCATTTTCCGTAAAGGAAGAGGTCACATAACCTAAGCTTAGCTTCTTTTTCAGGTTACCTTTAACCTTTTCAGCCCATGAACCAGCCGGTTTGTCATGAGCTACACTCTTATTAGCTAAAAGGTCTTGATAATCTCTATTCTCAGGCAGCTTTGTAGAAGAAGAAGTTGGGGAAGGAGGAGAAGAGCTCACATTTGGTTTCCCATTAGAATCTGGTTTAAGAGAGAGAGAGGTTTCTCCAGCCCTAAAAGCTCGCTTAATTAGGACTCATCTGAGTGACTTCCCTTTTGCATTAGCTAGCATCCAATCTACAAACTGGCCCAATTCCTAACCTGGCAGTGTAGATCATATTTGTTCACAAGTGTGGCCCATACTCTGGCTGAATAACAACAATTGACAAAAAGATGCTCATGTGTCTCCTGGTAGCCAACACAACACACACAATCAGAACAAAATCCTGGTGTTTGGTCCCATTGTGCAACCCTATCTCTAGTGGAAATTTTGTTTCTCAAAGCCAACCAAGAGATAAAGCTGCACCTTGGGATGTGTTTAGAGAACCATATCACCTTTGCCCACTTACCCGGTTGTCTTGTAGGGGACAGTGCCTTATAGGTTAGACTTAGGGAGAAATCTCCATTTTGACTTGAACTCCATTTCTACATATCTTGTCGTTGAGCTTGGGGAGGAGGAATTGGAACACTTCTAATCTCAAGAAACTCAAAGGTGTTTGAAGTTGGCCAATGTCATTGATTGTCTTGAATGACAACACTCACCATAGAGTCCATAGTCGAAGAAGTTCCTGACAAAAGTCTTTGCCCAAATCTGGCCCAAAGGACACTATTTTCTTATCGTTGAGCAGGAAAGTAACTATTTTCGTTCCCTTCTTTTTTTCGAATGAAATTCTCTCTTCTTCTTCTTTTTTTATAAGTGCTCCTTTTTTTTGCACGAATTTTCTTATTTTTTCTCTTTCTTTTTTTGAACTACAACTATAAACCCAAAATTGAATTCAAAAGAACAAGAAAAATGCAAGAAATCAGAATTAAAGAAACAGAAATTTTAAAGAGATAAAACATGATCTAGAGCCAAAGCCTGATATCAAATAATACGGAACCTCCAAGAATAAGCTTGAGAACCCCTTTATGTATAGGAACCCACGAAGCATTAATGTGAAAACCCCAATGACCAATTCGGCAACAACCCCTAAGAAAAGGCTAGAAAAATAGATTTCTTCGATAGATGATCAAGAACTAGAATAAAGAAAACTTGTTTCTCAATTCCAGTTTCGAAACACTCCACAAGAAGGTGATCAATCTACTTGAATGTTTATTAAAGCATGTATTCTACTCAAGAACACAAAAAGTAAAACAACCTTTTGGTTTTTCTTAAATTAAAATTCTGGACTCTTAAAACATTCTAGGAAGACAAATATATAGCCTTTACAAAGGTTTTCTAAAATCCTAAAACCCAAGAATAGGAAACTAACCTAATTATAGTTTAAAAAATCATTAAGAATAGACTATATCAAGCTAAATAAAACTAATGGACTCTAAATAAAGTCCAATTTCGTTCAGCCCAAGAGGTAACACAAAAATGGCCTATTACATACTTAATTCAACCCATTAGTAATGTTGACTTGAACCAAGTTGTACTGGACTCGTGCTGCACTTATCCCAAAGCTTTGATGTCCTTGTAGACCTTCACTAGCTGAATTGACTAAGCCTTGAAAATGATGGATTAAAGCTTGTTGAAGCTTCTTAGACCGCGACCTTATTATTGGTCCTTGAGGCATGCTAATTGGACTAGAAACCTTTTGAACTTGCTCCTTGCCTTTTTGATTATGCTCATCTTTAAGATGTTGAATCCTGGAAACATGGTGTGTACGTTGATCCTTAACATTTCCCCTCTCCTCAAAAGGATTCGACCTCAAATCTGATGCATCACCTACATCAAAAGGACTTAAATCAGCCACATTAAAAGAAGCACTAACATTATACTCACCTAGCAGGTCAACTTTGTATGCATTGTCATTAATCCTTTCAAGAATTGGAAAAGGACCATCGCCTCTTGGGCTCAGCTTGGACTTTCTTTGAAGTGAAAACCTCTCTTTACGAAAATGCACCCAAACCCAATCTCCTAGCTGAAAAATCATTAGTTTTCGTCCCTTATTCACACGTGAAGCGACTTGAGCATTTTGCATTTCAATCCTCTCTTTAACTTGCTTATGTAACTACTTCACCAAATCTACCTTAGAATTAGCATCAACACTCACAAAATTGTTAGGTGGCAATGGTAATAAATCAATAGGAGTGAGCGGATTAAATTTATAAACAATCTCAAATGGAGAACAATGAGTAGTGCTATGAACAGCCCTATTGTAAGCAAAGGACACAAATATGACACAAGAGGTCTCCACAGGATGTGAAGCAAAGGACACAAATATGACACAAGTGCTCAGAGGTCTCCACATGATGCAAGCAAAGGACACAAGAGGTGACATGGGGAGCCCCAAAAGTGGAGGTCCAAACAGTCACTCTATCCCCAGTTGTAAGCCTATTAAGAGCAGTAAGTCAAACAATGAAGCTATAACTAGGAATGTGCTTCTTAAACCAAATAAATGGGCCCACCTCACCTTATCACCAGCTGGAGCAAAACCCTATAGGTATGCACCATAGAGAAAAGACCAGAAGGAGAAGGAGTCCAAAGCCAAGAGTCGAAGGAGTGCTCTCTGAGGGGAGAGAGAGGGACCTCCCTAATAGTGATGACCTCATGGGAGTTAGAAGTCGACCAATTCCTGGCTCCATTATGAATCACTGAGCTCACTTTGGTTGTCCAATCCCAACCAGTACCAAAATAAATCCTGAGCCCAAACCTTTGAGCCAATGCCCCCAAAGGGTGCCAAGGGTCCAAGAGAAGAGAAATATACTCACCATTACCCACTCAAGCCTTGCAAAACCCAGAAAACTTGTCTCCAACTTTCATAATCTTTTCGGGTTAATTACATTTTTTGTTTTCCGAAAAAAAACTTTCAGAATCTTCCTCCAACTCCAAGAAGGATTGGAGGTAAGCTTAACCAAGAAAATAGAGCTCTTCTTGCTCAAGAAAACCTTGCACCAATCCTTCAAAAGGGAAGCTTTAACCAAAGAGGCCAGAAACCAGAAATGCTTTGCCACTGCCACTTCATTAACTAAAGAGAGATCTCTAAGGCCCAAACCACCTTGAGATTTAGAATAGCACAGATCACTCCAAGCCACCTTAGCACCGGATTGCTTTATAGTTGAAGCATTCCAGAAGTAGTTTCTCATAATAACCTGAATCATATGCAAAATCTTCTTGGGAGGAATAAACAAACCAGCCCAATACTGAAAAATGGCATAGAGAACAGATTTCACCAGTTGCAATCTTTCCCAATAATTCGCTCTAGCTGTAAAATGATCCATCAAAGAAACACAATCAGTTTTGGTGAGCTTTGAGGTAATCAAAGGGACCCCCAAATATCTCGTGGGAGCTCCCCAATATTGAAATTACACAAATCCATAATAGCTTGAGAAGTAGTGGGGTGGACCCCAAACATGAGACCTGACTTTTTTGAAGACCAGAAAGAGCCTCAAATAACAGAGGAAGTGTTACCCTTATGAAGATAAAAAGATCATCAGCAAAGCGCAAGTTAACAACACCAAGCTTCTTACACCTCCATTGATACCCAAAATTAGCCTTGTGAGCAACAAGCTTCAGAATACCAGTGAGAACCTCCATAACCAAGACAAATAGATATGGGGAGATATGATCACCCTATCTAAACCCTTTAGCACCAGAGAAGTACCCTGTCAAATCACCATTTACAACAACAGAGAAAGAAGGTGAAGAGATGCACTCCATCACACAACTAGAATAGTGGTCAGGAAAACCCAAATAATCAAAGATTCTGCCAATAATCTCCCAATTCAAACTATCATAAGCTTTTTTAATATCCACCTTGAAAGCACATCTTGGACTATTAGAAGTCGTATCATAGCCTCTAACCAACTCCTGAGATAAGAAAATGTTGTCTGTAATTCCTCTCTCAGGCACAAAGGCAGCCTGGTTGCTACTAATAAGATCATGGATAACTCTTTTAAGCCTATCAGCAAGCATTTTAGTGATGTTGTTATATATAACATCGCCGCAAGAAATAGGCCTAAAGTCTCCAACCTTGGAAGGATTGGGAACTTTAGGGATAAGAGCATTAACAGTAGAATAAACTTGGCTCAACAAGGATTGGGAGCTAAAGAACACCAAAATAGCTTTAGACACATCACTATTCACAATTTGCCAACTTTTCTTAAAGAAACCAGCAGAAACCCCATCTAAACCACGAGCGTTCTTACTCCCCAAACTAAGCATGGTGGTGTGCACATCCTCCTCTGAATAAGGCTGGTTGAGGATAGCCAAATGAGCTTGTGATAACTTGGTAAGGAGGATCTGAGTGAGAACAACCCAATCCAACTCCTGATCGGGGTGAGAGGTCCCAAGGAGATTCACATAATAGGAGAGAATACTATCTATAATAGCCTGACCATTAGTGATAAGGTCACCCTCCTCATTAACCAACTGATTAATTCATGATCTAACTTTGTTCTTCTTCAGCTTCTGAAAAAAGTAAGAGGAATTCTTATCACCTAAGGCAAGCCAATCAACTCTAGCTTTTGCCTTAGAAAGTCTTCTTCAGCATTTCTAAGCTTAGTAAACTCTGTAAATCTGATTTTCTCTTCTTCTTAAGAGAAACACCCCTAGGAGAGGCAGCAAGGTCAGCCAGCACTTTAGAGAGAGCTTCTCTAGCAATAATGGCACTTTTAATAATATCTGAGCAAAAAGAGGCATTTAACTTCTTCAAGAGCAATTTTTTTTATTTAAAGCCTCTTACAAAGGCAAAACATGGTTGTCCCATACACTTCAATATCCCAAGCATCTTTAAGAACAACCCAAAAACCCTCAATATCCATCCAAAAGTCAAAGAACTTAAAAGGAGGCTTAGGTCTAGAAGAATTAGCCCTAAGCTGAATAATATAATAGGAGAGTGATTAGATATACCTGAAGTATGAAAATGGCAAGAAGTGGCAGGAAACTCTGAAGCCCAATAATCACCATTAACCAAGGCTCTATCAAGCTTGCGCATCTTACTACCTCCACCAACCTAACCATTCCACTAAGTGAATTGGCAGCCACTATAAGAAAGATCAAGAAACTCCAAATGACTAAGACAAGCAGCAAAGTCAATAGAACTATTCTTCCACTTGAAGCACCACAATTCTCACTAGGCTTCAAAATTGCATTAAAGTCACCAAGAATAAGCAAGGCTATCAATGACTTAAGACCTTATGGGAACCAAGCTTATCCCACAAATTCCATCTAGAGATAGCATCATTAGCTCCATAAACCATGAAGATCACAATTTTTTTCCATATCATGAAGCTATTGCATGTACTCGAACTGACTTTTGACACCCAAAACACGTTTGGTATAAGAATTTTGAGTGTTGTTGTCATTCCAGGTGGTTTTAGTGCCACACGGAGTCTAAAAGATCCAATGGAACATGATTAGGCCTAAACTAGATGAACTTGCCAAACTTAGATCTATTGGGCATGGCATGTACTGGAACATACTTTAAATACCCAACACACATTTGGGATAAGAATTTGGAGTGTTGTGGTCATTTTAGGAGCTTCTAGTGCCATACAAAATCAAAACGACCTAAGGGGACGTGTTTAGGCCCAAACTAGACAAACTTAGGTAAACAAGGATCTTTTGGGTATGACATGTACTCGAACTGACTTTTAACACTTAAAATAAGTTTGAGATAAGAATTTTGAGTGTTCTAGTCATTTTAGGTGCTTTTAGTGTCATACAGAGTCGAAAAGACCCAATAGGATGCGTTTAGGCCCAAACTAGACAAACTTAGGTAAACGTGGATCTTTTGGGCATGACATGTACTCGAACCAACTTTTGACACCCAAAACATGTTTGAGATAAGAATTTAGAGTGTTGTGGTCATTTTAGGTGCTTTTATGCCATACACAGTCCAAAAGACCCAATGGAATGTCTTTAGGCCCAAACTATATGAACTTAGCTAAACTTTGATTTTTTGGGCACGACATGTACTTGAACTGACTTTTGACACCCATCACACTTTTGGGATAAGAATTTGGATTGTTATGGTCGTTATCGGTGTTTTTTTTTTGGGTAAACAAATTGTATAAACCAAAAGATACTTACACATGTACAAGGGGCATACCCCAGGAAGTACAAAATTAGAGCCTGATTAGAGGCTTAAGATCTGCACGCAAATTAAACTGGTAATATGTAAAGTACTGAAATTAGATATCAATGCTTCATAAGACAGCCAAGGTTTACAAAATGCTTGGGTTAAGACCCCATCTATCCACTAAACGTAGATTAGTATCATTAGTGCCAAAACACTTCGAATCCCAAAGCCTTAATCTGACTAATTGTGAAATAGCTTCAGTTAGGATCTTGGAATCTCTGATTTTGCCTTAAAAAATCCTTGCATTTCTTTCTCTCCATATATAATAGATGAAGGAAGTAAAAGCTAGCTTAACTAGGACTCCTTTGAGTGACTTCCCTGTTGCATTAGCTAGCATCCAATCTACAAACTGATCCCAATCTCTAACCTGGCAGTGTAGATCACATTTGTTCACAAGTGTGGCCCATACTCTGGCTGCATAACAACAATTGATAAAAAGATGCTCATGTGTCTCCTGGTAGCCAACACAACACACACAATCAGAAGAAAACCCTGGTGTTTGGTCCCATTGTGCAACCCTATCTCTAGTGGAAAGTTTGTTTCTCAAAGCCAACCAAGAGATAAAGCTGCACCTTGGGATGTGTTTAGAGAACCATATCACCTTTGCCCACTTAACCGGTTGTCTTGTAGGGGACAGTGCCTTATAGGTTAGACTTAGAGAGAAATCTCCATTCTGACTTGAACTCCATTTCCAAACATCTTGTCGTTGAGCTTGGGGAGGAGGAATTGGAACACTTCTAATCTCAAGAAACTCAAAGGTGTTTGAAGTTGGCCAATGCCATTGATTGTCTTGAATGACAACACTCACCATAGAGTCCATAGTCCAAGAAGTTCCTGACAAAAGTCTTTGCCCAAATCTGGCCCAAAGGACACCTAGAGGATGCCAATTATCTGTAAGAAGCTTCACAGTAGTACCATCTCCAATAGTTATAGAGCAAAAGGGCAGAAACTTGCTCCTGAGCTTGAGAAGCTTTCTCCAAACCCAAGATGGGTTAGAAGGAATGGAAACCAAGAAAATTGAACTCTTTCTGATTAGGTATGTTTGACACCAATCTTTCCAAAGTGATCTTTTAGAAGGGAGTAGCAAGAACCATAAGTGTTTGGCTATAGCAACTTCATTAGCTAGAACCAAATCCCTAAGGCCCAACCCACCTTGTACCTTGTCAAAACATAGGTCTGCCCAAGCTACCTTGGCCCCAGAAGCTTTAGTATCTTGGCCATTCCATAGAAAATTTCTTACCAAGCATTGGACTGTCTTCACCACTCTTTTAGGGAGAATGAAGAGACCACTCCAAAAGTTGACCATAGCCATAAGGACAGACTTGATAAGTTGGAGTCTTCCAGCATAAGACAAATACTTTGATTCCCAAGAACTGATTCTCATAGTGAGTCTGTCAACCAAACCTTGACAATCTGATTTGGTAAGCTTGGTTGTAATGAGTGGGACACCAAGATATCTAACTGGAAGAGACCCTTCTGTAAAACCCAGTTCAGCATGAATGATAGAAGACATCTCTGTGCTCACCCCTGATAAGAACAGTTGACTCTTTGAAATATTTGGTTGAAGCCCTGATAGCTCTTGGAAAATGGCCAAAGCTTCCTTAAGCACATGCACGCTTTTTTTGTCTCCTTTACAGAATAAGAGTAGGTCATCAGCAAAGCACAGATTAACTAAGTTAAGCTCTTTGCACCTCCAATGGAACTGGAACTCTGAGTGTTTGGCTGCAAAGCTCAAGATCCCTGTCAAGACCTCCATGATGATGACAAAGATGTAAGGAGAGATTGGATCCCCTTGTCTAATTCCTTTAGCACCCCTAAAGTAACCATGCAGCTCACCATTTATATTCACTGAGTATGAGGGAGAAGAAAGGCACTCCATGACCCAAGAAATGAAAACATTTGGGAAGCCAAGGCATTGAAAAGCTTTACCTATTAGTGACCAGTTCACACTATCATAGGCTTTCTTAAGGTCCACCTTGAGAGCACACCTTGGCAAACCAAGTGATCTATGGTAGCTTCTAAGTAATTCTTGGGAGAGAAAAATATTGTCAGCCATTCTCCTTCCTGGGATAAAAGCACTTTGGTTCTGACTTACGATGTTGGGTAATACAAGCTTGAGTCTTTCAGCAAGTATTTTTGTGATGCACTTGTAGACTACATTGCAGCAAGAGATAGGTCTAAAGTCCCCAATACTAGTGGGATTAGGGACCTTTGGTATTAAGGTGATTGCAGTTGAGTTAACCTCTTTTAGGAGGTTACCTGTAGTAAAGAACTCCAAAACAGCTTTGGTTACATCCCCACCCACCACATGCCATGCTTTCTTAAAGAACCCAGCTGAAAAACCATCTGGTCCAGGAGCTTTGCCACTTCCCATACTGAAAATAGCTTGCTTGACCTCATTTTCTTCAATGGGAAGAGCCAAAGGTACAGCCTGATCAGGTCCAAGCTTTCTTGGCAAAGCACAATCAAGTATACTCCAATTGACTCCCATTTCTTCATTTGGTGTACCCAAGAGATTTTTGTAGTAATCTAATATATGATCCTGGATCTCCTCATGGGAAGTAAGTAGAGAGCCTTGGTTGTCCAGGTGTGTAATCCTGGTTTTGAATCTATTCTTTTTCATACTTTGATAAAAGAAAGAAGTGTTCTGATCATCCAACTGAAGCCACTGTACTCTTGACTTCTGCCTGTAGAAGCTCTCTTCAGCATGTCTAAGCTCAAAGAATCTGGAGCATGCATCTCTGTCCTGAGCCTGTAACAATGCATTTAAAGGGTCATTTCCCAACAAGTTTTGAATTGACTCCATGTGTGCTTCAGCCAATTTAACTCTAGAAGGAAGATCACTGCAAATCTTTGGTTGAACCTCCTCAGTTCACCTTTGAGTGCCTTAAGCTTCTTACAGAGCCTAAACATTGCTGTCCCTGAAATCTCAGCCACCCAAACTCTATCCAAAAGCTGCCAAAACCCTTCTCTTTCAAACCAAAACTCAAAAAACTTGAAGCTTACTCTTGGTTTATAGGAGTCCTTCTCCATTTGTAAGATAATTAGACTGTGATCAGAGATGCCGGGAGGAGCAAAGAGACACTTTGTGTCAGGGAACGAGTCCATCCAGTGAATATTTGCCATGGCTCTATCCAACTTACACATAATAAAGGTTCCATCATTATGCTTGTTTGACCATGTGAATTGACAACCTGAGTATGCAAGGTCCTCAACCTCAATAGTGAAAGTGCATTTGTTGAAGTCAAAGATGCCATCATCCCATCCCTTAGCTCCTCCTGATTTCTCACTAGGGGAGGCAATAACATTGAAATCTCCGGTGATAAGCCATGGGGCATGAGAAGTGAGTGAGTGGTGGGAGCACAAGGATTCCCAAAGTTTTTCACTGTCGTTATCGGTGTTTCTAGTGCCATACGGAGTCCAAAACACCCAATGGGACGTGCTTAGGCCCAATTTAGATGACTAGGCTAAACTTGGATCTTTTGGACATTGAATGTACTCTAACTGACTTTTGGGACCCAAATCACATTTGGGATAAGAACTTGGAACTTTTGGGCATGGATTGTACTCGAACTGACTTTCGACATCCAAAACACGTTTGGGGTAATAATTTGGAGTGTTTGGTCATTTTAGGTCCTTTAATGCCACACAGAGTTGAAAAGACCTAGTGGGACGTGTTTAGGCCCAAACTAGATGAACTCGGCTAAACTTGGATCTTTTAGATATGGCATGTACTCGAGCTGACTTCTGACACCCAACACACGTTTGGGATAAGAATTTGGAGTACTGTGGTAATTTTACATGCTTTTAGTTCTGATAAGAACCATGAAGCAATTCAAAGGGAATCAGTTATATATTCAAAATGGGTCAATTACAAGGGCTAGATTTCAGAAATTCAAAGAAAATGACTACCAAGGAGTTTTGGGCTGATTATGAAAACTCACATGCAAAGATGAGTCCAAAACACCCCTAATCAAGCTAATCCTACCTTAACCATGGGTGAGCCTCTTTGACTAGTGGTCAACAAGGTAAATTCCCTGAGTATGATGATGTGGTCCAAGATCTTGAACTTTATGCTTTTACACAAGGAATTCGTAGAGAGATCCCTCCCCCTCTCCCTTTGGAGAACAATGGTATCTATGAGAAACTTTGTAAAGCTTCCCCAACTAGTAACCCTACTCCTAAGGGTTCTTGGGCTGAAAAAGTTAAGCAAAATCAGGGGCAAAAGCTTCCATTATTATGAAGAAACTACAATATTTGAAGAAGAAAGAATTATAGTCATGCTACCGAGTTGCATATCCAAAGAAAGCATTGCAAAATAGGAAAGCTGTCTTGTAGGTTTCTTTGTGGGTAAGTCCTCTCCTTTGCATTTGGTTAAGACTGTTTCCATGCAATTATGGACAAAAAAGGTTTAGTTGAGGTCTCGATCAACATAGATGTCTTCTTTTTTCAAATTTTACTCTTTTGGAGCCAGAGATGTTGTTCTTGAAGCTGGACCTTGGTTCTTGCTTGGCGAGCCCATTATTCTCCAATTATGCGTAAGACTTTGGAATGTTCCGCTTGAACTAAGGTCCAGATGCCTTGGCGCACATCGCTAGTGCTGTTCGTACTCCTCTCTATCTAAACTAGGGTGGTTAAACACTTTGATATTGATCTTGGGGTGGTTCCCTATTAATGTCCAAGTTGAATATGAAGCTCTACCTAAAAGATGCCACAAGTGTAACATCTTTGGCCATGATTGTAATGTGGTTCCCCTAGTCCATAAACCTAAACCTTCTCTTCCCCCTCAAGGCCCTAACCAACCAAATACTCCCCCTCCCCTCCCCACTCCCCCAAAGAGACATCATCTCCATCTCCTAGCCCCACCAAAATATCAAAGCCCGAGCTCCCTATAATTCCCATTGCCACCATTGACCCCCTCATCTCACCCATTACCATTCCCATTGAATCTGATTTAGAAGAAGGATGACAGTGGTTACCAAAAAGAAATTTGGGAGAAAGCCTACTTTAGTGGATAAAAAGTTCAGCTATTGTTCCAAGTTTTAATGATTTGGAGCATAGTTCATTGGATAGCAGCCCTATAGCCATGCTCCCACCCATAGAAGAGGCTCCCCATGGTGAGGAGGAGATGAAGATGGGCACTGATCAAGATAATGAGTCCATCAACCCTATGGCTCCTAATTCTATGGGCCGAGATTCTAAGAGCTCCAAGAAGAAGCTGAAGAAGAAAAGGGAAAGGTACCCCTCACCTTAGTAAGGTGAAGGGGAATTTGGTTATCAAAGGTGGGTAACCGACTGCCCAATCAATCTATATGATTAATCTTGCCACATGGAAACCTTTGTTTTTTAGAAACCTTGGTTTTTAGGAAACCTTTGGTTACTAGGATGAGGGGTATATTTTAGAAACATTTATTTTGTAAGAAACCTTTATTTTTTTTTAGAAACCTTTGTTTTTAGGAAACCTTTATTTTTTAGAAACATTTGTTTTTAGGAAACCTTTGTAAAGGTTATAAATATGTCTTGGTAGAATGTTTTAAGGTCCAGAATTTTCATTGTTTTAGTTATCATCTTATCACATTATTCATCTTATCATCCTATCTTATCTCATCATATCTTGCCATATCATATATTATCTCATCTTATCATAACATCATATCTCATCTTGTCATAACTTATCTTATCTTTTTATTTATCTAATCTTGTCATTACTTATCTTATCTTATCTTATCTTATCTTGTCATAACATATCTTATCTTATCTAATCTTATCTTATCATATCTTATTTTATCTTATCTTATGTTATCCTTATCTTATCTTATCATATCTTTTCGTATCTATCATTATCTTACCTTATCTCATCCTTACCTTATCTTAACCTTACCTTATCTTATCTTCTGTAAAAAAAATAGATAGTATAAGTTGATCTCCATTTGTTTCCTTATCTCCAATTTAATCTCTTAGTTGTGTTGCATTTCCTTCTCTTCTCATAGTGTATTTGTCTAGGTCTTTTGGTTGTTACTTGAAAATGCCAGATTTTTTTGTTAGTTTTATCAAGAACCGAAAGAGAAAACAAGAGTGGTAAAATGCAAGAGTGAGTGTGTGAGAAAATCAGAGGGTAAAAGCCAAATAATATTTGAGTTAAACACAAGTGACCACCCCCATCTTGTGAGTGCAAACACGTGAGGGAGTGCCGGTTAGGTCCTTGAATATTTTTTTTTCTTTGTTTCTAACACTCTATTGCAGAAATGTCAAACCAAAGTGGAAATAATGATGTTGATCAAGTTCCTGAAGCTATGCTACGTAAGGCTCAACAAGGAGAGTTTGCACGATTAAATCGACATATGGAGGCCATGAGGAATGCATTAGAGCATATGAATGCAAGGTTGCAAGCAGTTGAAAGAGCAACACCAAATCACAAGAAGGGAGAAAAGGAGGTAGAAACAGAATACCTCAAGTTGATGACTTTGAAGATGAAGATTTTTATTATAATGAGGATGATGATATAATTGTTGAAAGGGCCGCGCCTAGAGGAGGAGAAAGAGAAGGTCGCGGATTTGGTAGAGGTAGGACAATGCGAGAAAATCAATTACATCGTAGAAACCGAGGCAATGACGATTTTGTAGATAGAAATTTGGGAGGCATTAAATTTAAGATCCAAAAGCTTATTTAGAATGGGAAAAGAGGATGGAGCTCATGTTTGATTGTCACCACTATTCCGAATATAAAAAGGTAAAACTTGTTATTGTCGAATTTATTGATTATGCTATTTATTGGTGGGATCAACTAATGATAAATATAAGGAGAAATAGAGAGCGTCCCATAGAGACTTGGGCAGACTTGAAAACCGTGATGAGGAAACGGTTTGTGCCATGTCATTGCTATCGAGACTTGTATCGAAAGCTGTAAGGTCTCACTCAAGGTAGCCGAAGTGTCAAAGATTATTTTAAGCAGATGAAGATGGCTATGATAAGGGATAATATAGAAGAAGACCGAGAGGCCCCTATGACTAGGTTTTTGCATGGATTGAACTGAGAAATTCACGATTGGGTAGAGATGTAAAATTATGTGAAGTTGGGAGATATGGTTCACATGGCCATTAAGGTTTAGCAACAACTCAAAAGGAGGGGTGGTACACGAACAACCCTTGGCTCGAGTTGTTCCCCATGGAAACCAAGCTATGCGGAGAAGGAGGAGAAGGTGGCCACAAAAATTGAGCAAAAGTCAGAATCGACCAGCCATGGTTACCAAGGTGACAATTTGAGGATGAATCCTTGTCAAGCGAGAGAGAATGATGAGGATCTGGTTGCACAACCACAAAGGATGGATGAAGCACTCAATGGGAGCATGACGTGGAGCATGACGTGGTACATTGAGCATGACGTGCCATTCAACATGATATCCTTGATGGAGCATGATGTGGCATCCAACATGGCAGCTTCTGTGGAGCATGATGTGGCATACAACATGGCAGCCCACATGGAGATGACTTGGCATCCTACATGGAATTTCGCATGGAGCATGATGAGTTCAATATGGCAGTCCACATGGAGTATGACTTGGCATTTTAAATGTTGACAAGGAAGGAAGACAACTTGGCAATCCTAAATAGTAGTCTATTAGAGCATGACGTGGAGCATGACATGGAGTATAAAAGCCTACATGGAGCATGACATGCCATCCAACATGTCAGCCTAAATGAAGCATGACATGACATCCAACATGGAGCATGATGTGTCAGCCAACATGGCAGTCTACATGGAAATTACATGAAATCCTACATGGCATCACACATGGAGCATGATGTGGAGTTCAATATGGCAGTCCACACGGAGCATGACATGGCATTTTAAATGTTGACAAGAAAGCAAGACAACTTGGCAATTCTTATCTCATCTCATCTTATATTATCTTATCATTGTCTTATCTCATCATATCATATCTCGTCTTGTCATAATTATCTTATATTTTTTAATGTCATCTTATATTATATTACCTTGTCATAACTTAACTTATCTTTTTTCTTATTTTATCTTATCTAATCATTATCTTATCGTATCTCATCTTATCTTATCTTATCTTATCTCATCTTATCCTTACCTTATCTTGTCATAACTTATTTTCTGTAAAAAAACAGTATAAGTTGATCTCCTTTTGTTTCCTTATCTCTAAATTGCATCCCTTAAGTTGTTTCCTTTCCTTATCTTCTCATAGTGTTTGATTTGTTTAGGTCTTTTGTTGTTTCTTGAAAATTCCAGATTCGTTTATTAGTTTTTAACAAGAACGGAAAGAGAAAACTAAGAGTGGTAAAAGGCAAGAGTGTGTGAGAAAATCAGTGGGTAAAAGCCAAATATTTTGAGTGAAACGCGAGAGAAATTGAGTGAACCTCAAACTTAGAGTGTAAACACGTGAGGAAGAGATAGTGAGGTCCACTTTTTCTAATCTTATTCTCATTCAAATATGTCAAACAACAATGGTAGTGGAGGAATGGAGGAAGTTGGCAAGTCAAAGTTACAAATGGAGGCGTTAGTGGGTGAATTGAAAAGAATATTAGGAGATGGGATGGAACGAGTGCATGAGAGGATTGATCGGATGGAAACACGGGTGGAAACACCTAGAGCTCCAATTGGGCATTAGAGGGAGAGACAATCACCTAGGGTTGAGTATAAGGAAGAATTTGGGGAAGATTTTGATGAAGAGGACCGATATTATCACATGGGCAGATTAGGCCGTGGGGATAGAGATAGGAGATTCCGACATGGGAATAGAGAAGATAGGTTTGGCAAGAGAGTGGACAACAATTTGGGTAGCATTAAGATGAAGATATGATCATTTCAAGGCAAGAATGATCCTGAAGCTTATTTAGAATGGGAGAAGAGAATGGAGTTGGTGTTTGATTGCCATAACTACTCTGAGTTGAAGAAAGTGAAATTGGCAGCCATCAAATTCATGGATTATGCTATCATTTGGTGACGATTTGAGGATAAATCTTTCTCAAGAAGGAGGGCGAGGATCCGGTTGCACAAGCTCAAAGGATTGATCCACTTCAAGTAGTAAGCGGTCAAATCAAAAGAGCTAGAGAAAAGAGAATGGCTGAAGCACTCAATATGAGTACGACGTGGAGTATGATGTGGCATATGGCAGCTTACATGGAGCATGGCGTGACATCCAATATGGGAGCCTGCATGGAGTATCCTGTGGCGTCCAAAATGGCAGCCCATGTGTAGCATGACGTGGCGTCCAACATGGTAGCTTTCATAGAGCATGTGTGGCATACAACATGGCAGCCCACATGGAGATGACTTGGCATCCTACATGGCATTCCACATGGAGCATGATGTGGCGTTCAATATGGCAGTCCACATGGAGCATGACTTGGCATTTTATATGATGACAATGAAGCAAGACAAATTGGAAATTCTAACCTAGAAGTGGACAGCCAATAGGAGTCTATTAGAGCATGACACTTTAGAAATCCTAACCTACAAGTGGACATCCAATAGGAATCTTTTGGGTGGATTACTAGTTCCTTATTTACTGCAATTACTATTTTTTATCTTTTAAATTTAGCTTAGGTTGTTTATACTCTTTAGGCTTCTAGTTTTTCATTTAAGCATGGTTTTACAAGGTATTAAAAAAATTTGGTCATTATAATTTCTTGGTGAGAGTTTTCTCTTTGGTTCTTCTTAGAACTTTTTAGACTTATCAAGAATATTCTCGTGGCGTCTAAAACCTAGACTTATCACTCACTTTTCCTTCTTGTTCTTGAGTGTGGCGTCTAAACCATACATTTGGTTCTTTTCGAAGCATCAATTTGGGTCTTAGGTCTTATACCTAAGATTCTCTTCGTATCATAGAAAACGGGCCTAGGTTTCTTCTTCTTTAAAATTAATCTTTGGGTTCTTGAACCATCATTGTTATCGGATTTCATCGCAAAGTGACGGCAACGTTCATATCACATAGAAAATGGGTCGGGGTTTCTTCTTCTTTAAATCGATCATTGAGTTCTTGAACCACCATTGTTATCAGGTTTCAAGGACAGGTCGCCTAGTGGGCCGTATCAAGTTCCATACGAACTAAAAAATACCCAATGGAACTTGTTTATGCCCAATTTATATTAACTTAACTACATTTGGATCTTTTTGGCATGGGATGTATTGGAACAGACTTTTGACACCCAAAACACGTTCGTGATAAGAATTTGGAGTGTGTTTGTCGTTTTAGGTGCTTTTAGTGTCCTACGGAGTCCAAAAGACTTAATGGGACATGTTTAGGCCCAAACTAGACGGACCTGCCTAAACTTAGATCTTTTGGGCATGCCATCTACTCGAACTGATTTTTGACACCTAACAATGTTTGGAATAAGAATTTGGAGTTTTTTGTCGTTTTAGGTGCTTTTAGTATCATATGGAGTCAAAAAGACTCAATGGGACGTGTTTACGCACAAACTAGATGAACTTGGCTAAACTTGGTTTTTTAGGGCATGACATGTACTCGGAATAACTTTTGATACCCAAAACACATTTGGGATAAGAATTTGGAGTGTTGTCGTTTTAGGTTCTTATAGTACCATACAAATTTAAGAAGACCCAATGCGACGTGTTTATTATGCCCAAACTAGATGAAATTTTTAAACTCAAATCGTTGGGCTTGTCATTTTAGGTGCTTTTTGTTCCATACGGAGTCAAAAATAACAAATGGGACGTGTTTAAGCTTAAACTATATGAACTTAGCTAAACATGGATCTTTTGGAAATGACATATACTCGAACTGACTTTTGACAACCAAAACACGTTTGAAATAAGATTTTGGAGTTTTGTGGTCGTTTTAGGTGCTTTTAGTACCATACAGAGTCCAAAAGACCCAATGGGGCGTGTTTAGGCCCAAACTAGGTGAACTTGGCTAAAGTTGGATCTTTTAGGCATGGCATGTACTCGAATTGACTTTTAGTACTCAAATCACGTTTAGGATAAGAATGAGGAGTGTTTTGGTCGTTTTAGATGCTTTTAGTGACATACGGGGTCAAAAAGACCCAATTAAACATGAAAGGGTAGAGATGAAGGAGTTGCAGCTAGTGGGGAAACCCACAACCCACCCATCATGTTTAATCTTGCTACTTGGAACATTAGGGGGCTCAATGACTCCTTAAAACAAGCTGCTGTGAGGAAGCTTTGTAAGAATTCCAATCTTTCTCTTTGTTCTTTACATGAAACTAAAGTGAAAAACTTTAAATTCACTAATCTTGCTAAGGCCATTTTTCCTAATTGGGGGGTGGTAGCAAACTACAATTTTGCTGCAGGGGGTAGAATTTGGGTTGCTTGGGACCCAAAAGTACTTGATGTAATAGTTTTGGATACTACTGACCAAGTTTTATTTGGTAAGCTTACTATTAAGCATTCTAATGTTGTATGTTATATCACATTCGTATATGTTTCAAATTCTAAAGTGATCAGGAAGAAGCTTTGGGAATCCTTGTGCTCCCACCATTCACTCACTTCTCATGCCCCATGGCTTATCACCGGAGATTTCAATGTTATTGCCTCCCCTAGTGAGAAATCAGGAGGAGCTAAGGGATTGGATGAAGGCATATTTGACTTCAACAAATGCACTTTCACTATTGAGGTTGAGGACCTTGCTTACTCAGGTTGTCAATTCACATGGTCAAACAAGCATAATGATGGAACCTTTATTATGTGTAAGTTGGATAGAGCCATGGCAAATATTCACTGGATGGACTCGTTCCCCGACACAAAGTGTCTCTTTGCTCCTCCTGGCATCTCTGATCACAGTCCAATTGTCTTACAAATGGAGAAGGACTCCTATAAACCAAGAGTAAGCTTCAAGTTTTTTGAGTTTTGGTTTGAAAGAGAAGGGTTTTGGCAGCTTTTGGACAGAGTTTGGGGGGCTGAGATTTCAGGGACAACAATGTTTAGGCTCTGTAAGAAGTTTAAGGCACTCAAAGGTTAATTGAGGAGGTTAAACCAAAGATTTTGCAGTGATCTTCCTTCTAGAGTTAAATTGGCTGAAGCACACATGGAGTCAATTCAAAACTTGTTGGGAAATGACCCTTTAAATGCATTGTTAAAGGCTCAGGAGAGAGATGCATGCTCCAAATTCTTTGAGCTTAGACATGCTGAAGAGAGCTTTTACAGGCAGAAGTCAAGAGTACAGTGGCTTGTGTTGGGTGATCAGAACACTTCTTTCTTTTTTCAAAGTATGAAAAAGAATAGATTCAAAACCAGGATTACACACCTGGACAACCAAGGCTCTCTGCTTACTTCCATGAGGAGATCCCGGATCATATATTAGATTACTACAAAAATCTCTTGGGTAAACCAAATGAAGAAATGAGAGTCAATTGAAGTATACTTGATTGTGCTTTGCCAAGAAAGCTTGGACCTGATCAGGCTGTGCCTTTGGCTCTTCACATTGAAGAAAATGAGGTCAAGCAAGCTATTTTTCAATATGGGAAGTGGCAAAGCTCCTGGACCAGATGGTTTTTCAGCTGGGTTCTTTAAGAAAGCATGGCATGTGGTGGGTGGGGATGTAACCAAAGCTGTTTTGGAGTTCTTTACCATAGGTAACCTCCTAAAAGAGGTTAACTCAACTACAATCACCTTAATACCAAATGTCCCTAATCCCACTAGTATTAAGGAGTTCTTTACCATAGTGTGAACTGGTCACTAATAGATAAAGCTTTTCAATGCCTTGGCTTCCTAAATGTTTTCATTTCTTGGGTCATGGAGTGCCTTTCTTCTCCCTCATACTCAGTGAATATAAATGGGGAGCTACATGGTTACTTTAGGGGTGCTAAATGAATTAGACAAGGGGATCCAGTCTCTCCATACATCTTTGTCATCATCATGGAGGTCTTGACAAGGATCTTGAGCTTTGCAGCCAAACACTCAGAGTTCCAGTTCCATTGGAGGAACAAAGAGCTTAACTTAGTCAATCTGTGCTTTGCTGATGACCTACTCTTATTCTGTAAAGGAGACAAAAACAGCGTGTATGTGCTTAAGGAAGCTTTGGCCATTTTCCAAGAGCTATCAGGGCTTCAACCAAATATTTCAAAGAGTCAACTATTCTTATCAGGGGTGAGCCCAGAGATGTCTTATATCATTCATGCTGAACTGGGTTTTACAGAAGGGTCTCTTCCAGTTAGATATCTTGGTGTCCCACTTATTACAACCAAGCTTACCAAATCAGATTGTCAAGGTTTGGTTGACAGACTCACAATGAGAATCAGGTCTTGGGAATCAAAGTATTTGTCTTATGCAGGAAGACTCAAACTTATCAAGACTGTCCTTATGGCTATGGTCAACTTTTGGAATGGTCTCTTCATTCTCCCTAAAAAATTGGTGAAGACAGTCAAATGCTTGGTAAGAAATTTTCTTTGGATTGGCCAAGATACTAAAGCTTTTGGGGCCAAGGTAGCTTGGGCAGACCTATGTTTTGACAAGGTACAAGGTGGGTTGGGCCTTAGGGATTTGGTTCTAGCTAATGAAGTTGCTATAGCCAAACACTTATGGTTCTTGCTACTCCCTTCTAAAAGATTACTTTGGAAAGATTGGTGTCAAACATACCTAATCAGAAAGAGTTCAATTTTCTTGGTTTCCATTCCTTCTAACCCATCTTGGGTTTGTAGAAAGCTTCTCAAGCTCAGGAGCAAGTTTCTGCCCTTTTGCTCTATAACTATTGGAGATGGTACTACTGTGAAGTTTCTTACAGATAATTGGCATCCTCTAGGTGTCCTTTGGGCCAGATTTGGGCAAAGACTTTGTCAGGAACTTCTTGGACTATGGACTCTATGGAGAGTGTTGTCATTCAAGACAA
The DNA here is from genome assembly GCA_003255025.1 of Datisca glomerata. Lineage (NCBI taxonomy): Eukaryota > Viridiplantae > Streptophyta > Magnoliopsida > Cucurbitales > Datiscaceae > Datisca > Datisca glomerata. Next base: position 189,453 of record QANY01008171.1, read on the forward strand.
TCAATGGCATTGGCCAACTTCAAACACCTTTGAGTTTCTTGAGATTAGAAGTGTTCCAATTCCTCCTCCCCAAGCTCAACGACAAGATGTTTGGAAATGGAGTTCAAGTCAGAATGGAGATTTCTCCCTAAGTCTTAACCCAAGCATTTTGTAAACCTTGGCTGTCTTATGAAGCATCGATATCTAATTTCAGTACTTTACATATTAAACCTCTAATCAGGCTCTAATTTTATATTTCCTTGGGTATGCCCCTTGTACAAGTGTAAGTATCTTTTGGTTTATACAATTTGTTTACCAAAAAAAAATATCCCACCCTGTACCCGAGAGAAGCCTTGGGCCAAATTTGGTAATGAGAACCCCCAAAGGGTGCCATTGATCAGTAAGAAGCCTCACAGACTCCCCATTGCCAATAGTAACTTTGCAAAAGGGAGAGAATTTATCTCTCAATTTCAGAATCTTTCTCCAAACCCAAGAGCAAGCAGAAGCAATAGGAGTAATAAAAATGGAGCTCTTTTTCACTAAGAAGGTGAAGCACCGATCCTTCCACAAGGAATAGCAATCATTTCAGATTAAGAGCCAAAGGTGCCTTGCCACTGAAACTTCATTGGACAGAATCAAGTCCTTTAAACCAAGACCCCCCCTGAGATTTAGGGCAGCAAAGATCCTCCCAAGCTACTTTGGACCGAGTTAATGACCTTCTTGGGGATAATAAACAACCCACACCAGAATGAAACATTGCTGCCAACACTAACTTGATCAATTGAAGCCTCCCAGCAAAAGGTAAATATTTTGTTTCCCAAGATCTGATTTTGGACACAATATTCTCAACCGAGTCACAATCAGTCTTACCCAACTTAGAAGTAATGAGGGGGACTCCCAAGTATCTCATAGGCAAAGAACCCACGGTTAAAGCCATAATCTCTAAAATATGTTGTTGGAAAGTATCAGACACCCATGAGAAGAAGATCTGGCTCTTAAGAAGATTAGGCTAAAGCCCAGATAAAGCTTCAAAGATAAGGAGACCCTCCTTAATAATTTGGACTGGTTTTTGCAAAAAATTAAGAGATCATCCGTAAAACAAAGATTAACTATATTGAGCTCTTTGCACCTCCAATGGAACTCAAAGTTAGGTTCTTGGGCAGCAAAATGAAGGATGCCAGAAAGAACCTCCATCACTAAAACAAATAAATAAGGAGAAATAGGGTCTCCTTGTCTGATCCCCTTGGGCCATTTAAAGAACCCTTTCAGCTCACCATTGATATTGATAAAGAAAGAGGGGGTAGAAATACACTCCATAACACACTTAGTGAGATTTTCTGGGAACCCCAAGCAATCAAGGATCCTGCCAATAAGATGGCAATTCACAGAATCATAGGCCTTCTTCAAATCAATTTTTAGGGAACACCTTGGGCTATTACCCTTTCTATGGTAGTTTCTAACAAGATCTTGGGATAATAAAATGTTATCAACAATTCTTCTCCCCAGAACAAATGCATTTTGGTTCGGGCTGATTAGATCTGGGAGAACCAGCTTCAACTTATCTGCCAAAAGCTTAGTAATACATTTATAGATAACATTACAACAAGAAATAGGCCTAAAATCACTAACCCTAGAGGTTAGGAACCTTAGGGATAAGGGAAATAGTAGTACTGTTGACCTTCTTTAATAAAGATTGGGAGCCAAAGAACTCCAAAACAGCCTCAATAACTTCCTCTCCAATGATACACCACACTCTTTTAAAGAAGCCAGCTGAAAAACCATCTGGACAATATGCTCTCCTCTCTGGTGATAGGCTGGTTGAGGAGTTCAATCTGATGCAAACTAAGCTTTTTAGGCAATATGTGGTCAAGAATACCCCAATCTAGCTCTCTTTCAATGTTGGGAGTGCCATGGAGGTCAGTGAAAGCCTGGACAATATGCTGGCTAATCTCAGAAGGGTCAGTCAACATGACACCATTTTGATCTTCAAGCTGATTAATTTTAGCTCTAGACCCATTTTTCCTCAATTTTTGGAAAAAATAGGAGGTGTTTTGATCCCCCAAACTCAGCCATTGCACTCTAGATTTTTGCCTCAAGAAGCTCTCCTCGGCGTTTCTAAGCTCAATAAAGTCATTATAAGCTAATTTTTCCTCAGTTTGGAGAGAAGCATTAGAAGGGTCAGAAGGGTCGAGATCTATTCAGATATGGAAAGAAATTGTGATCGTCGATTTCGGAAAGGCCAAGCATGAATTTGCATTTATGCCTATAGCGCCTTGTTATACTTATAACCACATTTGCGAAAATGAGGAAATTGATGCCAAGTGGGCCTAGTTTTAGCCCACAATAGAAATTGCGGTGAATGATAATCTCTATAGCCCATTGTAATCACTTTCAAGATTTTTACTTGGAAAAATGAGAGGTTTAAGCCACTTTTTGTAGGTTTGATGGTGACTCATAGTTCTTTTTTGTGGTGTAAGGTGGGATGAAGGGCGATGAACATTACAAATATGTGTTGCACTCGCAATTTCTCAACTCCCCATGCTCTTTCGACCACCGGCAAAAAAACCTCTCTATCAATCCAAAAATCAAAGAATCTAAAGCAAGTCTTAGGTCTGGCATTGCTTCCACCCCCCTTAATAATGATGGGGCTATGATCAGAAGCACCCGAAGAATGAAAAGTGCAAGTAGAAGAAGGGAAAACTCTAACCACAAAGAGTTGATTAAAGCTCTATCCAATTTTTTCATGATATAGGTACCATCATCATAGCGATTACTCCAAGTGAATTGGAAGCCACTATAAGGATGGTCCTCCACTTCGATTCTGAATAAGCACTCTCCCAACTCCTTCATTCCAGTGTCCCATTCAAACCTACCTCTACCTTCTCATTAGGGTGTAAAGATTCATTAAAGTCACCTGTGATAGTCCAAGGGGATTGAGAACACTTTCCATGGTGCTGAACAAGGCTGTTCCAAAGCTCAATTCTCTCAGGGCTAGAGTTTGAAGCATACACGATAGAAGCAAAGAACACCATTCCTGAGAGTCTCAAAGTGATTTTACACAAAATAGTCTGATTGGAGCTAAAGATAGACTCCACCTCAAGCATTTCTGGATCCCAAGCAACCCAAATCCTTCCTCCTAGAGAAAAACAATAATTAGCTAGAATCTGCCAATTAGGGAACACACTTTGAGCAATTGAAGAAAACTTAGGGAATTTCACCTTAGTTTCCACCAAAGAGCACAAATTCAGTTGAAAGTCTCTACACAACTTCCTGACCTCCGCTTGCTTGAGAGTACTATTGAAGCCTCTCACATTCCAAGTGGTAAGATTAATCATAGATGGATTGGGCAGTGGGTTACCCCACCTTTCTTCTAGTAGCATACAAAGTTAAAAAGAACCTGTGGAACCGTTTTAGGCCCAATTTAGCATACTTGGTTAAACTTAGATCTTTGATACAATCTGTTTTTCTAAGCTTTGAGGAAATCAAAGGAACCCCCAAGTATCTCATAGGAAGCTCCCCAACGCTGAAATTGCACAAGTCCAGAATTGCTTGAGAAGTGGATGGATGGACCCCAGACATGAAAATCTGACTTTTTTGTAGATTAGGTTGAAGACCACACATGGCCTCAAACAAGTTTAAGCTCTCCATAATAAGTTGAACAGAAGTAATATCACCCTTACAGAAGATAAAGAGATCATCAGCAAAGCACAAGTTAACAATACCAAGCTCCTTACACCTCCAGTGATAGCCAAAGTCCGCTTTATGAGAAGCATGCTTGAGAATACCAGATAGAACCTCCATAACCAACACAAACAAATAGGGAGAGATAAGATCACCCTGTCTAAGCCCTTTAGCACCAGAGAAGTAGCCAGTCAACTCACCATTGACCACAATAGAGAAAGAAGGAGAGGAGATACACTCCATCACACAGTTAGAGAAATGATCAGGAAACCCCAAGCAGTCAAAGATTCTCCCGATACTCTCCCAATTCAAGCTATCATAAGCCTTTTTTATATCAACCTTGAAAGCACATCTGGGACTATTAGAAAGCCTATGGTAACCTCTAACCAGCTCTTGAGATAAGAGGATCTTGTCTGCAATTCTCCTCCCTGGCACAAAAGCAGTCTGGTTGCTACTAATAAGATCAGGGAGCATTATTTTAAGTCTATCAGCAAGCATTTTAGAAATGCATTTATAAACAACATTACAACAAGATATAGGCCTAAAGTCACCAACCTTAGAAGGATTGGGGACCTTAGGTATAAGAGCAATGGCAGTAGAGTTAACCTGTTTCAATAATGATTGGGAGCTAAAAAACTCCAAAACAGCCTTAGTAACATCTTTGCCCACAATATGCCAACATCTTTTGAAGAAACCAGCAGAGAAGCCATCTGGACCAGGGGCTTTACTACTCCCCATACTAAACAAAGTTGTGTGAACGTCTTCCTCTGTATAAAGGTGGTTGAGGATAGCTAAGTGAGCTTGAGAGAGCTTATTAGGGAGAATCTGAGAGAGAACACTCCAATCCACCTCCTGATCAATGTGAGAAGTCCCAAGAAGATTCCCATAATGAGAAAGAATTTGATATTTGATAGCCTGGTCATCTGTAATAAGGTCACCCTACTCTATTCTTCTTTAGTTTCTGAAAAAAGAAAGAGGAATTCTGATCACCCAAGGCAAGCCAATCAACTCTGCTTTTTTGCCTCAGAAAATCTTCTTCTGCATTCCTGAGCTTAGTGAAATCAGCTAATCGAATTTTCTCCTCCTCTTGAAGAGAGACAACACTAGGAGAGGCAATAAGGTCAGCTTGCACTTTAGAGAGGGCTTCTCTAGCCATAAGAGCCCTTTTAGAAATATCTGAGCAAAAAGAGGCATTAAATTTCTTAAGAGCAAATTTAACAGATTTGCTTCTTATAGAGACAAAACATGGCTGTCCCAAACACCTCAATCTCCTACACATCCTTAAGAGCAGCCCAGAAGCCTTTAAAATCCATCCAAAAATCAAAGAACTTAAAAGAAGGCTTAGGTCTAGCTGAGTTAGCCCTAAGCTGAATAATAATAGGAGAGTGATCAGAGATACCCGGGGTGTGAAAATAGCAAGAAGTAGCAGAAAACAACATAGCCCAATCACCGTTAACCAGGGCTCTATCGAGCTTGCGCATCTTGCTACCCTTACCAACTTGGCCATTCCACCAGGTGAATTGACAGCCACTATAAGGGAGGTCGAGAACCTCCAAATGATCAAGACAAGAAGCAAAGTCAATTGAGCTATCATTCCACTTGAAATCACCACCACAATGCTCAATAGGCTTCAAAATAGCATTAAAGTCACCAAGAATTAGCCAAGGCTTCCCCTGACTTAATGTCTTATGAGAGCCAAGCTTTTCCCACAAAGGCTTCCTGGAGATAGCATCTTGGCTGCATACACCACAGAGACAAAGAAATCTATCTTTTCATGGAGAATGGTTAGCTTACAAAACATAGCTTGATCAAAGGCATCATTAGAAGAACATCCAAAATCTTGGGATCCCAAGTTAAAACAATTCTACCTTTGCTAGTAGGAGAATGGTTCGCAAAGGTAGCCCAATTGGGAAAAACAGTTCTAGAAAGTCCAGCAAAATTATTACACTTGATCTTAGTCTCAACTAAAGCACAAAAAGATAATTTAAAGTCTTTACAAAGTTTCCTAACTTCAGCTTGCTTTAGAAGGCCATTAAGCCCTCTTATATTCCAAGAAGCTAAATTAATCATAAAAAGGGGGGGAGAGAGTCACCATTCTCAGGGGGAGCCTGAGTAACTTGATCAGCCAATAAGAAAGAGCCTTCAGCCTTTCGCTTCTTTTTCAACCTCTTCAAAGCTGATTTAGAGAGCTTGGGAGAAGGACCAGGTTGGATAGTGATATTGACAATTGAGGAAGCTTTGGGGGGAGCCAAACTCAATGTAGAGTCAGAAGAGGCTTGAGGCTCATTTTTATCCTCACAAGGCACAATGAGACCCTTACCCTTCCTTTTGCTAACCACCTGAGTCCATTCATTGACTTGGTCTTCCACATGGATGGTATTAAGAGGAAAGGGAGGAGAGATTTCACCCTTTGGCTCCTCATAAACCATAAGCTCCCTATTATCTTGGGGAGAAGAATCTTTGCTAGCGGTTTCTTCCTCACTAGCTAGATTATTCTTAGGGGCCACTTTAGCATCACAATCATGACCAAAGAGGCAACATTTAGCACATCTCTTAGGTAGACACTCATACTCCACCTCCACCACCACTGGATCCCATCCGTCAAGGCCAAGGTCAATGGTGAAAAACTTAATCAAATCAGAGGAGGCTGAAATTTTCACACAAACTCTAGCATAATCATGTCTATAACCAGAGGCAGTAGCATTGTCAGAGTGAGAAGGGATACCCACAGCACTAGCAATGTGACTTAGAGCTTCTTCAGTCCATAATTCAATTGGAACATTCCACAATTTAACCCAAATTGGAAGGGTTGAAAGTTTCTCCTTTGAGAATTTAACATTTGGCTGCCACTCTTGAAGCACAACAGGCCTACCTAAGAGGTGCCAAGGTCCATCTTCTAAGACTGAGTTTCTATCCTCCACAGAGCCAAATTTGAAATAGAAAAGGCCTCTGGCAGCCGAGACCTCCTGAATTCCTCTTTTAGCCCAAAGTTGCAAAGCAATTTTCTTAACTAAGTGTAAAGGAGCTGCCCTTCCAACAAAGTAGCCAACAAGGCAGCCTTCCCACCTAGAAAAATTCTCTTTAGTAATATAATCAGGAAGCTTAACTGTGACATTACCATTTTCCGTAAAGGAAGAGCTCACATAACCTAAGCTTAGCTTCTTTTTCAGGTTACCTTTAACCTTTTCAGCCCATGAACCAGCCGGTTTCTCATGAGCAACACTCTTATTAGCTAAAAGGTCTTTATAAACTCTATTCTCATGCAGCTTTTCAGAAGAAGAAGTTGGGGAAGGAGGAGAAGAGCTCACCTTCTGTTTTCCATTAGAATCTGGTTTAGGAGAGGGAGAGATTTCTCCAAGCTCAAACCCACGACCATGGCAGCCCTTGACATCTTTGGTAGAAGTCAAATCCACCTTGTCACTCACAATCAAAGCTGAGGTTGAGCTAAGGGAGGAGAGAGGATCTGCCACCAGCTTTGGAACTCCACCCACGTTCACATCATTGTCATAGAAAAGAGAAATATCTTCTTTCTCTTTCCCTTCAATCAAAACACCATCTACTTTCTCTTTCCCCTTAGACAAAGAAGCTGCCACCTGTCGCCCTAAGGGGCTGTCCACGTCATGATGGGAGAGAGGAGCCTTCTCTAATAAATAATTACCTTTTTGAGTGTCCTTTCCTTTATTTGAAAGGATAGTAGTAGATTGTTGACCAAGTTGAAGCTTGGGAGCTAGAGCCTCACTCTTCCCCAAGCTGACCACATCACACCCACTTGCCAAAAAGGAGCTGTCACTTCTCCCTTTTGATATGTTTGGCAGCTGCTTTTCCTCTTCTCCAAGCAAGATGATTTGAGACAAGCTTGATTTGTCTTCTATCAAAGGACACTCATCATTACCTTTGACAGAGAGGTAATGAGTATCATCTTCAACCTTTGGAGCTCTAGGGAAGCTGGTTAATCTCCGAGCACCACCTCTAGCTCCTCCTCTTATGCTACTTCTCTTTAGACTTGAACGAAGTTGGTCTGAAAGAGTCAGCTCAAGTAAATTGCTCCGATTGTGATCAGAAGAAATAAAATTATCTCTAATCTTTGAATGATCATAAATAATCTCTTTTGCAACTAATAAACTCTTTTGTTTTGGTAAACAAATTGTATAAACCAAAAGATACTTACACATGTACAAGGGGCACTAATAAACTCGAAGCTTCCTTGGACTGAGCTTCTAACTTCCCAGGTTCAACAAAACCACTCTCTGGTCCAAATTTCTTCGTATTAGAACCTTGCTTAAGAGCATTAAAACCAATAACATGGGTTTTAGCTTCCCTAGCTCCCTTAGTAACCATATCATTCAAAACAGCATGGCCATTGAAAGACACTCCAAGCTTAGCTTGCCCACTAGCTGAATCTTTCTTAACACCACCGGAAACTTGCTTACCAACATCTGCAGCGTGCTTAATGTACTCATCATTAACCATTGTTAGAGGTCGTGGCCTCCCCTAAGGGAGGGAGAGGCTAAAATAAAAACCAGAATTCTAGAGAGAGGGGAGAGTTTCTCTCACTAAAAAACCAGGTTTTTACTCATTCAAATCTAGGGTGTCATGCTCTAAGATAAGTTATGACAAGATGAGATATGATATGATAAGATGAGATAAGATATGATATGCCAAGATATGATGAGATGAGATGAGATGATAAGATGAATAAGAAGAATAAGATGATAAGATGATAAGATGATAAGTTGATAAGATGATAACTAAAACAATGGAAATTTGAATTTGAAATTTGAAATTATGAATTTTTAGATGAAACTGTGCAGAAAAATTAAACACCTCGGGAAGTGATCAAAATGATGAAATATGGCTTCACAATGCACGTACAAATTGTAGATCTCAAAAATCTGTTCGCTTTGTTATGTAATAATAACTATTTTGACACCTAGATCAAAAGCTATGATCATTTTTCAGCACCACCATCAAAATAAAAAAATCAGAATTGAATCTGACTCTGCAGAACCAAAAGCTCTGATATCAAATGATATGAACCTCACCGTCGCTTTGCAATGAAACCCGAGAACAATGATGGTTCAAGAACCTAAGGATCGATTTTAAAGAAGAAGAAACTCTAACCCGTTTTCTATGACACAAAGAGAAGCTTAGGTATAAGACCTAAGACCTAAATTGATGCTTCGAAAAGAACCAAAGTTATGGTTTAGACGCCACACTCAAGAACAAGAAGGAAAAGTGAGTAATAAGTCTAGGTTTTAGATGCCACAAGAATATTCATGTTAAGTCTGAAATTTTCTAAGAAGAACCAAAGAGATAACTCTCACAAAGAAATTATATTGAGCAAAGTTGTTTAATACATTATGAAACCATGTTTAAATAGAAAAAACTTAGAACACCGAGATTATTTCTTTAAAGATGGACCTTGGCATTTGTTAGGGAAACCTCTTATTCTTCAACCATGGGAGCCTAATGTCAAATTCACAAAGGAAAAGTTAGCTAAGATCCCCATTTGGGTGAAACTTTGGAATGTTCCTCTTGAGTTGAGAACCTCTGAAGCTCTAAGCTACATTGCTAGTGCAGTGGGTAAACCCCTATACTCGGATCACTTGACTGCAAAAGGAGTGAAAAGAGACTTTGCTAGAATCTGTGTTGAGATTTCAACCTAGTCAAGAATCCTTACGCATCTTGATATTGATCTTGGTATTGAAGGATGGAATCAAATTGATGTGTTTGTAGAGTATGAGGGCCTACCAAAGAAGTGTGACAAATGTGATATCTTTGGTCATGATTGTGATTTCATCCAGCAAGCTAAAACACATTCTCCAAATCCCTTAGCTACAGCCCCATCTCTACCACAATCCAACCCTAGCTCCACCTCAAACACCCCAAATCACTCCTATCCCTCATCCCCCACACATTCCACCCCTAAACAATCCCACATTTCTCCCTCACTTCTCCCAAACACACCTCCCTCAACCCATTTGGATGATGACAATGGCTGGATTGAGATTAAATCCAAGAGATCAAGGAAGAAAGTCAACTCAGAAGTGGGACTTGAATTGGCCTTACTGCTAGACCAAGACATAGTTAAAGCTTCCCCACTAATGGCGGAACCTATTGAGCACTCAACTGAGGAAGAAGAGGATAATCTTGCTGTCGTGAGCAAGAACCAAGAGCTTTCCACCCCTTCTCCTTCTCTAAACACTCCCAGCTCAAGCAAAAGGAGAAAGAAGAAGAAGAAGAAGAAGGTCAATGGCACACCAAACCCTGCAAAGGGTAGAGATAAAGGAGTTGCAGCTAGTGAGGAAACCCACAACCCAGACATTCATGTTTAATCTTGCTACTTGGAATATTAGGGGGCTCAATGACTCCTTAAAACAAGCTGCTGTGAGGAAGTTCAGTAAGAATTTCAATCTTTCTCTTTGTTCTTTACTTGAAACTAAAGTGAAAAACTTTAAATTCACTAATCTTGCTATGGCCATTTTTCCTAATTGGGAGGTGGTAGCAAAATACAATTTTGCTGCAGGGGGGTAGAATTTGGGTTGCTTGGGACCCAAAAGTACTTGATGTAATGGTTTTGGATACTACTGACCAAGTTATATTTTGTAAGCTTACTATTAAGCATTCTAATGTTGTTTGTTATATCACATTCGTATATGCTTCAATTTCTAAAGTGGCCAGGAAAAAGCTTTGGGAATCCTTGTGCTCCCACCACTCACTCACTTCTCATGCCCCATGGCTTATCACTGGAGATTTCAATGTTATTGCCTTCCCTAGTGAGAAATCAGGAGGAGCTAAGGGATGGGATGAAGGCATCTTTGACTTCAACAAATGCACTTTCACTATTGAGGTTGAGGACCTTGCACACTCAAGTTGCAATTCACATGGTCAAACAAGGATCATGATGGAACCTTTATTATGTGTAAGTTGGATAGAGCCATGGCAAATATTCACTGGATGGACTCGTCCCCGACACAAAGTGTCTCTTTGCTCCTCCTGGCATCTCTGATCATAATCTAATTGTCTTACAAATGGAGAAGGACTCCTATAAACCAAGAGTAAGCTTCAAGTTTTTTGAGTTTTGGTTTGAAAGAGAAGGGTTTTGGCAGCTTTTGGACAGAGTTTGGGGGGTTGAGATTTCAGGGACAACAATGTTTAGGCTCTATAAAAAGCTTAAGGCACTCAAAGGTGAACTAAGGAGGTTCAACCAAAAATTTTGCAGTGATCTTCCTTCTAGAGTTAAATTGGCTGAAGCACACATGGAGTCAATTTAAAACTTGTTGGGAAACGACCCTTTAAATGCTTTGTTATAGGCTCAAGAGAGAGATGAATGCTCCAAATTCTTTAAGCTTAGACATGCTGAAGAGAGCTTCTACAGGCAGAAGTCAAGAGTACAATGGCTTCAGTTGGGTGATCAGAACACTTCTTTCTTTTTTCAAAGCATGAAAAAGAATAGATTCAAAACAAGGATTACACACCTGGACAACCAAGGCTCTCTACTTAATTCCCATGAAGAGGTCCAGGATCATATATTGGATTGCTACAAAAATCCCTTGGGTACACCAAATGAAGAAATGGGAGTCAATTGGAGTATACTTGATTGTGCTTTGCCAAGAAAGCTTGGACCTGATAAGGCTGATCCTTTGGCTCTTCCCATTGAAGAAAATGAGGTCAAACAAACTATTTTCAGTATGGGAAGTGGCAAAGCTCCTGGACCAGATGGTTTTTCAGCTAGGTTCTATAAGAAAGCATGGCATGTGGTGGGTGTGGATGTAACCAAAGCTGTTTTGGAGTTCTTTACTACAGGCAACCTCCTAAAAGAGGTTAACTCAACTGCAATCACCTTAATATCAAAGGTCCCTAATCCCACTAGTATTGAGGACTTTAGACCTATCTCTTGCTGCAATGTAGTCTACAAGTGCATCACAAAAATACTTGCTGTTGGAACAAGAGTAATCAACTTTTGATTGTGTTCAAAATAGTATTGATCAGAGAAACCATCATGCTTGACTCGTCTATCAAATTTCCATGGCCTTCCCCACAACAAGTGTCCATCTCGCACCAATATTACATTGCAAAACACATCATCTTCATATTTACTGATTTGGAATCAAAGTAACACTTGTTTTGATCGTGGCTTCTAGTACGAAAGACGTTTTCTTGCTGCACCTCATCATTTTCTTTGATTTGCACACTTAGAGCTCTCCTTGTACAACACACTCCTCATTATCCTCATCCTCTAATGAAAATTTAGATTCATTGTCATCTTTATCATCGATCTGAATCTCACCATCATCTCGTAGCATCATAACTCTCTTGATCGGACATTGACTCGCTATGTGACCCCTAACTTGGCTTTTAAAACACTTTATATCATGATTTCAAGCACTAGAAGAATTGTTTTACCTTGGTAACCATGGCTGGTCCATTCTGACTTTTGCTCAGTTTTTGTGGCCAACTTAGCCAAGGGTTGTACGTGTACCACCCCACCTTTTGGGCCATGCTGCTCAACCTTAATAGCCATGTGCACCATATCTTCAAACTCCACATAATTTTGCATCTCTACCCAATCATGAATTTCTCGGTTCAGTCCATGCAAAAACCTAGCTATGCCTCTCGGTCTTCTTCTATATTAGCCCTTATAATAGCCATCTTCATCTCCTTAAAATAATCTTTGACACTTCGGCTACCTTGAGTGAGACCTTGCAGCTTCGATACAAGTCTCGTTAGTAATGGCATGGCACAAACCGTCTCCTCATCATGGTTTTCAAGTCTGCCCAAGTCTCTATGGGACGCTCTCTATTTCTCTTTATATTTATCATTAGTAAATCCCACCAATCAATACCATAATCAATAAATTCAACAATAACAAGTTTTACTTTTTTACGCTCGGAATAGCGATGACAATCAAACATGAGCTCCATCCTCTTTTCCCATTCTAAATAAGCTTCTGGACCATTCTTGCCTTGAAATAATGGTATCTTCATCTTAATGTTACCCAAATTTTTGTTCACCCTGTCACCAAACCTATCTTCTCAATTCCTATGTCGGAATCCCCTATCTCCAACCCCACGGCCTAATGTGCCAATGTGAGAATATCGGTCCTCTTCATTAAAGTCTTCCCCAAATTCTTCTTCATACTCAACCCTAGGTAATCGTCTATCCCTCTGATGCCCTATAGGAGATCTAGGTTGCTCAACCCATGTTTCCACCCGACCAATCCTCTCATGCAATTGTCCCACTAACGCCTCCATTTGGAACTTTGAAATGCCTGCAGCCATTCCTCTACTACTATTTCTGTTTGGCATACTTTTTTTGGTAAAAAAGTTGTATAAACCAAAGGATACTTACACATGTACAAGGGGTATACCCCAGGAAATACAAATTTACAGCCTAGTCAGAGGCTTAAGATCTGCACGTAAATTAAACTAGTAATATGTACAGTACTGAAATTAGATACCAAGGCTTTATAAAATAGCCAAGGTTTACAAAATGCTTGGGTTAAGACCCATCTATCCACTAAACGTAGATTAGTATCATTAGTGACAAAACCCGAAGCAAGGACAATCTCTCTTAATTGCTGATGTACCTGAAAATAAAGGGGATTTGACCTTGCCTTTGCCCAAGACATCCTTGGAGCACGTTTTAGGTACCCTTGTACTACCACCCAAGCGTGGGTATCACTCTTCCATGTCAGCTTCATCAAGGATAGACAACCTGCCCCCAAGAATAGTCTCTCTTAATTACAGTTGTACCTGAATATAAAGGGGATTTGACCTTGTCTTTGCTCAAGACATCCTTGGGGCATGTTTCAGGTACCTTTGTACTACCATCTAAGCATGTAAAGGACACCTCCACGTCAGTTTCATCTTCTCCAACAGCTTGAAAACCTAATTCTGGAAGATCTTGAGTTATATGCTTGGGATAAGAAGCAATTTATGTAAGAGCAGGTGTCCTTTCTCCTTCCTTCTTATCCAAAGCGTGTTTTACGTGTTAAAAGTCAGTCCGAGTACATGTCATGCCCAAAAGATCCAAATTGTATAAACCAAAAGATACTTACACATGTACAAGGGGCATACCCCAGGAAATACAAAATTAGAGCCTGATTAGAGGCTTAAGATCTGCACGCACATTAAACTGGTAATATGTAAAGTACTGAAATTAGATATCAATGCTTCATAAGACAGCCAATGTTTACAAAATGATTGGGTTAAGACCCCATCTATCCACTAAACATAGATTAGTATCATTAGTGCCAAAATACTTCATACTCATATTGTGTGCTTCAGCCATTCTCTTTTCTCTAGCTCTTTTGATTTGACCGCTTGCTACTTGAAGTGGATCCATCCTTCGAGCTTGTGCAACCGGATCCTCATCATTGACCCTACCAAAGGACCCTACAAAAAAACCTTACAAAAACTTTTGACACCGTTTAACTAGGCCTTTGCAAGCCATAGATCATTGACAGACCATAATAGACCAGAAGAGGTTATAGACCATACCAGATCATTGTAGCCATCATAACAAGCTCCTATGCATAGCATAACAAATCAGATTTACAGACCAACAATTTCATAAAGCTAAGACACCAGCCGTTTACTAATAGCAGTAGACAACTGTCAATAACATTAAATTCAACCTTCTCTAAATGCGGTATATATGTAGAAAAACAACTAAGAAGCTAATAGGGGGGAGGAAACCAAAGCTATTGCAACACATGTACAAGGCAGCCTCAATAACAGAGACTCTAAGCAAGATATAGCAATGTAGCAGTGGGGGGCTAAGAAGCAAAGCAGCTGAAAAACTAAGAAGTGGGTCGAGGAACCAAAGCCATTGCAAACCATTTACAAAGTAGCCGTAAAACAGAAGTCGAAGTGAGGCGTAGCAATGTTGCAATGCAAGGGGAAACGGGGGCAGATCTTTGTAAAATAGACCTGTTACAATACCATACCAGAATCTCTAGAGAAGATGCTTGGTTTTAGAATCCAATTAGCAGCTATGGTTGAGCTAATAGGGTCCTCCCTAAATTCCTTTGCAGTGAAGAATCTGGCTCTAACATTCTCTGAAATGAGCTTAATCATAATTACCTTATTATCCCTCAATCTACCTTCGAAGATCCTTGACTTTCTCTCCTTCCATACATAGTACATAAAGGAAGAGAAGCAAACCCTATCCAGATTAGCTCTTAGGGATTTACCCTTACTCCTAACTAGGAGCCAAGAGATGAGTTGAGTCCAGTTTGAGGACTACACACCAGTTCACATTTGTCCATCAATACAGCCCACATAGACCTTACAAACAATCAATAAAGAGGTGGGTACAAGATTCAGCATGGCCAACATAGGATACATAGTCAAGAGCTCCCTCATGTGTAGGAGGTAGTTCTCAATGTGCAATCCTATCTCTAGTGGCTAACTTGTTAAGAATAGCCAACCTAGAGATAAAGCTGCACCATATACTTAAATCAAATTAGTTTAACACTCCAATCCACCTCCTGATCAATGTGAGAAGTCCCATGAAGATTCCCATAATAAGAAAGAATTTGATCTTTGATAGCCTGGTCATCAGTAATAAGGTCACCCTCCTCATTAACCAATTGATTAATTCTGAATCCGACTCTATTCTTCTTTAGTTTCTGTAAAAAGAAAGAGGAATTCTGATCACCCAAGGCAAGCCAATCAACTCTATTTTTTTTGCCTCAGAAAATCTTCTTCTGCATTCCTGAGCAAAGTGAAATCAGCAAATCTAATTTTCTCCTCCTCTTGAAGAGAGACGACACTAGGAGAGGCAATAAGGTCAGCTTGCACTTTAGAGAGGGCTTCTCTAGCCATAAGAGCCCTTTTAGAAATATCTGAGCCAAAAGAGGCATTAAAATTCTTAAGAGCAAATTTAACAGATTTAACCTTCTTATAGTGACAAAACATGGCTGTCCCAAACACATCAATCTCCCAAGCATATTTAAGAGCAGCCCAGAAGCCTTCAAAATCCATCCAAAAATCAAAGAACTTAAAAGAAGGCTTAGGTCTTGGTGAGTTAGCCTTAAGCTGAATAATAATCGGAGAGTGATCAGAGATACCCGGGGTGTGAAAATGGCAAGAAGTAGCAGGAAATAACGTAGCCCAATCACTAGTAGGAGAATGGTTAGCAAAGGTGGCCCAATTGGGAAAAACAGATCTAGAAAGTCCAGCAAAATTATTACATTTGATCTTAGTCTCAACAAAAGCTCAAAAAGATAATTTAAAGTCTTTACAAAGTTTCCTAAATTCAGCTTGCTTTAGAAGGCCATTAAGCCCTCTTATATTCCAAGAAGCTAAATTAATCATAAAAAAGGGGGAGAGAGAGTCACCATTCTCAGGGGGAGCCTGAGTAACTTGATCAGCCAATAAGAAAGAGCCTTCAGCCTTTAGCTTCTTTTTCAACCTCTTCAAAGCTGATTTAGAGAGCTTGGGAGAAAGACCAGGTTGGATAGTGAAATTGACAATTGAGGAAGCTTAGGGAGAGATTTCACCCTTTGGCTCCTCATAAACCATAAGCTCCCTATTATCTTGAGGAGAAGAATCTTTGCTAGCGGTTTCTTCCTCACTAGCTAGATTATTCTTAGGGGCCACTTTGGCATCACAATCATGACCAAAGAGGCAACATTTAGCATATCTCTTTGTAAGACACTCGTACTCCACCTCCACCACAACTGGATCCCATCCAGGCCAAGGTCAATGGTGAAAAACTTAATCAAATCAGAGGAGGCTGAAATTTTCACACAAATTCTAGCATAATCATGTCTATAACTAGAGGCGGTAGCATTGTCAGAGTGAGAAGGGATACCCACAGCACTAGCAATGTGACTTAGAGCTTCTTCAGTCCATAATTCAATTGGAACATTCCACAATTTAACCCAAATTGGAAGGGTTGAAAGTTTCTCCTTTGAGAATTTAACATTTGGCTGCCACTCTTGAGCTAAGGGAGAAGTTAAATCCACCTTGTCAAATCCACCTTGTCACTCACAATCAATGCTGAGGTTGAGCTAAGGGAGGAGAGAGAATCTGCCACCAGCTTTGGAACTCCACCTACATTCACATCATTGTCGTGGGAAAGAGAAATATCTTCTTGCACTTTACCTTCTATCAAAACACCATCTACTTTCTCTTTCCCTTTACACAAAGAAGCTGCCACCTGTCACCCTAAGGGGCTGTCCACGTCATGATGGGAGAGATGAGCCTTATCTAATAAAGAATTACCTTTTTGAGTGTCCTTTCCTTTATTAGAAAGGATAGTCATAGATTGTTGACCAACTTGAAGCTTGGGAGCTGGAGCCTCACACTTCCCCAAGCTGACCACATCACACCCACTTGCCAAAAAGGAGCTGCCACCTCTCCCTTTTGATATGCTTGGCAGCTGCTTTTCCTCTTCTCCAAGCAAGATGATTTGAGACAAGCTTGATTTGTCTTCTATCAAAGGACATTCATCATTACCTTTGACAGAGAGGTAATGAGTATCATCTTCAACCTTTGGAGCTCTAGGCAAGCTGGTTGATCTCCGAGCACCACCTCTAGCTCCTCCTCTTATGCTACTTCTCTTAAGACTTGAACGAAGTTGGTCTGAAAGAGTCAGCTCAACTAATTTGCTCCAATTGTGATAAGAAGAAATAAAATTATCTCTAAGCTTTGAATGATCAGAAATAATCTCTTTTGCAACTAATAAACTCGAAGCTTCCCTGGACTGAGCTTCTAACTTCCCAGGTTCAACGAAACCACTATCTGGTCCAAATTTATTAGTATTAGAACCTTGCTTAAGAGCATGAAAACCAATAACATGGTCATTAGCTTCCCTAGCTCCCTTAGTAACCATATCATTCAAAATAGCATGGCCATTGAAAGACACTCCAAGCTTAGCTTGACCACTAGCTGAATCTTTCTTAACACCACCTGAAACTTGTTTACCAACATCTACAGCGTGCTTAATGTACTCATCATTAACCATTGTTAAAGGTCGTGGCCTCCCCTAAGGGAGGGAGAGGCAAAAAGTAAAACTTGAATTCTAGAGAGAGGGGAGAGGGGAGAGCTTTTCTCACTAAAACCACCTAAGGAGAAGCTGTTTAAGTGTCAAGTTCTCTGATCTTATTACTAGCAACCAGACTGCTTTTGTGCCAGGGAGGAGAATTGCTGACAACATCCTCTTATCTCAAGAGCTGGTTAGAGGTTACCATAGGCCTTCTAATACACTCAGATGTGCTTTCAAGGTTGATATAAAAAAAGCTTATGATTGCTTGAATTGGGAGAGTATCGGCAGAATTTTTGACTGCTTGGGGTTTCCTGATCATTTCTCTAACTGTTCGATGGAGTGTATCTCCTCCCCTTCTTTCTCTATTGTGGTCAATGGTGAGTTGACTGGCTACTTCTCAGGTGCTAAAGGGCTTAGACAGGTTGATTCTATCTCTCCCTATCCGTTTGTGTTGGTTTTGGAGGTTCTATCTGGTATTCTCAAGCATGCTTCTCTTAAAGCTCACTTTGGCTATCACTGGAGGTGTAAGGAGCTTGGTATTGTTAACTGGTGCTTTGCTGATGATCTCTTTATCTTCTGTAAGGGAGATATTATTTCTATTCAACTTATTATGGATAGCTTAAACTTGTTTGAGGCGATGTCTGGTCTTCAACCTAATCTACAAAAAAGTCAGATTTTCATGTCTGGGGTCCGTCCATCCACTTCTCAAGAAATTCTGGACTTGTGCAACTTCAGCATTGGGGAGCTTCCTATGAGATACTTGGGGGTTCCTTTGATAACCTTAAAGCTTAGAAAAACAGATTGTATCACTCTTGTAGACCATATCACAGTCAGGGCGATGTCTTGGGAGTCTAACTACCTTTCTTATGCTGGAAGATTACAGCTGGTTAAATCCGTGCTCTATGCTATTTTTTAGTACTGGGTTGGCTTATTTATTCTTCCCAAGAAGATCTTGAATATGATTCAGGTGGTTATTAGGAATTACTTGTGGACGCTTCAGCTGTAAAGCATTCTGGTGCTAAAGTGGCTTGGAGAGACTTGTGCCTTGATAAGTCCCAAGGAGGTTTGGACCTTAGAGATCTCTCCCTAGCTAATGAAGTGGCTGTGGCTAAGCATTTCTGGTTTCTGGCTGTTTGGATAAAGCTTTTCTTTGGAAGGATTGGTGCAAGTTTTTCTTGGTCAAGAAGAGCTCTATCTTCTTGGTTAAGCCTGCCACTAATCCTTCTTGGAGTTGGAGGAAAATTCTGAAAATCAGAGACAAGTTTGCTGGGTATTGCAATGCTCTTGTGGGAAATGGTGAGCAAATTTCTCTTCTCTTGGACCCTTGGTACCTTTTGGAGGGTCTTTCTCAAAGGTTTGGGCCTAGGATTCTTTTTGGTACTTGTTGGGATTGGACTACCAAGGTGAGCTCAGTGATCCAGAATGCAACTTGGAACTGGCCTATTTCTAACTCCCATGAGCTTATCACAATTAGAGAGGTCCATCTTCCCCCTAAAGATTCCTCTTTGGACTCTTGGATTTGGACTCTTTCTCCATCTAGTCTTTTCTCTGTGGGGCACACTGATAGGAAACTGGCTTGAGAAGTGGATGGACGGACCCCAGACATGAAAATCTGACTTTTTTGTAGATTAGGTTGAAGACCAGACATAGCCTCAAACAATTTTAAGCTATCCATAATAAGTTGAACAGAAGTAATACCTCCCTTACAGAAGATAAAGCACAAGTTAACAATACCAAGCTCCTTACACCTCCAGTTATAGCCAAAGTCAGCTTTAAGAGAAGCATGCTTGAGAATACCAGATAGAACCTCCATAACCAACACAAAAAGATAGGGAGAGATAGGATCACCCTGTCTAAGCCCTTTAGCACCTGAGAAGTAGCCAGTCAACTCACCATTGACCACAATAGAGAAAGAAGGAGAGGAGATACACTCCATCACACAGTTAGATAAATGATCAGGAAACCCCAAGCAGTCAAAGATTCTGCCGATACACTCCCAATACAAGCTGTCATAAGCTTTTTTTATATCAACCTTGAAAGCACATCTGGGATTATTTGAAGGCCTATGGTAACCACTAACCAACTCTTGAGATAAGAGGATGTTGTCAGCATTAATTTACCGAAAAAAAAGGATGTTGTCAGCAATTCTCCTCCCTGGCACAAAAGCAGTCTGGTTACTACCAATAAGATCAGGGAGGACTCTCTTAAGTCTATCAGCAAGCATTTTTGAAATGCATTTATAAACAACATTACAACAAGTGATAGGCCTAAATTCACCAACCTTAGAGGGATTGGGGACATTAGGGATAAGAGCAATGGCAGTAGAGTTAACCTGTTTAAAAAATGATTGGGAGCTAAAAAAACTCCAAAATAGCCTTAGTAACATCTTTGCCCACATATATGCCAACATCTTTTGAAGAAACTAGCAGAGAAGCCATCTGAACCACGGGCTTTACTATTCTCCAAACTAAACATAGTTGTGTGAACGTCTTCCTCTGTATAGGGGTGGTTGAGGATAGCTAAGTGAGCTTGAAAGAGCTTATTAGGGAGAATCTGAGAGAGAACACTACAATCCACCTCCTGATCAATGTGAGATGTCCCATGAAAATCCTGGTAGTTGTGTACTTTTCTTGCATCCTTCAGAATCTTCTGAACACCTGTTTGTTTCTTGCCCTTATTCTAGCTTTATTTGGCAGAATTTGGTTGGTTTGTGTGGCTTGGTGTCTTCTCCTAGGAACTGGAATCAACTTATCTCCTGGCTCCTTGTGAAAGTTAAGAAAGGCTACTTCTTGGGCCTTATGTTGAAGCTTATGTTCAACTCGTTTGTCGACCATATCTGAAGAGAGAGGAATAATCAAGTCTTTGAGGGCAAAATGAGGGACAAGAAAGTGGTCTTGGCTTGCATTACAAATGCCGTTAGAGGTAGATTTTTGAGTCTTAAAGGATTCTCTGTGACTGAAGATAACAAAACCATTCAGCTTGCCTGGAGATTGAATGCCTCTATTTTTTACAATTAACCTTGGTTCTTCTGTTTCTTTAGGCTGTTATCTCTTGTAATCTTCTGTTAGTGTTAGGGTGCCTCTAGCTTGTGTGTTGGCTGATTCCTTTTTTGTTTCTTTTGCCTGGGGTATGCCCCCTTGTATATTTGTATGTTTCTTCTTCGATTTATACAATTTTTTAATTTACCAAAAAAAAGATGACTTGCTTGCATTGGCACTACATCACACAAAACTTTATCGCAGTACTCGCAAATAGAGAAAGAAACTAACACTTGCTAATGCACCTGGATTTCCGCACTATAATTCGGCCATTTCAACTTGTGTGGATTAGGATGTTTTCATATAGGCAAACCCTATAGGGGTTAGGGACCTTAGAGCTAATATGCAGATGACATATGGACTTGGAGTGTTGGACTTAATGGCTCCTTTTCTGCCCCCCATACTTAGAGCCTTGGTGCAGCAAAAAGAAAAGTAAGATGAGATTCTCCCTAATAAGCTCTCTCAAACTCACTTAGCTATCCTCAACCACCCCTATACAGAGGAAGACGTTCACAAAACTATGTTTACTTTGGGGAGTAGTAAAGCCCCTGGTCCAGATGGCTTCTCTGCTAGTTTCTTCAAAAGATGTTGGCATATTGTGTGGGCAAAGATGTTACTAAGGCTGTTTTGGAGTTTTTTAGCTCCCAATCTTTATTGAAACATGTTAACTATACTTTCATTGCTCTTATTCCTAAGGTCCCCAATCCTTCAAAGGTTGGTGACTTTAGGCCTATCTCTTGTTGTGACGTTGTTTATAAATGCATTTCTAAAATGCTTGCTGATAGACTTAAGAGAGTGCTCCCTGATCTTGTTAGTAGCAACCAGACTGCTTTTGTGCAAGGGAGGAGAATTTCTGACAACATCCTTTTATCTCAAGAACTGGTTAGAGGTTACCAAAGGCCTTTTATAGTCCTAGATGTGCTTTAAAGGTTGATATAAAAAGGCTTATGATAGCTTGAATTTGGAGAGTATCGAGAGAATCTTTGACTGCTTGGGGTTTCCTGATCATTTCTCTAACTGTGTGATGGAGTGTATCTCCTCTCCTTCTTTCTCTATTGTGGTCAATGGTGTGTTGACTGGCTACTTCTCAGGTGCTAAAGGGCTTAGACAGGGTGATCCTATCTCTCCCTATGTGTTTGTGTTGGTTATGGAGGTTCTATCTGGTATTCTCAAGCATGCTTCTCATAAAGATGACTTTGGCTATCATTGGAGGTGTAAGGAGCTTGGTATTGTTAACTTGTGTTTTGTTGATTATCTCTTTATCTTCTGTAAGGGTGATACTACTTCTGTTCAACTTATTATGGAGAGCTTAAACTTGTTGGGGGCTATGTCTGGTCTTCAACCTAATCTACAAAAAAGTCAGATTTTCATGTCTGGGGTCCATCCATACACTTCTCAAGCAATTTTGGACTTGTGCAATTTCAGCATTGGGGAGCTTCCTATGAGATACTTGGGGGTTCCTTTGATTTCTGCAAAGCTTAGAAAAATAGATTGTATCACCCTAGTTGACCATATCACAGCCAGGGTGAAGTCTTGGGAGTCTAACTACCTTTCTTATGCTGGTAGATTACAGCTGATTGAATCTGTGCTCTATGCTATTTTTCAATACTGGGCTGGCTTATTTATTCTTCGCAATAAGATCTTGAATATAATTCATGTGGTTATTAGGAATTACTTGTGGAATGCGTCAGCTGTTAAGCATTCTGGTGCTAAAGTGGCTTGGAGTGAGTGATAAGTCCCAAGGAGGTTTGGACCTTAGATCTCTCTCTCTAGCTAATGAAGTGGTTGTGGCTAAGCATTTCTGGTTTCTGGTCTCTTTGGATAAAGCTTCCCTTTGAAAAGATTGGTGCAAGTTTTTCTTGATCAAGAAGAGCTCTATCTTCTTGGTTAAGCTTGCCACTAATCCTTCTTGGAGTTGGAGGAAAATTCTGAAAATCAGAGACAAGTTTGCTGGGTATTGCAAAGCTCTTGTGGGAAATGGTGAGCAGATGTCTCTTCTCTTGGACCCTTGGCACCCTTTGGGGGCTCTTTCTCAAAGGTTTGGTCCTGGAATTCTTTTTGGTACTGGTTGGGATTGGACTACCAATGTGAGCTCAATGATCCACAATGCAGCTTGGAATTGGCCTATTTCTAAATCCCATGAGCTTATCACTATTAAAGAGGTCCATCTTCCCCCTCCTAAAGAGTCCTCTTTGGACTCTTGGATTTAGACTCTTTCTCCCTCTGGTCTTTTCTCTATGGGGCACACTTACAGGAAACTGGCTCTAACTGGTGAAAAATTGAGATGGGCTCCTCTTATTTGGTTTAAGAAGCATATTCCCAGATATAGCTTTATCACTTGGCTTGCTGTTCTTAATAGGCTTGCAGCTGCTGATAGATTGGCTGCTTGGACCTCCTCTCCTGGTTCTTCCAATGTTAGTAGTCGTGTTCTTTTCTGGCATCCTTCAGAATCTACTGAACACCTGTTTGTTTCAGCTCGTTTGTCTACCATATCTGGAGAGAGAGAAATAATCGAGTCTTTGAAGGCAAAATGAGAGACAAGAAAGTGGTCTTGGCTTGCATTACAAATGCCATTAGAGGTAGATTAGGGAGAATCTGAGAGAGAACACTCCAATCCACCTCCTGATCAATGTGAGATGTCCCAAGAAAATTCCCATAATAAGAAAGAATTTGATCTTTGATAGCCTGGTCATCAGTAATAAGGTCACCCTCCTCATTAACCAACTGATTAATTCTGGATCTGACTCTATTCTTCTTTAGTTTCTGAAAAAAGAAAGAGGAATTTTGATCACCCAAGGCAAGCCAATCAACTCTGCTTTTTTGCCTCAGAAAATCTTCTGCATTCCTGAGCTTAGTGAAATCAACAAATCTAATTTCCTCCTCCTCTTGAAGAGAGACGACACTAGGAGAGGCAATAAGGTCCGCTTGCACTTTAGAGAGGGCTTCTCTAGCCATAAGAGCCCTTTTAGAAATATCTGACAAAAAGACGCATTAAAATTCTTGAGAGCAAATTTAACAGATTTAAGCTTCTTATAGAGATAAAACATGGTTGTCCCAAACACCTCAATCTCCCAAGCATCTTTAAGAGCAGCCCAGAAGCCTTCAAAATCCATCTAAAAATCAAATAACTTAAAAGAAGGCTTAGGTCTAGCTGACTTAGCCCTAAGCTGAATAATAATAGAAGAGTGATCAGAGATACCCAGGGTGTGAAAATGGCAAGATGTAGCAGGAAACTCCGTAGCCCAATCACCATTAACCAGGGCTCTATCGAGCTTGCGCATCTTGCTACCCTCACCAACTTGACCATTCCACCAGGTGAATTGACAGCCACTCTAAGGGAGGTCGAGAACCTCCAAATGATCAAGACAAGAAGCGAGATCAATTGAGCTATCATTCCACTTGAAATCACCACCACAATGCTCAATAGGCTTCAAAATAGCATTAAAGTCACCAAGAATTAGCCAAGGCTTCCCCTGACTTAAAGTCTTATGGGAGCCAAGCTTTTCCCACAAAGGCCTCCTGGAGATAGCATCATTGGCTGCATACACCACAGAGACAAAGAAATCTATCCTTTTCTGAAGAATGGTTAGCTTACAAAACATAGTTTGATCAAAAGCATCAATTAGAAGAACATCCAAAATCTTGGGATCCCAAGCTAAAATAATTCTACCTTTACTAGTAGGAGAATGGTTAGCAAAGGTGGCCCAATTGCGAAAACAGATCTTGAAAGTCTTGCAAAATTATTACATTTGATGTTAGTCTCAACTAAAGCACAAAAAGATAATTTAAAATCTTTACAAAGTTTCCTAACTTCAGCTTGCTTTAGAAGGCCATTAAGCCCTCTTATATTCCAAGAAGCTAAATTAATCATAAAAAGGGGGAGAGAGAGTCACCATTCTCAGGGGGGGATTGAGTAACTTGATCAGCCAATAAGAAAGAGCCTTCAGCCTTTTGCTTCTTTTTCAACATCTTCAAAGCTGATTTAGAGAGCCTGGGAGAAGGACCAGGTTGGATAGTGAAATTGACAATTGGGGAAGCTTTTGGGGGAGCCAAACTCAATGTAGTATCAGAAGAGGCTGGGGGCTCATTTTTATCCTCACAAGGCTCAATGAGTCCTTTACCCTTCCTTTTGCTAACCACCTGAGTCCATTCATTGATGCAAAACTAGGAGCTGAAAATGGACGTGGGACTGAGCATACACGCAGGAATGTAGCGGAACTTACACAAGATCCTTTATCACTCCCTGGTGTTCCAATTACAAGCTTAGAGTCCAAAATTTCAAGAAAGCACTTATTGGACTGATTCAAGAGAATTGGAATGATTCTAGAAAAGTGAAGCCCAACGTGGGTCCACATGAAAATCAAGGCTTTATCCATGCCATCAAGGCCATTTAAGAGTCTAATTAGCATACAAAAGCAATTGAAAAGGATAATGAACCTACAAAATCATGTTTGTCAAGATAAGGGCATGAATTAGACTATTTTCACGGCTATGAAATAGGGGGATGAATCTAGCTTGGATTGGTTATGCTTAAATACATTGTTCATAGTCAATTAACATAGAAAAGAAATTGAAGAGTCTAATTAGCATACAAAACCAATTGAAAAGGATAATGAACCTACAAAAACGTGTTCATCAAGATAAGTCCATGAAAGGGCATGAATTGGACTATTTTCAAGGCTATTAAATAGGGGGATGAATCTAGCATGGATTGGTTATGCTTAAATACATTGTTCACAGTCAATTGGTGATATTTACTTATTATAAGTAGTCAAAAAAGGTCTAAAAACGTGGGAACTTATTTACTTTAATGTTGGTGTTGTTTCAAAGCTAAAATTAATGCTTTTCCTATTCTTGGAGGGTTGTTCCAAGTATAAAACATGGTACCCACGAAATTTGTAATCATGTTATGAATATTGAAAACAAGTTTATGTTATTGTGAGGTGTGTCCTCTTTGTTCTTGAAAGAACTCTTGAACTTATCAAGTTAGTCTTTTGGCGTTCAAACAACCAAACTTATCACCTTGATTCTTGAGTGATCCTTAGGTTTCTTGTTGTGGCGTTTCTATCCTTCGTAGTCTTAGTTCTTATCTTGCTAGATAAACGGATTAAGGCTCAACAATCTTGTCTTTTACGTTCTTGGGTTTTTGAACCATCATTGTTATCGGGTTTCATCGTAAATCGTCGGTGGAGTTCATATCATTCGGTATCAAAGCTTGGTTCTAAGGCAAGTTTGACTATCCTTTATCTTTATTTTTTTTCTTATTTCTTTCTGTATTGAGAAAAAAAAGCAAAAAAAGGAGAGAAAAATAGAAAAGAAGAAGAAGAAGAAGATGAGGAGTCTACAAAAAACAAAAACAATAAGAATTTTTTTATTCTAATCATGTTTCTCATTTTCTCAACTCTTTTGACAAAAAAAAAAGAGTTATCAAAATCCGTTACGGACATGTGTGAATTTTGGGTAATTATTGAAACCATGGAAACCGTGTATTCCATTCCTTTTTTATTGCAATCAAATTTTGACCATTTGTGAGTTTTGATTATTTCTCATTTTAAATTGCTGCTGGATATTTTTATTAGGTTACTTGAGTTCGATTAAGGGCTAAAGAGGCATAAAAGAGTGGAAAAAGGCAAGAGTGTGTGAGACCATAAGAGGGTAAAATCCATTTAGAGCGAAACACGAGAGTGAGTGAATAATTGTTGAGTGAAACACGTGAGGGAGCGTTTGTGAGGTTTGGAATCTTATTTTCCAGATTATAAATATGTCCAATAATCAAGACAAAGACGTATTCGAAGAAGTTCAACAACAAGCCATTTCGAACCTTCAAATGCAAGCGATGTTGGTGGAGAAGTTATCCTTAACAACCTTAAAACATACTCGTCCTTATCAGCTTCAATGGCTGAATGAATGTGGCCAAATCAAGGTGACAAAGCAAGTGTTGGTAGCATTTTCCATTAGCAAATATGAGGATGAGGTGCTTTGTGATGTGGTTCCTATGCATGCATGTCATATATTGTTGGGGAGACCATGGCAATATGATCGAAGGGCTACACATGATGGATTCACAAATAAGTTTTCTTTTACTTTTGAAAAGAAACTTATTACTCTTGTTCCATTAACTTCAAAACAGGTTATGGAGGATCAAGTAAAGTTCAAAAGATCAAATGAAAAGAAGAGAGAAAAAGAAAGAAAATCTGAAATTGAGAGGAAAGAAAATGAGAGAAAAGAAACTAAGGGAAAAGAAAAAGAGAGCATTTCAGCCTTAGTGAGAGCAAGAGAGGAAAAATGCACTTATAATGCAAAAAAATGTGAGATCAAGAGAGCATTGTTTTCACATCAATCATTTATTGTACTTATGTACAAGGAGGCATTTTTATGTACTAATGATCTTGCCGATTCTTTGCCGCACATTATTCTTTCTCTTTTGCAGGAGTTTGATGATGTCTTTCCCGAAGAGATACCTCGTGGCTTACCACCAATTTGTGGAATTGAACATCAAATAGATTTCATACCGGTGCATCAATTCCAAACCGACCTGCCTATAGGAGCGATCGCGAGGAAACAAAGGAACTTCAAAGGCAAGTAAGTGAATTATTGGAGAAAGGTTATGTGCATGAAAGTATGAGTCCTTGTGCAGTTCCAGTGCTGCTAGTTCCTAAGGAAGATGGTACATGGAGGATGTGCGTAGATTTTCGAGCCATTAACAACATAACGGTAAAGTATCGTCATCCTATTCCTAGACTAGATGATATGCTGGATGAATTGCATGGTTCTTGTATTTTTACAAAGATTGATCTTAAGAATGGATATCACCAAATTAGAATGAAAGAAGGTGATGAATGGAAGACTGCCTTTAAAACTAAACACGGTTTGTACGAGTGGTTAGTGATGGCTTTTGGTTTAACTAATTCTCCGAGCAAATTTATGCGTTTGATAAACCATGTTTTACTTGCATTTATTGGTAGATTTGTAGTTGTATATTTTGATGATATCTTAATTTATAGCAAAAATATGGAAGAACATATAGAGCATTTGAAATCTGTTTTAGATGTGTTAAGGAAAGAAAAGTTGTTTGCTAACCTCAAGAAGTGTACCTTTTGCAAGGATAAGCTTGTGTTTCTTGGCTTTGTTGTTATTTCTAAAGGAATTGAGGTGGACGAGGAAAAGGTGAAGCCAATACAAGAGTGGCCAACGCCAACAACAATCAGCCAAGTGAGGAGTTTTCACGACCTAGCTAGCTTTTATAGACGGTTTGTGCGTGATTTTAGTAGCTTGGCCGCCCCTCTTACTGAAGTCGTCAAAAAAATGTTCCATTTAAGTGGGAAAAGGAACAAGAAAAAGCATTCAATTTGATCAAAGAAAAGTTACCTAATGCACCATTGCTTATTTTACCAAACTTTGCGAAAACATTTGAAATTGAGTGTGATGCCTCAAGAATAGGTATTGGAGCTGTTTTGATGCAAGAAGGTCATCCCGTGGTTTATTTTAGTTAAAATTTTTGTGGGGCAGCTCTAAATTATCCAACTGATGATAAATAGATGTACACTTTGGTGAGGGCGTTGGAAAATTAGCAACATTATCTATGGCTAAAGGAGTTTATGATTCACACGGATCATGAGTCCTTGAAATATTTGAAAGGACAGCAAAAGTTGAACAAACGACATGCCAAGTGGGTAGAATTCATTGAAACATTTCCTTATATGATCAAATATAGGCGAGGTAAGGAAAATGGGATTGCTGATGCATTGTCCCGAAGGTATGCCTTACTTTCAGTTTTATACACAAAATTGCTTGGTTTTGAATACATTAAGGATTTGTATGCACAAGATTCTGATTTTGGTAATGTGTTCGATGCATGTGAAAAAGTGGCAATTGATAAGTTTTATAGGCATAATGGATTTCTATTTAGGAAAAATAAATTGTGTGTGCCTATGTGTTCTTTGCGTGAAATGCAAAGACTTTTGGAGTAGCTAAGACTTTTGGAGTTTTGCATGAACATTTCTTTTGGCCTCATATGAAGCGTGATGTGCAAAGAATCTGTGAAAAGTGTTACACAAGCTAAGTCTAAATTAAAACCTCATGGCTTGTACACCCCTTTGCCTATACCTAGTAAACCTTGGACTGATATTTCTATGGATTTTGTTTTGGGTTTACCTAGAACTAAGAGGGGAAGAGATTCAATTTTTGTGGTGGTTGACAGGTTTTCTAAAATGGCACACTTCATTGCATGTCATAAAACTGATGATGCATCACATATAGCTGATTTGTTCTTCAAAGAAATTGTTATGTTACATGGCATGCCTATGATCATTGTTTCTGATAGGGATGCAAAGTTTTTGAGTTACTTTTGGAAGACTTTGTGGGGAAAGTTGGAAACCAAGTTATTGTTTTCTACTACTTGTCATCCAAAAACTGATGGTCAAACTGAAGTAGTGAATAGAACTTTGTCTTATTTATTGCGTGCTATCATTAAGAAGAACTTGAAAACGTGGGAAGATTGTTTGCCACATGTTGAATTTGCTTACAATAGAAGTGCACATTCAGCAACTAAGTTTTCATTGTTTTAACTATCATCTTATCACCTTAGCATATAATCATCTTATCTTACCTTATCTCATAATATCTTGTCATATCATATCTTATCTCATCTTATCATATCATATCTTATCTCATCTTGTCATAATTTATCTTATGTTATCTTGCCATAACTTATCTTTTTTTTTCTTATCTTATCTCATCTTATCTCATCTTACGTTATCTTATCCTTACTTTATCTTGTCCTATCTTATCTTCTGTAAAAAAAAGTATAATATAAGTTTATCTCCATTTGTTTCCTTATCTCTAAATTTATCCCTTAGTTGTTTCCTTTCCTTATCTTCTTATAGTGTTTGTTTTGTTTAAGTCTTTTGGTTATTGCTTGAAAATTCCAGATTCATTTCTTAGTTTTATCAAGAAGTGAAAGTGAAAACAAAGAGTGGTAAAAGGCAAGAGTGTGTAAGAAAATCAGAGGGCAAAACCCAATTTTATTGAGTGAAACATGAGATAAATTGAGTGAACCACAAATTTTGAGTGTAAACACGTGAGGGAGAGATTGTGAGGTCCATGTTTTTTCTACTAATCTTATTCTCTTTGAAATATGTCAAAGAGTAATGGTAGTGGAGGAATGACTGAAGGTGGTATGCTGAAGTTACAAATGGAGGCTGATGCAAATCTAGGAGCTGAAAATGGAAGTGGGGCTGAGCATACACGAGGGAATGGAGCTGAACTTGCACAAGATCCTTTATCACTTCCTGGTGGTCTAGTTACAAGACTTAGAGCTCAAAATTTCAAGAAAGCACTTATTGGGCTGATTCAAGAGAATTGGAATGATTCTGGAAAGTGAAGCCCAATGTGGGTCCACATGAAAATCAAGGCTTTATCCAAGTCATCAAGGCTATTTAAGAGTCTAATTAGCATACAAAAGTAATTGAAAAGGATAATGAACCTACAAAAACGTGTTCATCAAGATAAGGGCATGAAAGTGCATCAATTGGACTATTTTCAAGGGTATGAAATAGGGGGATGAATCTAGCTTGGATTGATTATGCTTAAATACATTGTTCATAGTCAATTAGCATAGAAAATCAATTGAAAAGGATAATGAACCTACAAAACGTGTTCATCAAGATACGGCCATGAAAGGGTATGAATTGGACTATTTTCAAGGCTATTAATAGGGGGATGAATCTAGCTTGGATTGGTTATGCTTAAATACATTGTTCATAGTCAATTAATGATATTTACTTATTATTAGTAGTCAAAAAAGGTCTAAAAACGTGGGAACTGATTTACTTTAATGTTGGTGTTGTTTCAAAGCTAAAATTAATGCTTTTCCTATTCTTGGAGGGTTGTTCCAAGTATAAAACATGGTACCCACGAAATTTGTAATCATGTTATGAACATTGAAATTAAGTTTATGTTATTGTGAGGTGTGTCCTCTTTGTTCTTGAAAGAACTCTTTGAACTTATCAAGTTAGTCTTGTGGCGTTCAAACAACCAAACTTATCACCTTGATTCTTGAGTGATCCTTAGGTTTCTTGTTGTGGCGTTTCTATCCTTCGTAGTCTTAGTTCTTATCTTACTAGATAACGGGTTAAGGCTCAACAATATTGTCTTTCACGTTCTTGGGGTTCTTGAACCATCGTTATTATCAGGTTTCATCGTAAATCGTCGGTGGGGTTCATATCATTCATTGTCCTGGTCTTCCACATGGATGGTATTAAGAGGAAAGGGAGGAGAGATTTCACCCTCTGGCTCCTCATAAACCATAAGCTCCCTATTATCTTGGGGAGAATAATCTTTGCTAGCGGTTTCTTCCTCACTAGCTAGATTATTCTTAGGGGCCACTTTGGCATCACAATCATGACTGAAGAGGCAACATTCGGCACATCGCTTTGGTAGACACTCGTACTCCACATCCACCACCACTGGATCCCATCCGTCAAGGCTGTCCATGGTGAAAAACTGAATCAAATCGGAGGAGGCTGAAATTTTCACACAAACTCTAGCATAATCATGTCTATAACCAGAGGCAGTAGCATTGTTAGAGTGAGAAGGGATACCCACAGCACTGGCAATGTGACTTAGAGCTTCTTCAGTCCATAATTCAATTGGAACATTCCACAATTTAACCCAAATTGGAAGGGTTGAAAGTTTCTCCTTTGAGAATTTAACATTTGGCTGCCACTCTTGAAGCACAATAGGCCTACCTACGAGGTGCCAAGGTCCATCTTCTAATATTGAGTTTCTATCCTCCACAGAGCCAAATTTGAAATAGAAAAGGCCTCTGGCAGCCGAGACCTCCTGAATTCCTCTTTTAGCCCAAAGTTGCAAAGCAATTTTCTTAATGAAGTGTAATGGAGCTGCCCTTCCTACAAAGTAGCCAACAAGGCAGCCTTCCCACCTAGAAAAATTCTCTTTAGTAATATAATCAGGAAGCTTAACTGTGACATTACCATTTTTCGTAAAGGAAGAGCTCACATAACCTAAGCTTAGCTTACCATCCGGTTTCTCATGAGCAACACTCTTATTAGCTAAAAGGTCTTGATAAACTCTATTCTCATGCAGCTTCTTAGAAGAAGAAGTTGGGGAAGAAGGAGAAGAGCTCATCTTCTGTTTCCCATTAGAATCTGGTTTAGGAGAGAGAGAGAGTTTTCTCCAAGCTCAAACCCATGACCATGGCAGCCCTTGACCTCTTTGGTAGAAGTCAAATCCACCTTGTCACTCACAATCAATGCTGAGGTTGAGCTAAGGGAGGAGAGAGAATCTGCCACCAGCTTTGGAACTCCACCTACGTTCACATCATTGCCATGGGAAAGAGAAATATCTTGTTTCTCTTTCCCTTCTATCAAAGCACCATCTACTTTCTCTTTCCCCTTAGACAAAGAAGCTGCCACCTGTCGTCCTAAGGGGCTGTCCACGTCATGACGGGAGAGAGGAGCCCTATCTAATAAAGAATTACCTTTTGAGTGTCCTTTTCCTTTATTAGAAAGGATAGTAGTAGATTGTTTACCAAGTTGAAGCTTGAGAGCTGGAGCCTCACTCTTCTCCAAACTGACCACATCACACCCACTTGCCAAAAAGGAGCTGTCACCTCTCCCTTTTGATATGCTTGGAAGCTGCTTTTCCTCTTCTCCAAGCAAAACGATTTTAGACAAGCTTGATTTGTCTTCTATCAAAGGACACTCATCATTACCTTTGACAGAGAGGTAATGAGTATAATCTTCAACCTTTGGAGCTCTAGGCAAGCTGGTTGATCTCCGAGCACCATCTCTAGCTCCTCCTCTTATGCTACTTCTCTTAAGACTTGAACGAAGTTGGTCTGAAAGAGTCAGCCCAAGTAATTTGCTCTGATTGTGATCAGAAGAAATAAAATTATCTCTAAGCTTTGAATGATCAGAAATAATCTCCTTTGCAACTAATAAACCTGAAGCTTCCTTAGACTGAGCTTCTAACTTCCCAGGCTCAACGAAACCACTCTCTGGTCCAAATTTCTTAGTATTAGAACCTTGCTTAAGAGTATTAAAACCAATAACATGGGCTTTAGCTTCCCTAGCTCCCTTAGTAACCATATCATTCAAAACAGCATGACCATTGAAAGACACTCCAGCTTAGCTAGCTGAATCTCTCTTACACCACCTGAAACTTTCTTACCAACATCTGCAGCATGCTTAATGTACTCATCATTAACCATTGTTAGAGGTCGTGGCTTCCCCTAAGGGAGGGAGAGGCAAAAAATAAAACAAGAATTCTAGAGAGAGGGGAGAGCTTCTCTCACTAAAAGCGTGATAACTTGAAATCTCTAATCAACTTTAGCTCTCTGCCTCAGAAACTCTTCCTTGGAATTTCTGAGCATTGTGAACTCAGCAAATTTGATTTTTTTTCCTCACGCTGAATATTGATATTACTAGGGCAGCAAGCTAATTCAGCTTGGAGCTTGAGATGCTCCTCCCTAGCTAAAAGGGCTCTTTTGGAGATATCTGAGCAAAAAGAGGCATTAAATTTCTTGAGAGAGCCGATTTCACGGACTTGAGCTTCTTACAAAAGCAATACATGGCAGAGGCAAACACATTAATATTCCAAGCTTCCTCAATAATAGGCCAGAAACCATTAAATTCCATCCAGAAATCAAAGAACTTAAAGGAGGCTTTAGGCCTAGCAGCACAATTAGAAAGCTTAATGATAACCGGAAAGTGATCAGAAATACCGGGAGAGTATAAATAACAAGCAGTAGAAGGGAAAGCCACCCCTATTCACTATTACTCAAAGCTCTATCCAGCTTACGCATTCCACCAAGTAAACTGGCAACCACTAAAAGAAAGGTCATGGACTTCTAAAAGATTTAGGCAATTCACAAAATCATTAGAACCTTCATCCCACAGAAAATTACCACCACAGTTCTCATGAGAGTTTAAAATAGCATTGAAATCACCCATAACAAGCCAAGGTCTGCCCTGCCACAAAGACTTGTGAACCGAGTGCTTATCCCACAAAAGCTTTCTGGTTTGAGCATCATTGGTAGCATAGACCATTGAAACAAAACACTCCGAACCATCTTGGAGAATAGAAAATTTGCAAAGGATAGCTTGATCATAACAGTCAATAATCTGAACATTAACAAATTGTTCCCATGCCACCCGAATTCTCCCTTTAGAAGAAGGAGAGTGATTAGCAACAGAATTCCAAATAGGAAAAACAGAATTGGACAATCTAGGAAAGTTAGTGAATTTCACCTTAGTTTCCACCAAAGCACAAAAATGGAGCTTAAAATCTCTACACAATTTTCTAACCTCTACATTCTTGAGAGCGCCATTTAGCCCTCTAATATTCCAAGAGGCTAAATTAATCATAAAATGAAAGAGAAGTAGGAACACCAACCTCAGGGGAGCCCTGAGAAATATGCTTGATGGCAGGAGAAGCACCAACAGCCTTTAACTTCCTCTTTTTTTTGGTAAATTTTAATTTAATTTCCTCTTTAGCATCCTCAAAGCTGATTTGGAGAGTTTGGGAGGAGGAGATATAAAATTTTGAGCCTTATCAATCTTGGGCTCCTTTGGAGCTTCTAATTGGACTCATCATGCCCTTCTTTAGCTTCAAAACTAAAAGCTTGGGAATCAATGGCCAAGACCTCCTTACATTGCTGAATTGTAACTTTTCTAGTGCTCAAAACTTGAACCCACCATTGATCAGCCTCTTCAAGGAGAATGGCAAGCAAATGAATTGGATCCGGGCTTTCAACTAGCTCTTCAGAGCTTTGGATCTCTCTATAC
The DNA here is from genome assembly GCA_003255025.1 of Datisca glomerata. Classification (NCBI taxonomy): domain Eukaryota; kingdom Viridiplantae; phylum Streptophyta; class Magnoliopsida; order Cucurbitales; family Datiscaceae; genus Datisca; species Datisca glomerata. Next base: position 223,957 of record QANY01008171.1, read on the forward strand.
TTGAGATTAGAAAGGGCTAGCTCTCAAAATTTCGTTTTCCATATTTGGGGCTGCCTTAGGCACACTATCACAATCATGACCAAATAACCAGCATATACCACACCTTTTGGGGAGGCATCATACTCCACTTCAACATGAACTGGATCCCACCCCTCAATCCCCAAGTTAACCTTGAACCACCTCATTATACTAGCTCAAGCGTCAATTTGAACACACATTCTAGCATAATCATGTCTAGAACCCGAGGTCGTGAGAGAATCACAATGAGTAGGAACACCCACAGCACTAGCAATATTACTAAGAGCCTCATCAGTCCACAATTGAGAGAATCACAGTGAATAGGAAGACCCACAGCACTAGCAATATTACTAAGAGCCTCATCAGTCCACAATTCCACCAGCACATTCCACAATTTGATCCACACGGCCAATTTAGAGAGCTTTTCCTTAGTAAAATTCACATTAGGTTGCCACTCTTGGAGAAAAATGGGTCTGCCTAAAAGATGCCAAGGTCCATCCTCAAGAACAGAAACTCTATTCTCCACCGACCCAAATTTGAAATAAAATAACCTTTTAGAAGCTGTGATGTCTTGAATACTCTTTTTGGCCCACTACATGGCAACTTTCTTTACTAAGTGAAGAGGAGCAGCCCTTCCCATAAAGAAATCCACTAAACGACCTTCCCACCTTGCAAAATTCTCTTTGGTGATAACCTCGGGAGCTTGACGGTGATATTGCCATTTTCAACGTAAGAGGAGTCCACATATCCAAGGCTAAGCTTCTTCTTTAAGGTACCTTTAAATTTTTCAGCCTAAGAACCAGCTGGTTTGTGCTGCTAGGCTTGATATTATTTAACATATTTTCATAAATACCATTTTTCTCCAAGCTCGGGTGGAAGGGAGAAGAGGGGAGAGAATCACGTCTTTTGCTTGGTGGCTCGTGGGACCCATCTCGAATCTTGGACCAAAACCACTTCCTTTGCTAGGTGGAACGTGGGCCCCTTCTCCCACTTGAATCTTGGACAAGGAATCATCTCCTTTGCTAAGTGGCATGTGGGACCTATCTCCCACTTGAATCTTGGACAAGGAATCACCTCATTTGCTAGGTGGCACGCATAAATGATAGATAGCCATCCTCAATCCGATGAGGGTAAGAACCCAACTCCGGTTGGGTCTACAGCGGCCACCGCAGGTGGGGGAACTGCCGACCAGTCATGGCCTGAACAGGGAAATCACCGTCAATGAGCCCTCAACACCAACTTTCCTCCAACAAAGCAAGTCTCACCGATATGCAAATCTGACTGAATCTCAAGAGAAACGCGAGGCTTCCATCGTGTCTCACTAAAGGACCCCTCAATGGAGTAGGACCTCGGCACCATAGAACGCATCTCCATCGGCTGACAAAGATGACAACTAGACTTAGGCTATGTTGTTTGGGCTATGTTGTTTCCTGCTACTTCTTGCCATTTTCACACCCCGGGTATCTCTGATCACTCTCCTATTATTATTCAGCTTAGGGCTAACTCAGCAAGACCTAAGCCTTCTTTTAAGTTCTTTGATTTTTGGATGGATTTCGAAGGCTTCTGGGCTGTTCTTAAGGATGCGTGGGAGATTGAGGTGTTTGGGACAGCCATGTTTTGTCTCTATAAGAAGCTTAAATCTGTTAAATTTGCTCTTAAGAAATTTAATGCCTCTTTTTGCTCAGATATTTCTAAAAGGGCTCTTATGGCTAGAGAAGCCCTCTCTAAAGTGCAAGCTGACCTTATTGCCTCTCCTAGTGTTGTCTCTCTTCAAGAGGAGGAGAAAATTAGATTAGCTGATTTCACTAAGCTCAGGAATGCAGAAGAAGATTTTCTGAGGCAAAAAAGCAGAGTTGATTGGCTTGCCTTGGGTGATCAGAATTCCTCTTTCTTTTTTCAGAAACTAAAGAAGAATAGAGTCAGATCAAGAATTAATCAGTTGGTTAATGAGGAGGGTGACCTTATTACTGATGACCAGGCTATCAAAGATCAAATCCTTTCTTATTATAGGAATCTTCTTGGGACTTCTCACATTGACCAGGAGGTGGATTGGAGTGTTCTCTCTCAGATTCTCCCTAATAAGCTCTCTCAAGCTCACTTAGCTATCCTCAACCACCCTTATACAGAGGAAGACGTTCACACAACTATCTTTAGTTTGGGGAGTAGTAAAGCCCCTGGTCCAGATGGCTTCTCTGCTGGTTTCTTCAAAAGATGTTGGCATGTTGTGGGCAAAGATGTTACTAAGGCTGTTTTGGAGTTTTTTAGCTCCCAATCTTTATTGAAACAGGTTAACTCTACTGCCATTACTCTTATTCCTAAGGTCCCCAATCCTTCAAAGGTTGGTGACTTTAGGCCTATATCTTGTTGTAATGTTGTTTACAAATGCATTTCTAAAATGCTTGCTGATAGACTTAAAAGAGTGCTCCCTGATCTTATTAGTAGCAACCAGACTGCTTTTGTGCCAGGGAGGAGAATCGCTGACAACATCCTCTTATCTCAAGAGCTGGTTAGAGGTTACCATAGGCCTTCTAATAGTCCCAGATGTGCTTTCAAGGTTGATATAAAAAAGGCTTATGATAGCTTGAATTGGGAGAGTATCGGGAGAATCTTTGACTGCTTGGGGTTTCCTGATCATTTCTCTAACTGTGTGATGGAGTGTATCTCCTCTCCTTCTTTCTCTATTGTGGTCAATGGGGAGTTGACTGGCTTCTTCTCTGGTGCTAAAGGGCTTAGACAGGGTGATCCTATCTCTCCCTATCTGTTTGTGTTGGTTATGGAGGTTCTTTCTGGTATTCTCAAGCATGCTTCTCATCAAGCGGACTTTGGCTATCACTGGAGGTGTAAGGAGCTTGGTATTGTTAACTTGTGCTTTGCTGATGATCTCTTTATCTTCTGTAAGGGTGATATTACTTCTGTTCATCTTATTATGGAGAGCTTAAACTTGTTTGAGGCCATGTCTGGTCTTCAACCTAATCTACAAAAAAGTCAGATTTTCATGTCTGGGGTCCATCCTTCCACTTCTCAAGCAATTCTGGACTTGTGCAATTTCAGCATTGGGGAGCTACCTATGAGATACTTGGGGGTTCCTTTGATTTCCTCAAAGCTTAGAAAAACAGATTGTATCACCCTAGTAGACCATATCACAGCTAGGGTGAAGTCTTGGGAGTCTAACTACCTTTCTTATGCTGGAAGATTACAGTTGGTTAAATCCGTGCTCTATGCTATCTTTCAATACTGGGCTGGCTTATTTATTCTTCCCAAGAAAATCTTAAATATGATTAAGGTGGTTATTAGGAATTACTTGTGGAACGCTTCAGCTGTAAAGCATTCTGGTGCTAAAGTGGCTTGGAGTGACTTGTGCCTTGATAAGTCCCAAGGAGGTTTGGGCCTTAGAGATCTCTCTCTAGCTAATGAAGTGGCTGTGGCTAAGCATTTCTGGTTCCTGGTCTCTTTGGATAAAGCTTCCCTTTGGAAGGATTGGTGCAAGTTTTTCTTGATCAAGAAGAGCTCTATCTTCTTGGTTAAGCTTGCCACTAATCCTTCTTGGAGTTGGAGGAAAATTCTGAAAATCAGAGACAAGTTTGCTGGGTATTGCAAAGCTCTTGTGGGAAATGGGGAGCAGATCTCTCTTCTATTGGACCCTTGGCACCCTTTGGGGGCTCTTTCTCAAAGGTTTGGTCCTAGGATTTATTTTGGTACAGGTTGGGATTGGACTACCAAGGTCAGCTCAGTGATCCAGAATGCAGCTTGGAACTGGCCTATTTCTAGCTCCCATGAGCTTATCACTATTAGAGAGATCCATCTTCCCCCTCCTAAAGAGTCCTCTTTGGACTCTTGGATTTGGACTCTTTCTCCCTCTGGTCTTTTCTCTGTGGGGCACACTTATAGGAAACTGGCTCCAGCAAGTGAAAAAGTGAGATGGGCTCCTCTTATTTGGTTTAAGAAGCATATTCCCAGATATAGCTTTATTACTTGGCTTGCTGTTCTTAATAGGCTTGCAACTGCGGATAGATTGGCTGCTTGGACCTCCTCTCCTGGGTTTTCCAATGTTAGTAGCTGTGTTCTTTGCTTGCATCCTTCAGAATCTTCTGAACACCTGTTTGCTTCTTGCCCTTATTCTAGCTTTATTTGGCAGAATTTGGTTGGTTTGTGTGGCTTGGTGTCTTCTCCTAGGAACTGGAATCAACTTATCTCCTGGCTCCTTGTGAAAGCTAGGAAAGGTTACTTCTTGAGCCTTATGTTGAAGCTTATGTTCAGCTCGTTTGTCTATCATATCTGGAGAGAGAGAAATAATCGAGTCTTTGAGGGCAAAATGAGGGACAAGAAAGTGGTCTTGGCTTGCATTAGAAATGCCATTAAAGGTAGATTTTTGAGTCTTAAAGGGTTTTCTGTGACTGAAGATAACAAAACCATTCAGCTTGCCTGGGGATTGAATGCCTCTATTTTTGACAATTAAGCTTGGTTCTTCTGTTTCTTTAGGATGTTATCACTTGTAATCTTCTGTTAGTGTTTGGGTGCCTCCAGCTTGTGTGTTGGCTGGTTCCTTTTTATTTGTGTCTTTTTCCTGGGGTATGCCCCTTGTATATTTGTTTGTTTCTTCTTCGGTTTATACAATTTTTTTTTTACCGAAAAAAAAAAACAACTAGACTTAGGACGGGGACCTGAACAGGAACCAAACCATGCCCCTCAAACGCCTCACAGACCTCGCCAGAAGAGGAAGAAACGGAGCCCAGCCCTCCGATTCACAGAACTCAGAAACAACGAAGGACAAGAGGCTGAGCTCCACAATGACAGCTTCACCTATCCTCTCCCTCTGAAACGTTGCACTCAGATTTGCGCATGCGAGGACTCCGAGCAACCTCCCAGCGCCTCCATCGCTAAGGTGTCATGCTCTAGTAGACTCCTACTGGCTGTCCACTTCTAGGTTAGGATCGCCAAGTTGTTTTACTTTCTTGTCATCATTTAAAATGTCAAGTCATGCTCCGTGTGGACTGCCATGTTGAACTTGAACGCCACATCATGCTCCATGTGGAATTCCATGTAGGATGCCATGTCATTTCCATGTAGGCTGCCATTTTGGATGCCACATCAACCTCCATGTCGGCAGCCATGTCATGGTTCATGTAGGATGTCATGTTGGATGCCACATCATGCTCCATGTGGGCTGCCATGTTGGACGCCACGACATGTTCCATGTAGAGTGCCATGTTGGACGCTATTTCATGCTCAATGTACGCTGCCATACTCCATGTCATGCTCCACGCCATACTCTCATTGAGTGCTTCAACCATCCTCTTTTCTCTAGCTCTTGTGATTTGGCCTCTTAGTACTTGAAATGGATCCATCATTTAAGGTTGTGCAAACGTATCCGAATCATTCCCTCCTGCCTTAGAAGGATTTGTCCTCAAATCATCACCTACATCAAATGGGAACAAGTTAGTTACATTAAATTTAACACTTACATTGTTCTCATCGAGAAGATCAAGCTTGTAGGCACATATGCTAACTCAGAAAGAAGCTCTCCCTTCTTTCTAAAAACCAGGTGAGGGTTTTTATGTTGCTCCTCCTCCAGGAGGAGCTGAGCTTAGTTTCTAAAATGGGGAATGATTCTTACTTTGAAACCAAGACTCAACAAGGTTCAAAGATCAGTAAGGAAAGTTCAGGCAAGATGAGCTCTAAGTCTCATGAAGCTGTTCTAAAGTTCAATGGAGATGGGAATTCCATGCTGGAAAACCCAGAAGTCAGAGTTACTTCTAGCTCTTCCTTGTAGGAATCTCCAAGTTTGGACAAAATTTTAGTCATGGAGAGCAAAGAAGTGGGTGAAAAGAAAGTGTGTGTTCGTGCACTAAATATGGCAGAAGCACTTGATGCTCGTGTTAATGGAGATGACGAGGAGCATGCTACTTGTTTTGGCACATTTAGCTACAAACTTAACACACCAAATAAGGGAGGAAAGGTCCAAATGGACATTAATGGCAATGATGAAGCTGTTTCTAGCTTTAATGAGGAGCATTTATCACAAGTCAAAGGTTTGGATGAGCTTTCAATGTCTTGTGGGAACATTTCTTTGGTCCCTTCTTCTCAGGTACAAAATGACTTGTTATTACTGGATTCTAGTTCTTTAAGGGTCCCTTCATCCTTTGGTGGAGTCCCATGTTTTGTAAATGAAGCTTTTACAGGTGCTTCTAAGGACAAAGAGCATGTTCAGAAGCAAACAAACTTTCCCTTGTCTAAAAAAGTCAGGCAAATCACCAAGGGTTCTCTGGCCAAAGGTGGAGCACGAAGGAGAGAGATGAACATGGGTGAAATCTTTTGTCCATTGGTCAATGAGGCTGTACTTGAGAGCCAATCAACATCTGCCACCTCACCAATTCTAGCGAACCGTAGCTGTGCATGGAGTAAAGACAATGACATGCATTCTGATAAAAAAGTGAAAGGAAAAAAACAAAAGGAGAAAGGACACCTACTCTTGCATAAATTGGGCAACAAAAAAGCTACACCTATGCTTGCAAGGACAAACAGCCTGCCCCAAAACCCGAAGCAAGGACAATCACTCTTAATTGCGGCTATACCTGAAAATATCAGGGATTTGACCTTGCCTTTGCCTAAGACATCCTCGGAGCACGTTTTAGATACCCTTGTACTACCACCTAAGCATGGATATGACTCATCCATGTCAGCTTCATCAAGGACAGACAACCTGCCCCAAAACCCGGAGCAAGGACAGTCTCTCTTAATTACGGTTGTACCTGAACATAAAAGGGATTTGAACTTGCATTTGCTCAAGACATCCTTGGAGCATGTTTCAAGTACCTTTGTACTACCACCTAAGCATGGAAAGGACACCTCCACATCAGCTTCATCTTCTCGAACTGCTCGAAAACCTCATTCTTCTATTTTTCCAGAAAACAATCAAGTAGTTAAAGATCTTGAGTTATATTCTTTTACTCAGGGGTTTAGACAAAATTGTGAGTATTATCCTTCCCCCAAACCTTTGAAACCTTTAAAAAATAAGGAGGAGGCTGCTGAGGGTACTTCTAAAACCCTTAAGGGCAACACTATCTACCATAAACTTTCTGAAGCTTCGCCTAAAGCTCAACCAAAGGATGGATCTTGGGCTGATAAAGTTAAGAGAAACCAACCTAGTAGGTTTGAGCTTGAGTTTCAGGAGTCTACATTTATGAACAACATAGGGTCATTGTTAAGCTCCCTACTTTGTTACAAAAGAAAGCTTTGCCAAATAAGAGACTTGTTTGGTTGGAAAGATTGGTGTCAAACATACCTAATCAGAAAGAGTTCAATTTTCTTGGTTTCCATTCCTTCTAACCCATCTTGGGTCAGAGAAAGCTTCTCGAGCTCAGGAGCAAGTTTCTGCCCTTTTGCTCTATAACTATTGGAGATGGCACTACTATGAAGCTTCTTACATATAATTGGCATCCTCTAGGTGTCCTTTGGGCCAGATTTGGCAAAGACTTTTGTTAGGAAATTCTTGGACTATGGACTCTATGGTGAGTGCTGTCATTCAAGATAATCAATGTCATTGGCCAACTTCATACACGTTTGAGCTTCTTGAGATTAGAAGTGTTCCAATTCCTCCTCCCCAAGCTCAAAGACAAGATGTTTAGAAATGGAGTTCAAGTTAGAATGGAGATTTCTTTCTAAGTCTAACCTATAAGGCATTGTCCCTTACAAGACCAACAGTTAAGTGGGCAAAGGTGATATGGTTCTCTAAACACATCCCAAGGTGCAGCTTTATCTTTTGGTTGGCTTTGCGAAACAAACTTGCCACTATGGATAGGGTTGCACAATGGGACCAAACACCCGAGTTTTGTGCTGATTGTGTGTGTTGTGTTGACTAACAGGAGACACATGAGCATCTTTTTGTCAATTATAGCTATTCAGTCAGAGTGTGGGCTACACTTGTGAACAAATATGATCTACACTGCCAGGTTAAGGATTGGGGTCAGTTTGTAGATTGGATGCTAGCTAATGTAAAAGGGAACTCACTCAGAGGAGTCGTAGTTTAGCAAGATTTTACTTCCTTAATCTTTTACATATTGAGAGAAAGAAATGATAGGATTTTTTAAGGCAAAATCAGAGACTCCAAGGTCCTAATTGAAGCAATCTCACAATTAGCCAGATTAAGTCTTTGTGATTCGAAGTGTTTTGGTAATAATGATACAAATCTACTTTTAGTGGATAAATGGGGCATTACCCAAGCATTTTGTAAACCTTGGCTGTCTTATAAAGGCTTGGTATCTAATTTCAGTACTTTATAGATTACTAGTTTAAATTTCATGCAAATCTTAAGCCTTTGATTAGGCTCTAATTTTGTATTTCCTAGGGTATGCCCCTTGTACATGTGTAGTATCTTTTGGTTTATACAAATTGTTTACAAAAAAAAAAGATTAAGCTTGTAGGTATTGTCATTGATTCATGCAAGGACTTGGAATGATCCATCCCCTTTAGGCAACGATTTTGTTTTCCTTTGTGTAGGAAACCTTTCATCACGCATGTGCTCCTAAGCCCAAACACCAGGTTGTAAAACAAACATTAAACTCCCTTTATTGGCTTGCTTAGCATATTGCTCATTCTTACTTTCAATGTTAGCTCGGACCTTGGCTTGTATAACCTTCATCAGATCTTCCTTTTTCTTACCATCAAAATTAGCATGATCATTAGTAGATAAACGTAAAATATGCATATAAATTGAAGGATTAAAGCCAAAAACAATCTCAGAAGGAGAACAAAGTAGAATGAAGAAACCTATTATATGCAAACTTAAAATGTGGTAAACACTTCTCCCATTGCCTTCAATTCTTTTGAATGATAGCATACAACAAAGTAGCAAGTGTCCTATTAAGTACCATAAATTTTCCAATTAACGCACACAAGACATGATTCATCAACCTCGTGAATGTACTAGGTGCATTAGTTAAACCATAAATCATTATGAACCACTCATGCAATCCATGTTTAGTTTTTAATGCTGTTTTTCCCGTCATCTCCCTTTTCGTGCTTGGTGATATCCTCCTTTAATCAATTTTAGTAAACAGACAAGAACCATGCAATTCATCAAACATACCAACTAATCTAGGAATAAGATGGCGATACTTAAGAGTGATGTTATTTATGGCTCGGTGACCAACGCACATCGTCCATGTCCATTCCTTCTTAGTCACAAGCTATATGAGAACCACACTAGGGCTCATACTTCCATGGATATACCCCTTTTCCATGAGCTTGCTCACTTGTCTTTACAGCTCTTTCTCTCTAGAAACCAGGTGAGGGTTTTTCTGTTGCTCCTCCTCTGGGAGTGATGAGGATTCGGTTGCACTAATTCAAAGGATGGATCCACTTCAAGTACAAATAGGCCAATAGGAGTATGATGCGGAGCATGATCTGGAGTGTGACGTGGAGTGTGACAGCCTGCGTGGAGCAAGCCGTGGCATCCAACATGACAGCCTACATGGAGCATGATGTGGCATCCAACATGACATCCTACATGAACCATGACATGACATCCAACATGGCAGCCAATATGGAGCATGATGTGGTATCCAATATGGCAGTCTACATGGAAAGGCATCCTACATGGCATTACACTTGGAGCATGATGTGACGTTCAATATGGCAGTCCACATGGAGCATGACATGGTATTTTAAAGGATGACAAGGAAGCAAGACACCTTGGCAATCCTAACCAAAAAGTGGACAGCCAATAAGAGTCTTTTGGGTGGATTACAAGTGTCTTCTTTATTAAAATTTATATTTCTTTATTTTTTAAATTTAGTTTAGGTTATTTAAACACTTTAGGACTCTTTAGGCATCTAGTTTTCTCTATCTAAACATGGTTTCATAATTTATTAAAAAACTTTTGATCAATATAATTTCTGTGTGAGAGTTTTCTCTTTGGTTCTTCTTAGAACTTTTCAGACTTATCAAGAATATTCTTGTGGCGTCTAAAACCTAGACTTATCACTCACTTTTCCTTCTTGTTCTTGAGTTTGGCGTCTAAACCATACCTTTGGTTCTTTTCGAAGCATTAATTTGGGTCTTAAATCTATACCTAAGGTCCTCTTTATGTCATAGAAAACAAGTCGGGGTTTCTTCTTCTTTAAAATCGATCCTTGGGTTCTTGAACAATCATTGTTATAGGGTTTCATCGCAAATGACGGTGAGGTTCATATCATTTGGTATCAGAGCTTTTGGTTCTCTAGAGTCATATTCAATTCTAATTTTTTTCTGATTTGACGGTTGTTCTGAAAAAAAGATCATAACTTTGGATGCTAAAGTTAAAATAGTCATTATTGCATATCAAATCGAACGGATTTTTGAGATCTACAATCTGTACGTTCATTGCGAAGCCAGATTTCGTTGTTTTGATCACTTCACAAGGTTTTTTATTTTTCTATGCAGTTTCATCTAAAAATTCAGAATTACAAATTTCAAATTCGAATTTCCATTGTTTCAGTTATCATCTTATCTTATCTCATCAAATCTTGTCATATCTTGTCATATCATATCTTATCTCATCTCATCATAAATTATATTATCTTTTCTTATCTTATCTTATCTTTTTTTTTTTGGGTAAACAAATTGTATAAACCAAAAGATACTTACACATGTACAAAATTAGAGCCTGATTAGAGGCTTAAGATCTGCACGCAAATTAAACTGGTAATATGTAAAGTACTGAAATTAGATATCAATGCTTCATAAGACAGCCAAGGTTTACAAAATGCTTGGGTTAAGACCCCATCTATCCACTAAACGTAGATTAGTATCATTAGTGCCAAAACACTTCGAATCCCAAAGCCTTAATCTGACTAATTGTGAAATAGCTTCAGTTAGGATCTTGGAATCTCTGATTTTGCCTTCAAAAATCCTTGCATTTCTTTCTCTCCATATATAATAGATGAAGGAAGTAAAAGCTAGCTTAACTAGGACTCCTTTGAGTGACTTCCCTGTTGCATTAGCTAGCATCCAATCTACAAACTGATCCTAATCCCTAACCTGGCAGTGTAGATCACATTTGTTCACAAGTGTGGCCCATACTCTGGCTGCATAACAACAATTGATAAAAAGATGCTCATGTGTCTCCTGGTAGCCAACACAACACACACAATCAGAAGAAAACCCTGGTGTTTGGTCCCATTGTGCAACCCTATCTCTAGTGGAAAGTTTGTTTCTCAAAGCCAACCAAGAGATAAAGCTGCACCTTGGGATGTGTTTAGAGAACCATATCACCTTTGCCCACTTAACCGGTTGTCTTGTAGGGGACAGTGCCTTATAGGTTAGACTTAGAGAGAAATCTCCATTCTGACTTGAACTCCATTTCCAAACATCTTGTCGTTGAGCTTGGGGAGGAGGAATTGGAACACTTCTAATCTCAAGAAACTCAAAGGTGTTTGAAGTTGGCCAATGCCATTGATTGTCTTGAATGACAACACTCACCATAGAGTCCATAGTCCAAGAAGTTCCTGACAAAAGTCTTTGCCCAAATCTGGCCCAAAGGACACCTAGAGGATGCCAATTATCTGTAAGAAGCTTCACAGTAGTACCATCTCCAATAGTTATAGAGCAAAAGGGCAGAAACTTGCTCCTGAGCTTGAGAAGCTTTCTCCAAACCCAAGATGGGTTAGAAGGAATGGAAACCAAGAAAATTGAACTCTTTCTGATTAGGTATGTTTGACACCAATCTTTCCAAAGTGATCTTTTAGAAGGGAGTAGCAAGAACCATAAGTGTTTGGCTATAGCAACTTCATTAGCTAGAACCAAATCCCTAAGGCCCAACCCACCTTGTACCTTGTCAAAACATAGGTCTGCCCAAGCTACCTTGGCCCCAGAAGCTTTAGTATCTTGGCCATTCCATAGAAAATTTCTTACCAAGCATTGGACTGTCTTCACCACTCTTTTAGGGAGAATGAAGAGACCACTCCAAAAGTTGACCATAGCCATAAGGACAGACTTGATAAGTTGGAGTCTTCCAGCATAAGACAAATACTTTGATTCCCAAGAACTGATTCTCATAGTGAGTCTGTCAACCAAACCTTGACAATCTGATTTGGTAAGCTTGGTTGTAATGAGTGGGACACCAAGATATCTAACTGGAAGAGACCCTTCTGTAAAACCCAGTTCAGCATGAATGATAGAAGACATCTCTGTGCTCACCCCTGATAAGAACAGTTGACTCTTTGAAATATTTGGTTGAAGCCCTGATAGCTCTTGGAAAATGGCCAAAGCTTCCTTAAGCACATGCACGCTTTTTTTGTCTCCTTTACAGAATAAGAGTAGGTCATCAGCAAAGCACAGATTAACTAAGTTAAGCTCTTTGCACCTCCAATGGAACTGGAACTCTGAGTGTTTGGCTGCAAAGCTCAAGATCCCTGTCAAGACCTCCATGATGATGACAAAGATGTAAGGAGAGATTGGATCCCCTTGTCTAATTCCTTTAGCACCCCTAAAGTAACCATGCAGCTCACCATTTATATTCACTGAGTATGAGGGAGAAGAAAGGCACTCCATGACCCAAGAAATGAAAACATTTGGGAAGCCAAGGCATTGAAAAGCTTTACCTATTAGTGACCAGTTCACACTATCATAGGCTTTCTTAAGGTCCACCTTGAGAGCACACCTTGGCAAACCAAGTGATCTATGGTAGCTTCTAAGTAATTCTTGGGAGAGAAAAATATTGTCAGCCATTCTCCTTCCTGGGATAAAAGCACTTTGGTTCTGACTTACGATGTTGGGTAATACAAGCTTGAGTCTTTCAGCAAGTATTTTTGTGATGCACTTGTAGACTACATTGCAGCAAGAGATAGGTCTAAAGTCCCCAATACTAGTGGGATTAGGGACCTTTGGTATTAAGGTGATTGCAGTTGAGTTAACCTCTTTTAGGAGGTTACCTGTAGTAAAGAACTCCAAAACAGCTTTGGTTACATCCCCACCCACCACATGCCATGCTTTCTTAAAGAACCCAGCTGAAAAACCATCTGGTCCAGGAGCTTTGCCACTTCCCATACTGAAAATAGCTTGCTTGACCTCATTTTCTTCAATGGGAAGAGCCAAAGGTACAGCCTGATCAGGTCCAAGCTTTCTTGGCAAAGCACAATCAAGTATACTCCAATTGACTCCCATTTCTTCATTTGGTGTACCCAAGAGATTTTTGTAGTAATCTAATATATGATCCTGGATCTCCTCATGGGAAGTAAGTAGAGAGCCTTGGTTGTCCAGGTGTGTAATCCTGGTTTTGAATCTATTCTTTTTCATACTTTGAAAAAAGAAAGAAGTGTTCTGATCACCCAACTGAAGCCACTGTACTCTTGACTTCTGCCTGTAGAAGCTCTCTTCAGCATGTCTAAGCTCAAAGAATTTGGAGCATGCATCTCTCTCCTGAGCCTGTAACAATGCATTTAAAGGGTCATTTCCCAACAAGTTTTGAATTGACTCCATGTGTGCTTCAGCCAATTTAACTCTAGAAGGAAGATCACTGCAAAATCTTTGGTTGAACCTCCTCAGTTCACCTTTGAGTGCCTTAAGCTTCTTACAGAGCCTAAACATTGCTGTCCCTGAAATCTCAGCCCCCCAAACTCTATCCAAAAGCTGCCAAAACCCTTCTCTTTCAAACCAAAACTCAAAAAACTTGAAGCTTACTCTTGGTTTATAGGAGTCCTTCTCCATTTGTAAGACAATTGGACTGTGATCAGAGATGCCGGGAGGAGCAAAGAGACACTTTGTGTCAGGGAACGAGTCCATCCAGTGAATATTTGCCATGGCTCTATCCAACTTACACATAATAAAGGTTCCATCATTATGCTTGTTTGACCATGTGAATTGACAACCTGAGTATGCAAGGTCCTCAACCTCAATAGTGAAAGTGCATTTGTTGAAGTCAAAGATGCCATCATCCCATCCCTTAGCTCCTCCTGATTTCTCACTAGGGGAGGCAATAACATTGAAATCTCCGGTGATAAGCCATGGGGCATGAGAAGTGAGTGAGTGGTGGGAGCACAAGGATTCCCAAAGCTTCTTCCTGATCACTTTAGAATTTGAAGCATATACGAATGTGATATAACATACAACATTAGAATGCTTAATAGTAAGCTTACAAAATAAAACTTGGTCAGTAGTATCCAAAACTATTACATCAAGTACTTTTGGGTCCCAAGCAACCCAAATTCTACCCCCTGCAGCAAAATTGTAGTTTGCTACCACCTCCCAATTAGGAAAAATGGCCTTAGCAAGATTAGTGAATTTAAAGTTTTTCACTTTAGTTTCAAGTAAAGAACAAAGAGAAAGATTGGAATTCTTACAAAGCTTCCTCACAGCAGCTTGTTTTAAGGAGTCATTGAGCCCCCTAATGTTCCAAGTAGCAAGATTAAACATGAATGGGTGGGTTGTGGGTTTCTCCACTAGCTGCAACTCCTTTATCTCTACCCTTTGCAGGGTGTGGTGTGCCATTGACCTTCTTCTTCTTCTTCTTCTTTCTCCTTTTGCTTGAGCTGGAAGTGTTTAGAGAAGGTGAAGGGGTGGAAAGCTCTTGGTTCTTGCTCACGACAGCAAGATTATCCTCTTCTTCCTCAGTTGAGTGCTCAATAGGTTCCACCCTTAGTGGGGAAGCTTCAACTATGTCTTGGTCTAGCACTAAGGCCAATTCAAGTCCCACTTCTGAGTTGATTTTCTTCCTTGATCTCTTGGATGGAATCTCAATCCAGCCACTGTCATCATCCAAATGGGTTGAGGGAGTGGTGTTTGGGAGAAGTGAGGGAGAAATGGGGGATTGTTTTGGGGTGGAATGTGTGGGGGATGAGGGAGAGGAGTGATTTGGGGAGTTTGAGGTGGAGCTAGGGTTGGATTGTGGTAGAGATGGGGCTGTAGCTTGGGGATTAGGAGAAAGTGTTTTAGCTTGCTGGATGAAATCACAATCATGACCAAAGATATCACACTTGTCACACCTCTTTGGTAGGCCCTCATACTCTACAAAAACATCAATTGGATCCCATCCTTCAATACCAAGATCAATATCAAGATGCTTAAGGATTCTTGACTTGGTTGAAATCTCAACACAGATTCTAGCGAAGTCTCTTTTCACTCCTTTTGCAGTCAAGTGATCCGAGTATAGGGGTTTACCCACTGCACTAGCAATGTAGCTTAGAGCTTCAGAGGTTCTCAACTCAAGGGGAACATTCCAAAGTTTCACCCAAATGGGGATCTTAGCTAACTTTTCCTTTGTGAATTTGACATTAGGCTCCCATGGTTGCAGAATAAGAGGTTTCCCTAACAAATGCCAAGGTCCATCTTTAAAGAAATAATTTCGATGTTCTAAGTTATCAAATTTGAAATAGAAGAGTCCTTTGGAAGCTTGAACATCAAGGAGACCTCTCCCTTTCCAAAGCTGCAACGCAATCCTCTTAACCAAGTGTAATGGAGCTGTTTTACCCACAAAATAGCCAACCAAACAAGTCTCCCATTTGGCAAAGCTGTCTTTGGTAACAAAGTCAGGGAGCTTTACAATGACCCTATGTTCTTCATAAATTGTAGACTCCTGAAACTCAAGCTCAAACCTACTAGGTTGGTTTCTCTTAACTTTATCAGCCCAAGATCCATCCTTTTGTTGAGCTTTAGGTGAAGCTTCACAAAGTTTATGGTAGATAGTGTTGCCCTTAAGGGTTTCAGAAATACCCTTAGCAGCCACCTCCTTATTCTTTAAAGGTTCCAAAGGTTTGGGGGAAGGATAATACTCACAATTTCGTCTAAACCCCTGAGTAAAAGCATATAACTCAAGATCATCAACTACTTGATTGTATTCTGGAAAAATGGATGAATGAGGTTTTCGAGCTGTTGGAGAAGATGAAGCTGACGTGGAGGTGTCCTTTCCATGCTTAGGTGGTAGTACAAAGGTACCTGAAACATGCTCCAAGGATGTCTTGAGCAAAGGCAAGGTCAAATCCCCTTTATGTTCAGGTACAACTGTAATTAAGAGAGGCTGTCCTTGCTCCGGGTTTTGGGGCAGGTTGTCTGTCCTTGATGGAGCTGACGTGGAGGAGTCATATCCATGCATAGGTGGTAGTACAAGGGTACCTAAAACGTGCTCCAAGGATGTCTTGGGCAAAGGCAATGTCAAATCACCTTTATCTTCAGGTACAGCCACAATTAAGACAGATTGTCCTTGCTCCGGGTTTTGGGGCAGGCTGTCTGTCCTTGATGGAGCTGACGTGGAGGAGTCATATCCATGCATAGGTGGTAGTACAAGGGTACCTAAAACGTGCTCCAAGGATGTCTTGGGCAAAGGCAATGTCAAATCACCTTTATCTTCAGGTACAGCCACAATTAAGACAGATTGTCCTTGCTCCGGGTTTTGGGGCAGGCTGTCTGTCCTTGCAAGCAAAGTTTTAGCTTTGTTGTTGCCCAAGGTATGCAAGAGTAGGTGTCCTTTCTCCTTTTGCTTTTGTCCTTTCACTTTTTGATCAGAATGCATGTCATTGTTTGTACTCCATGCACAACTAGGGTTAGCTTGAATTGGTGAGGTGTCAGGAGTTGATTGGCTCTCAAGTACAGCCTCATTGACCAATGGACAAAAGATTTCACCCTTGATCATCTCTCTTCTTCGTGCTCCTCCTTTGGCCAGAGAACCCTTGGTGATTTGCCTGAGTTTTTCAGACAAGGGAAAGCTTGTTTGCTTCTGAACATGCTCTTTGTTCTTAGAAGCACCTGTAAAAGCTTCATTTACAAAACATGGGCCTCCACCAAATGATGAAGGAACCCTTAAAGCACTAGAATCCAGTAATAACAAGTCATTGTGTACCTGAGAAGAAGGGACCAAAGAAATGTGCCCACAAGACATTGAGAGCTCATCCAAACCTTTGATTTGATCCTCATTAGAGCTAGAAGCAGCTTCATCATTGCCATTAATGGCCATTTGGACCTTTCCTCCCTTATTTGGTGAGTTAAGGTTGTAGCTAAAGGTGCCAAAACAAGTAGCATGCTCGTCGTCATCTCCATTAATACGAGCAGCAAGTGCTTCTGCCTCATTTAGTGCACGAACACACACCTTCTTCTCACCAACTTCTTTGTTCTCCATAGCTAAAGTCTTATCCAAACTTGGAGATTCCTCCAAGGAAGAGCTAGAAGCAACTCTGACTTCTGGGTTTTCCAGCATCGAACTCCCATCTCCTTTAAACTTTAGAACATCTTCATGAGACTGAAAGCTCATCTTACCCGAACTTTTCTTACTGATCTTTGAACCTTGCTGTGTCTTGGTTTCAAAATAAGCATCATTCACCATTTTAGAAACTAAGCTCAGCTCCTCCCAGAGGAGGAGCAACAGAAAAGCCTCACCTGGTTTCTAGAGAGAAGGGAGAGCTTCTCTCTCTAAACATTGTATTATTATTGAGAAGCTTAAAGAGAAAAACATTTGGACAAGAGAAAGGTGAGTTTTCATATCTTGTCTTATCCTTGTCTTATCTTATCATATCTTGTCATATCATATCTTATCTCATCTTATCATAAATTATCTTATCTTATATTATCTTATCTATCTTATCATTGTCTTATCTTATCATATATTTTTTATCTCATTTTATATTATCTTATCCTTGTCTTATCTTATTATATATTTTCTTATCTCATCTTATCTCATCTTATTTTATATTATCTTATCATATCATATCTCATCTTTTCATAATTATCTTATATTTTCTTATCTCATCTTATATTATCTTATCTTGTCATAACTTATCTTATATTTTTCTTATCTTATCTTATCTTTTTCTTATCTTATCTTTTTCTTATCTTATCTTATCTAATCATTATCTTATCATATCTCATATCATCTCATCTTATCTTATCTCATCTTATCCTTACCTTATCTTTTCCTAACTTATCTTCTGTAAAAAAAATAGTATAAGTTGATCTCCTTTTGTTTCCTTATCTCTAAATTGTATCCCTTAGTTGTTTCATTTCCTTATCTTCTCATAGTGTTTGATTTGTTTAGATCATTTTGTTGTTGCTTGAAAATTCCAGATTCGTTTATTAGTTTTTAACAAGAACCGAAATAGAAAACTAAGAGTGTTAAAAGGCAAGAGTGTGTGAGAAAATCAGAGGGTAAACGCCAAATATTTTGAGTGAAACACGAGAGAATTTGAGTGAACCTCAAACTTAGAGTGTAAACACGTGAGGAAGAGATAGTGAGGTCCATTTTTTTCTAATCTTATTCTCTTTCAAGTATGTCAAACAACAATGGTAGTGGAGGAATGACGGAAGTTGGCATGTCAAAGTTACAAATGGAGGCGTTGCCTAAGGTTCTCTTTGTGTCATAAAAAATGGGTCGGGGTTTCTTCTTCTTTAAAATCGATCCTTGGGTTCTTGAACCATCATTGTTATCGGGTTTCATCGCAAAGCGATGGTGAGGTTCATATCAGGGAGGAGCTGAGCTTAGTTTCTAAATTGGTGAATGATGCTTATTTTGAAACCAAGACTCAGCAAGGTTCAAATATCAGTAAAAAAAGTTCAGGCAAGATGAGCTTTAAGTCTCCTGAAGCTGTTCTAAAGTTTAAATGAGGTGGGAGTTCCATGCTGGAAAACCCAGAAGTCAGAGTTACTTCTAGCTCTTCCTTGGAGGAATCTCCAAGTTTGGACAAGATTTTAGTTATGGAGAACAAAGAAGTTGGCGAAAAGAAAGTGTGTGTTCGTGCACTAAATATGGTAGAAGCACTTGATGCTCGTATTAATGGAGAGGTCGAGGAGCCTGCTACTTGCTTTGGCACCTTTAGCTACAACCTTAACTCACCCAATAAGGGAAGAAAGGTCCAAATGGCCATTAATGGCAATGATGAGGCTGCTTCTAGCTTTAATGAGGAGGAAGTCAAAGGTGTGAATGAGCTTTCAATGTCTTGTGGGAACATTTCTTACTGATCTTTGAACCTTGCTGAGTCTTGGTTTCAAAGTATTTCTGAAACCTTTAAAGAATAAGGACAAGGGTGCTGAGAGTATTTCTGAAACCCTTAAGGGCAACACTATCTACCATAAACTTTGTGAAGCTTCACCTAAAGCTCAACAAAAAGGATGGAACTTGGGTTGATAAAGTTAAGAGAAACCAACCTAGTAGGTTTGAGCTTGAGTTTCAGGAGTCTACAATTTATGAAGAACATAGGGTTATTGTTAAGCTCCCTTACTTTGTTACCAATGACGGCTTTGCCAAATGGGAGACTTGTTTGGTTGGCTATTTTGTGGGTAAAACAACTCCATGACAATTGGTTAAGAGGATTGCATTGCAGCTTTGGAAAGGGAGAGGTCTCCTTGATGTTCAAGCTTCCAATGGACTCTTCTATTTCAAATTTGATAACTTAGAACACAAAGATTAATTCCTTAAAGATGGACCTTGGCCTTTGTTAGGGAAACTTCTAATTCTTCAACCATGGGAGCCTAATGTCAAATTCACAAAGGAAAAGTTAGCTAAGATCCCCATTTGGGTGAGACTTTGGAATGTTCCCCTTGAGTTGAGAACTTCTGAAGCTCTAAGCTACATTGCTAGTGCAGTGGGTAAACCCCTATACTCGGATCACTTGTCTGTAAAAGGAGTGAAAAGAGACTTTGCTAGAATCTGTGTTGAGATTTCAACCAAGTCAAGAATCCTTAAGCATCTTGATATTGATCTTGGTATTGAAGGATGGGATCCAATTGATGTTTTTGTAGAGTATGAGGGCCTACCAAAGAAGTGTGACAAGTATGATATCTTTGGTCATGATTGTGATTTCATCCAGCAAGCTAAAACACATTCTCCTAATCCCTTAGCTACAGCCCCATCTGTCCGTCAATCCAACACTAGCTCCACCTCAAACTCCCAAAATCACTCCTCTCCCTCATCCCCCAAACATTCCACCCCTAAACAATCCCCCATTTTCACCCACTTCTCCCAAACACACCTCCCTCAACCCCTTTAGATGATGACAGTGGCTGGATTGAGATTAAATCCAAGAGAACAAGGAAGAAAGTCAACTCAGAAGTGGGATCTGAATTGACCTTAGTGTTTGACCGAGACATAGTTGAAGCTTCCCCACTAAGGGTGGAACCTATTGAGCACTCAACTAAGGAAGAAGAGGATAATTTTCCTGTTGTGAGCAAGAACCAAGAGCTTTCCACCCCTTCTCCTTCTCTAAATACTCCCAGCTCGAGCAAAAGGAGAAAGAAGAAGAAGAAGAAGGTCAATGGCACACCACACCCTGCTGCAAAGGGTAGAGATAAAGGAGTTGCAGCTAGTGGGGAAACCCACAACCCACACATTCATGTTTAATCTTGCTACTTGAAACATTTGGGGGCTCAATGACTCCTTAAACCAAGCTGCTGTAAGGAAGCTTTGTAAGAATTTCAATCTTTCTCTTTATTCTTTACTTGAAACTAAAGTGAAAAATTTAAATTCACTAATCTTGCTTAGGCCATTTTTCCTGATTGGGAGGTGGTAGCAAACTACAATTTTGCTGCAAGAGGTAGAATTTGGTTTGCTTGGGACCCAAAAGTACTTGATGTAATAATTTTGGATACTACTGACCAAGTTATATTGTAAGCTTACTTTTAAGCATTCTAATGTTGTACGTTATATCACAAATGGTCAATAGTATCCAAAACTACTACATCAAGTACTTTCGAGTCCATCCAGTGAATATCAAGCATTCTAATGTTGTAAGTTATATCACAAGTTATATTTTGTAAGCTTACTATTAAGCATTCTTTGACTTCAACAAATGCACTTTCACTATTGAGGTTGAGGACCTTGCATACTCAGGTTGTCAATTCAGATAGTCAAACAAGCATCATGATGGAACTTTTATGATGTGTAAGCTGGATAGAGCAATGGCAAATATTCACTAGATGGACTCGTTCCCCAACACAAAGTGTCTCTTTGCTCCTCCTGGCATCTCTGATCATAGTCCAATTATCTTACAAATGGAGAAACACCCCTATAAAGCATGAGTAAGCTTCACGTTTTTTGAGTTTTGGTTTGAAAGAGAAGGGTTTTGACAGCTTCTGGACAGAGTTTGGGGGGTTGAGATTTCAGGGACAACAATGTTTAGACTTTGTAAGAAGCTTAAGGCACTCAAAGGTGAACTAAGGAGGTTCAACCAAATATTTTGTAGTGATCTCCCTTGTAGAGTTAAATTGGCTGAAGCACACATGGAGTCAATTCAAAACTTGTTGGGAAATGACCATTTAAATGCATTGTTACAGGCTTAGAAGAGAGATGCATGCTCCAAATTCTTTGAGCTTAGACATGCTGAAGAGAGATTCTACAGGCAGAAGTCAAGAGTACAGTGGCTTCAATTGGATGATCAGAACACTTCTTTCTTTTTTCAAAGTGAGAAAACGAATAGATTCAAAATCAGGATTACACACCTGGACAACCAAGGCTCTCTACTTACTTCCCATGAGGAGATCTAGGATCATATCTTAGATTACTACAAAAACCTCTTGGGTACACCAAATGAAGAAATGAGAGTCCATTTAAGTATACTTGATTGTTCTTTGCCAAGAAAGCTTGGACGTGTTCAGGTTGTACCTTTGGCTCTTCCCACTAAAGAAAATGAGGTCAACCAAGCTATTTTCAGTATGGGAAGTGGTAAAGCTCCTGGACCAGATGGTTTTTCAGCTAGGTTCTTTAAGAAAGCATGGCATGTGGTGGGTGGGGATGTAACCAAAGCTGTTTTGGAGTTCTTTACTATAGGTAACCTCCTAAAAGAGGCTAACTCTACTGCAATCACCTTAATACCAAAGGTCCCTAATCTTAGACCTATCTCTTGCTACAATGTAGTCTACAAATGCATCACAAAAATACTTGTTGAAAGACTCAAGCTTGTATTACCCAACATCGTAAGTCAGAACCAAAGTGCTTTTATTCCATGAAGGAGAATGGCTGATAATATTTTTCTCTCTCAAGAATTGCTTAGAAGCTACCATAGATCACTTGGTTTGCCAAGGTGTGCTCTCAAGGTGGACTTTAAGAAAGCCTATGATAGTGTGAACTAGTCACTAATAGGTAAACAATGCCTTGACTTTTCAAATGTTTTCATTTCTTGGGTCATGGAGTGCCTTTCTTCTCCCTCATACTCAGTGAATATAAATGGCGAGCTGCATGGTTACTTTAGGGGTGCTAAAGGAATTAGACAAGGGGATCCAATCTCTCCTTACATCGTCATCATCATGGAGGTCTTGACAGGGATCTTGAGATTTGCAGCCAAACACTCAGAGTTCCAATTCCATTGGAGGTGCAAAGAGCTAACTTAGTCAATATGTGCTTTACTGATGACCTACTCTTGTTCTGTAAAGGAGAGAGAGACAACGTGCATGTGCTTAAGGAAGCTTTGGCCATTTTCCAAGAGCTATCAGGACTTGAACCAAATTTTTCAAAGAGCCAATTGTTCTTATCAGGGGTGAGCCCAGAGATGCCTTCTATCATTCATGATGAACTGGCTTTTATAGAAGGGTCTCTTCCAGTTAGATATCTTGGTGTCCCACTCATTACAACCAAGCATAGAAAATCAGATTGTCAAGGTTTGGTTGACAGACTCAGTATGAGAATTTGGTCTTGGGAATCAAAGTATTTGTCTTATGCAGATTTTTTAGATAGATGATCAAAAACTAGAATAAAGAAAACTTGTTTCTGAATTCCAGTTTTGAAACACTCCACAAGAAGGTGATCAATCTACTTGAATGTTTCTTAAAGCATGTATTCTACTCAAGAACACAAAGATAAAAGCAAAACAATCTTTTGATTTTTCTTAAATTAAAATTATGGACCCTTAAAACATTATAGCAAGGCATATTTATAGCCTTTACAAAGGTTTCCTAAAATCCTAAAACTCAAGAATAGGAAACTAACCTAATTATATGTTAAAAAATAATTAAGAATAGACTATATCAAGCTAAATAAAACTAATGGACTCTAAATAAAGTCAAATTTCGTTCAGCTCAAGAGGTAACACAAAAATGACCCATTACATATTTAATTCAACCCATTAGTAACGTTGACTTGAACCAAGTTGTACTGGACTCATGTTGCACTTATCTTAAAGCTTTGATATCTTTGTAGACCTTCACTAGCTGAATTGACTAAGCCTTGAAAGTGGTGAATTAAAACTTGTTGAAGCTTCTTAGACCGTGACCTTGTTATTGGTCCATGAGGCATGCTAATTGGACTAGAAACCTCTTGAACTTGCTCCTTGCCTTCTTGATTATGCTCATCTTTAAGATGTTGAATCTTTGGAACTTGGTGTGTAGGTTGATCCTTAACATTTCTTCATCAAAAGGATTCGACCTCAAATCTAATGCATCACCTACATCGAAATGACTTAAATCAGCCACATTAAAAGAAGCACTAACATTATACTCACCTGGCAGGTCAACTTTGTATGCGCTGTCATTAATCCTTTCAAGAATTTGAAAAGGACCATCGCCTCTTGGGCTCAACTTGGACTTTCTTTGAAGTGGAAACCTCTCTTTACGAAAATGCACCCAAACCCAATCTCCCGGTTGAAAGATCATTTTCGTCCCTTATTCACAGGTGAAGCGACTTCAGCATTTTTCTTTTCAATCCTCTCGTTAACTTGCTTATGTAACTTCACCAAATTTTCCTTAGAATTAGCATCAACACTCACAAAATTGTTAGGTGGCAATGGTAATAAATCAATAGGAGTGAGCAGATTAAATCCATAAATAATCTCAAATGGAGAACAATGAGTAGTGCTATGAACAGCCTTACTGTAAGTAAACTCCACAAATAGAAAACAATCCTCCCATGTCCTAATGTTCTTTTCTATGATTGTCCTAAGTAAAGTAATCAACGTCCTATTAACTACCTCAGTTTGCCCATCAGTTTGAGGGTGACAAGTAGGTGAAAACAATAACTTAGTTCCTAACTTTTCCATAACACACGCCAAAAGTGACTCAAAAACTTAACATCTCTATTACTAACAATGCTCTTAAGTATGCCATGTAATCGCACAACTTCTTTGAAAAATAAATCAGCAATCAACTTAGCATCATCAGTTTTATGACATGGTATAAAATGAGCCATCTTACTATATCTATCAACCACAACAAAGATATTATCACGGCCTTTCCTAGTTCTAGGCAATCCAAGCACAAAATCCATAGACAAATCTATCCAAGGTTCACTAGGAACAGGTAGTGATGTATACAACCCATGTGGTTTCAACCTAGACTTAGCTTCTCTACATGTAATGCAATGCTCACAAACCTTATGCACATCATGTTTCATACCAGGCCAAAAGAAATGTGCTAACAGCATCTCATAGGTCTTGTTTACCCCAAAATGCTCCATCAAGCCTCCTCCATGTGCTTCCTTAATCAACAATTCCCTCATAGAACACTTAGGAATGCACAACCTATTTCTCTTAAACAAGAAACCATCAAACAAGTAAAAATCATCCGAAACAGCCCCATGATCACAAGATGCATATATTTCACCAAAATCATCATCATATTGACACAACTCCTTAATATGCTCAAAACCCAACAATTTAGAACTAAGAGAATTAAGTAGAGTATACCTTCTGGAAAATGCATCCGCAACTACATTCTCTTTACCTTCCTTATACTTAATCACATATGAGAATGTTTCAATGAACTCCACCCATTTGCCTATGGTTCAGCTTATCTTGACCCTTTAAATGCTTTAGACTTTCATGGTCAGTGTGTATCACAAACTCCCTAGGCCATAAATAATGCCGCCATGTTTGCAGAGCTCGAGCCAAAGCATATAATTCCTTGTCTATGTTGGATACTTCAAGGCTGCCCCACTTAACTTCTCACTAAAGTACATTAGTGGGCTTTAGTCCTGCATCAAAATAGTTCCAATTCCTATGCCACTAGCATCACATTCAATCTCAAAAGTTCTATCAAAGTTAGGTAAAGCAAGTAAAGGTGCAGCACACAATTTATCCTTAAGTTCATTAAATGCATGTTCTTGTGCCTCACTCCAAACAAAACCAACATTTTTCTTAGCTAACTCATTCAAAGGTGCGGCTATAGTGCTAAAATCCCTAATGAATCTCCTATAGAAACCAGTAAGCCCATGAAAGCTCCTCACCTCACTAGCATTCTTAGGTCTTGGCTATTCCTTAATGGCTCTTCCTTGTCCTCATCAACCTCAATACCTTGACTAGACACTACAAAACCATGAAAAATAACCATTTCCATGCAAAAACTACACTTCTTAAGGTTAGTATACAACTTTTCTTGCCTAAGTATTTCTAGTACTTGACGCACATGCATGATATGATCATCTAAGCACCTAGAGTAAATGAGAATATCATCAAAGTAAACAACAACAAACTTTCCCAAGTACTCACGTAACACATGGTTCATCAATCTCGTGAATGTTCTAGGGGCATTAGTAAGACCAAATGGCAAAACAAGCCACTCATAAAACCCATACTTTGTCTTAAACGCTAATTTCCACTCATCTCCAATATTCATTCGAATTTGATAATAACCAGATTTCAAGTCTATCTTAGTGAACAAACAAGAACCATATAACATCAAGCATGTCATCTAACCTAGGAATAGGTGACGATACTTTATAGTGATTTTATTGATGGCTCGACAGTCCACACACATCCTCCATGTTCCATCCTTCTTTTGCACAAGAATAACAGGAACCGAGCAAGGACTTAGACTCTCCCTCACATACCCTTTAGCTAGCAAATCTTCCACTTGTTTTTGGATCTCCTTTGTCTCAATTGGATTTGTTCTATATATTTTTTTTCGGTAAAATAAAAAATGGTATAAACCGAAGAAGAAACATACAAATTTCCAAGGGGCATACCCCAGGAAAAAGACAAATAAAAAGGAACCATCCAACACATAAGCTGGAGGCACCCAAACACTAACAGAAGATTACAAGTGATAACATCCTAAAGAAACAGAAGAACCAAGCTTAATTGTCAAAAATAGAGGCATTCAATCCCCAGGCAAGCTGAATGGTTTTGTTATCTTCAGTCACAGAAAACCCTTTAAGACTCAAAAATCTACCTTTAATGGCATTTCTAATGCAAGCCAAGACCACTTTCTTGTCCCTCATTTTGCCCTCAAAGACTCGATTATTTCTCTCTCTCCAGATATGATAGACAAACGAGCTGAACATAAGCTTCAACATAAGGCTCAAGAAGTAACCTTTCCTAGCTTTCACAAGGAGCCAGGAGATAAGTTGATTCCAGTTCCTAGGAGAAGACACCAAGCCACACAAACCAACCAAATTCTGCCAAATAAAGCTAGAATAAGGGCAAGAAACAAACAGGTGTTCAGAAGATTCTGAAGGATGCAAGCAAAGAACACAGCTACTAACATTGGAAAACCCAGGAGAGGAGGTCCAAGCAGCCAATCTATCCGCAGTTGCAAGCCTATTAAGAACAGCAAGCCAAGTAATAAAGCTATATCTGGGAATATGCTTCTTAAACCAAATAAGAGGAGCCCATCTCACTTTTTCACTTGCTGGAGCCAGTTTCCTATAAGTGTGCCCCACAGAGAAAAGACCAGAGGGAGAAAGAGTCCAAATCCAAGAGTCCAAAGAGGACTCTTTAGGAGGGGGAAGATGGATCTCTCTAATAGTGATAAGCTCATGGGAGCTAGAAATAGGCCAGTTCCAAGCTGCATTCTGGATCACTGAGCTGACCTTGGTAGTCCAATCCCAACCTGTACCAAAATAAATCCTAGGACCAAACCTTTGAGAAAGAGCCCCCAAAGGGTGCCAAGGGTCCAATAGAAGAGAGATCTGCTCCCCATTTCCCACAAGAGCTTTGCAATACCCAGCAAACTTGTCTCTGATTTTCAGAATTTTCCTCCAACTCCAAGAAGGATTAGTGGCAAGCTTAACCAAGAAGATAGAGCTCTTCTTGATCAAGAAAAACTTGCACCAATCCTTCCAAAGGGAAGCTTTATCCAAAGAGACCAGGAACCAGAAATGCTTAGCCACAGCCACTTCATTAGCTAGAGAGAGATCTCTAAGGCCCAAACCTCCTTGGGACTTATCAAGGCACAAGTCACTCCAAGCCACTTTAGCACCAGAATGCTTTACAGCTGAAGCGTTCCACAAGTAATTCCTAATAACCACCTTAATCATATTTAAGATTTTCTTGGGAAGAATAAATAAGCCAGCCCAGTATTGAAAGATAGCATAGAGCACGGATTTAACCAACTGTAATCTTCCAGCATAAGAAAGGTAGTTAGACTCCCAAGACTTCACCCTAGCTGTGATATGGTCTACTAGGGTGATACAATCTGTTTTTCTAAGCTTTGAGGAAATCAAAGGAACCCCCAAGTATCTCATAGGTAGCTCCCCAATGCTGAAATTGCACAAGTCCAGAATTGCTTGAGAAGTGGAAGGATGGACCCCAGACATGAAAATCTGACTTTTTTGTAGATTAGGTTGAAGACCAGACATGGCCTCAAACAAGTTTAAGCTCTCCATAATAAGATGAACAGAAGTAATATCACCCTTACAGAAGATAAAGAGATCATCAGCAAAGCACAAGTTAACAATACCAAGCTCCTTACACCTCCAGTGATAGCCAAAGTCCGCTTGATGAGAAGCATGCTTGAGAATACCAGAAAGAACCTCCATAACCAACACAAACAGATAGGGAGAGATAGGATCACCCTGTCTAAGCCCTTTAGCACCAGAGAAGAAGCCAGTCAACTCCCCATTGACCACAATAGAGAAAGAAGGAGAGGAGATACACTCCATCACACAGTTAGAGAAATGATCAGGAAACCCCAAGCAGTCAAAGATTCTCCCGATACTCTCCCAATTCAAGCTATCATAAGCCTTTTTTATATCAACCTTGAAAGCACATCTGGGACTATTAGAAGGCCTATGGTAACCTCTAACCAGCTCTTGAGATAAGAGGATGTTGTCAGCGATTCTCCTCCCTGGCACAAAAGCAGTCTGGTTGCTACTAATAAGATCAGGGAGCACTCTTTTAAGTCTATCAGCAAGCATTTTAGAAATGCATTTGTAAACAACATTACAACAAGATATAGGCCTAAAGTCACCAACCTTTGAAGGATTGGGGACCTTAGGAATAAGAGTAATGGCAGTAGAGTTAACCTGTTTCAATAAAGATTGGGAGCTAAAAAACTCCAAAACAGCCTTAGTAACATCTTTGCCCACAACATGCCAACATCTTTTGAAGAAACCAGCAGAGAAGCCATCTGGACCAGGGGCTTTACTACTCCCCAAACTAAAGATAGTTGTGTGAACGTCTTCCTCTGTATAAGGGTGGTTGAGGATAGCTAAGTGAGCTTGAGAGAGCTTATTAGGGAGAATCTGAGAGAGAACACTCCAATCCACCTCCTGATCAATGTGAGAAGTCCCAAGAAGATTCCTATAATAAGAAAGAATTTGATCTTTGATAGCCTGGTCATCAGTAATAAGGTCACCCTCCTCATTAACCAACTGATTAATTCTGGATCTGACTCTATTCTTCTTTAGTTTCTGAAAAAAGAAAGAGGAATTCTGATCACCCAAGGCAAGCCAATCAACTCTGCTTTTTTGCCTCAGAAAATCTTCTTCTGCATTCCTGAGCTTAGTGAAATCAGCTAATCTAATTTTCTCCTCCTCTTGAAGAGAGACAACACTAGGAGAGGCAATAAGGTCAGCTTGCACTTTAGAGAGGGCTTCTCTAGCCATAAGAGCCCTTTTAGAAATATCTGAGCAAAAAGAGGCATTAAATTTCTTAAGAGCAAATTTAACAGATTTAAGCTTCTTATAGAGACAAAACATGGTTGTCCCAAACACCTCAATCTCCCACGCATCCTTAAGAGCAGCCCAGAAGCCTTCGAAATCCACCCAAAAATCAAAGAACTTAAAGGAAGGCTTAGGTCTAGCTGAGTTAGCCTTAAGCTGAATTATAATAGGAGAGTGATCAGAGATACCCGGGGTGTGAAAATGGCAAGAAGTAGCAGGAAACAACATAGCCCAATCACCGTTAACCAGGGCTCTATCGAGCTTGCGCATCTTGCTACCCTCACCAACTTAACCATTCCACCAGGTGAATTGACAGCCACTATAAGGGAGGTCGAGAACCTCCAAATGATCAAGATAAGAAGCAAAGTCAATTGAGCTATCATTCCACCTGAAATCACCACCACAATGCTCAATAGGCTTCAAAATAGCATTAAAGTCACCAAAGTCCATGCAACCACTAGAGGATGCAAGTGACATAGCCAAAGAAGATGAGAAGGTACAGCGACCTAGAGCTCTCAGTGCCATAGCCAAAGAAGATGAGAAGGTACAGCAAGAAAATATTTTCATACTAGATGCCTTGTTATTGATAAGGTGTGTAATATGATTATTGATGGGGAAAGTTGTACTAATGTGGCTAGCAGTTACATGGTGGAAAGACTAAACTTGCAACTATTAAAACATCCTAATCCGTACAAGCTAAAACGGTTGAATGATAGTGGGGAAATCGAGCTGCATAAGCAAGTGTTCGATTCTTTCTCTATTGGAAAGTACAAAGATGAAGTTTTGGGTGATATAGTGCCAATGCAAGCAAGTAATCTTCTCTTGGGGAGGCCGTGGAAATGTGATAGAAAAGCCACTCATGACAGTTACAAAAATAGATATTCTTTTGTAATTGATAAGAAACTCATTACTCTTGTACCCCGTCACCCCAAAACAAGTGCAAGAAGATCAATTGAAGTTGAAAAGAGGGAATGAAAAACAAAGAGAGATTGAGAGTGAAAAAAAGAGAGAGTGTGAGAAAAATCAAGAGAGAAAATAGAGATTTTATGCAAGAGAGAGTGAGATTAAAAGAGCTTTGAGTTCCAAGCTGCCTTTGCATGTACTTTTGTACAAAGAGACTTGTTTTTCCACTAACGAACTTAATCACTCTTTGCCTAGTGTTTTTGTATCTCTTTTGCAGCACTTTGAAGATGTATTCCCCGAGGAGAGGCCAAAAGAGCTGTCACCAATTAGGGGAAATGAGCACCATATTGACTTCGTACCCAAAGCTCCCATTCGAAACAAGCCTGCTAAAAGAAGATATCAGGAAGAGAGAGAAGAGATGGAAAGACAAGTGAGCAAGCACATGGAAAAGGAATGTATGCCCATGGAAGCATGTGCCCTAGTGCTGTTCTCGTATTTCTTGTGACTAAGTAGGAACGAGCACGGACGATGTGCGTCGATCGGCAAGCCATAAATAACATCACTGTAAAGTATCACCATCTCATTCCTAGATTACGTATGCTTAATGATTTGCATGATTCTTGTTTTTACTAAAATCGATCTTAAAAGTGGATATCATTAAAGTAGCACGAAAGAGGGATATGAATGGATAACAACACTTAAAACTAAACATGGATTGCATGAGTGGTTGGTAAGAAAAATGCAGCTTTTTATGAAGGATTTACATGCCAAGTTCCGAGATAACATTAAAAGTAAGAATGTTCAATAAACTTAGCAAGCCAATAAGGGGGTTTCTTATACAAAGGAAAATAAAATCGCTGCCTAAAGGGGATGGATCATTCCAAGTCCTTGCAAAAATCAATGACAATGCCTACATGCTTGATCTTCCGGGTGAGTACCATATAAATGCTAAATTTAGTGTAACTAACTCGTTCCCATTTGATGTAGGTGATGACTTGATGACAAATCCTTCTCAAGTGGGAGGGAATGATGAGGATCCAGTTGCACAACCTCAAAGGATGTATTTATTTCAAGTACCAAGAGGCCAAATCACAAGAGCTAGAGAAAAGAGAATGGATGAAGCACTCAATGGGAGTATGATGTGGATCATGACATGGAGCATGACATTGAGTATTACATAGAGTATGCAGCCTACATGGAGCATGGCGTGCCGTATAACAGGACATCCTACATGGACCATGGCATGGCAACCAACATGGTAGCCGACATGGAGCATGATGTGGCATTCAATGTGCCAGTCCACATGGAGCATGACATGACATTTTAAATGATGACAAGAAAACAAGAAAACTTGACAATCCTAATCTAGAAGTGAACATCCAATAGGAGTCTATTTGAGCATGACACATTGGCAATCCTAACCTACAAGTGGACAGACAATATGAATCTTTTGGGTAGATTACTAGTTCCTTATTTATTACAATTTATATTTCTTTATCTTTTAAATTTAGTTTAGGTTATTTAGACACTTTAGGACTCTTTAGGCTTCTATTTTTTCTATTTAAGCATGGTTTCACAATGTATTAAACAACTTTGATCAATATAATTTCTTTGTGAGAGTTTTCTCTTTGGTTATTCTTAGAACTTTTCAGACTTATCAAGAATATTCTTGTGGCATCTAAAACCTAGACTTATCACTCAGGTTTCTTTTTTGTGACCACTATCCATCCTTCTTCTGATTCGGCTTCAAAGGAAGTGAAAATAGGTAAAGGAGAGGGGTCAGGGGCGGGAATGTGAATAATAGGAAGCTCGGGGGTGGACGTGTTGGTGGGGAGGGGAGAGGAAGGATCTTTGGGGGTATGGGGAGGAGATTGGAGTATTTGTGGGCGGTGAGAGGCAATGGGGGGTGGAGGAGGTTTTGGCTTGTGGACTAGAGGGACAGCATTACAATCATGGCCAAAGATGTTGCACAAGCTTGATCTGAGGCCACAGGGGTATAGGTCTCACTAGCTTGATCTGAGGCCACCTTGTCCTCTTCTTCACAATGAGGATAAGGGAGCATAGCAAGAGGTTTATCTATAGAATCAAAGTCCACATCAGTAGCAATGGGAACAAAAGCTAAAGTTTTATCAACCAAAGGAGACTTTCTCCCAATGATGAGAATCTGGTTGTACAACCTCAAATGATGGATCCATTTCAAGTACCAAGAGGCCAAATCACTAGTGCTAGAGAAAAGAGGATGGTTGAAGCACTTAATGGGAGTATGATGTGGATCATGACATGGAGTATTACATGGAGTATGCCAGCCTACATGGAGCATGACGTGCCGTATAACAGGACATCTTACATGTACCATGACATGGCAACCAAGACGTCAGCTGACATAGAGCATGACGTGGCATCTAACATGGCAGTCTACATGGAGATGACGAGCATCCTACATGGCATTACACATGGAGCATGATGTGGCATTCAATATGCCAGTCCACATGGAGCATGACATGGCATTTTAAGTGATGACAAGGAAGCAAGACAACTTGGCAATCCTAACCTATAAGTGGACAGCCAATAAGAATCTTTTGGGTGGATAACTAGTTCGTTATTTATTAAAATTTATATTTTTTTATCTTTTAAATTTAGTTTAGGTTATTTAAACACTTTAGGACACTTTAGGCTTCTATTTTTTCTATTTAAGCATGGTTTCACAATGTATTAAACAACTTTGATCAATATAATTTCTTTGTGAGAGTTTTCTCTTTGGTTATTTCTAGAACTTTTCAGACTTATCAAGAATATTTTTGAAGCGTCTAAAACCTAGACTTATCACTCAGTTTTCCTTCTTATTCTTGAGTGTGGTGTCTAAACCATACATTTGGTTCTTTTTGAAGCATCAATTTGGGTCTTAGGTCTTATACCTAATGCTCTCTTTGTGTCATAAAAAAATGGTTCAGGGTTTCATCTTCTTTAAAATCGATCCTTGTGTTCTTGAACCATCATTGTTATTGGGTTCATATCACACAGGTTTCTTTTTTGTGACCACTGTCCATCCTTCTTCTGATTCGGCTTCAAAGGAAGTGAAAATAGGTAAAGGAGAGGGGTCAGGGGCGGGAATGTGAATAATAGGAAGCTCGGGGGTGGACGTGTTGGTGGGGAGGGGAGATGAAGGATCTTTGGGGGTATGGGGAGGAGATTGGGGTATTTGTGGGTGGTGAGAGGCAATGTGGGGTGGAGGAGGTTTTGGCTTGTGGACTAGAGGGACAACATTACAAATAGGTAAAGCTTCATACCCCCATGAGTGACAAGAGTAAAGAGTTTCTTATCAATTACAAAAGAATATCTATTGCTGTAACCGTCATGAGTGGCTTTTCTATCACATTTCCATGGCCTCCCCAAGAGAAGATGACTTGCTTGCATTGGCACTATATCACACAAAACTTCATCTTTGTACTTGCCAATAGAGAAAAAAGCTAACACTTGCTTATGCACCTCGAGCTCTCCACTATCATTCAACCGTTTTAGCCTTTTATGTATTAGGATGTTTTAATATTGGCAAGTTTAGTTTTTCCACCATATAAGTGCTAGCCACATTAGTACAACTTTCCCCATCAATAATCATATTACACACTTTATCAATAATAAGGCATCTAGTATGAAAAATATTTTCTCATTTTCTTTGGCTATGGCACTAAGAGATCTTATTTTTACTGAAAGTTCCCTATCAACTGGTTCTTTAATATCACTTGCATCCTTTAGCGATGGCCTGGACTCCTCTTCGGAATCACTTTTGATTTCCACATTCTTGCCTTGCAATGATGGTATCTTCATCTGAATGCTACCCAAATTATTATCCACCCTCTCACCAAACCTATATTCTCTAGTTCCATGTTGGAATACTCTATCTGTAACCCCATGGCCTAATCTGCCATTGTGAGAATATCGCTCCTCTTCATCAAAGTAGTTCCCAAATTCCTCCTCATACTTAACCCTAGGTGATCGACTCTCCCTCTATGTCCTATAGGAGCTCTAGGTTGCTCCACCCTTGTTTCAACCCGATCAATCCTCTTATGCAATCATTCCAGGACCTATCCTAACGCTCTCTTAAATTCACCCACTAACGCCTTTGATACGAACCCCATTGATGATTTACGATGAAACCCGATACAATGATGGTTCAAGAACTCCAAGAACGTGAAAGACAAGATTGTTGAGCCTTGACCCATTATCTAGCAAGATAAGAACTAAGACTATGAAGGATAGAAACGCCACACCAAGAAACCTAAGGATCACTCAAGAATCAAGGTGATAAGTTTGGTTGTTTGAACGCCACAAGACTAACTTGATAAGTTCAAAGGGTTCTTTCAAGAACAAAGAGGACACACCTCACAATAACATAATGCTTGTTTTCAATATTCATAACATGATTACAAATTTCGTAGGTACCATGTTTTATACTTGAAACAACCCTCCAAGAATAGGAAAAGCATTAATTTTAGCTTTGAAACAACACCAACATTAAAGTAAAAAAGTTCCCACGTTTTTAGACCTTTTTTGACTACTAATAATAAGTAAGTATCACTAATTGACTATGAACAATGTATTTATGCATAACCAATCCAAGCTAGATTCATCCCCCTATTTAATACCTTGAAAATAGTCCAATTCATGCCCTTTCATGGCCTTATCTTGATGAACACGTTTTTGTAGGTTATTATCCTTTTCAATATGTTAATTAGACTCTTCAATGGCCTTGATGACATGGATAAAGCCTTGATTTTCATTTGGACCCACATTGGGCTTCACTTTTCCAGAATCATTCCAATTCTCTTGAATCAGCCCAATAAGTGCTTTCTTGAAATTTTGGGCTCTAAGTCTTATAATTGGACCATCAGGGAGCGATAAAGGATCTTGTGCAATTTCAGCTCCATTCCCGCGTGTATGCTCAGCCCCACGTCCATTTTCAGCTCCTAGATTTGCATCAGCCTCCATTTGTAACTTCAGCATACCACCTTCCGACATTCCTCCACTACCATTACTGTTTGACATACTTCAAAGAGAATAAGATTAGTAGTAAAACATGAAGGACCTCACAATCTCTCCCTCACGTGTTTACACTCAAAGTTTGTGGTTCACTCAACTTATCTCATAAAATTGGCTTTTGCCCTCTGATTTTCTTACACACTCTTGCCTTTTACCACTCTTTGTTTTCACTTTCTTTTTTTTTCGGTAAAATAAAAAATTGTATAAACC
>QANY01008180.1:0-13030 GCA_003255025.1 Datisca glomerata
CTTAAGAAGGCCATTAAGCCCTCTTATATTCCAAGATGCTAAATTAATCATAAAAAGGGGGAGAGAGAGTCACCATTCTCAAGGGGAGCCTTAGTGAGATCAGCCAATAAGAAAGAGCCTTCAGCCTTTCGCTTCTTTTTCAACCTCTTCAAAGCTGATTTAGAGAGCTTAGGAGAAGGACCAGGTTGGATAGTGACATTGACAATTGGGGAAGCTTTGGGGGGAGCCAAACTCAATGTAGAGTCAGAAGAGGCTTGAGGCTCATTTTTATCCCACAAGGCTCAATGAGACCCTTACCCTTCCTTTTGCTAACCACCTGAGTCCATTCATTGTCTTGGTCTTCCACATGGATGGTATAAGAGGAAAGGGAGGAGAGATTTCTCCCTTTGGCTCCTCATAAACCATAAGCTCCCTATTATCTTGGGGACAAGAATCTTTGCTAGCGGTTTCTTCCTCACTAGCTAGATTATTCTTAGGGGCCACTTTGGCATCACTATCATGACCAAAGAGGCAACATTTAGCACATCTCTTAGGTAGACACTCATACTCCACCTCCACCACCACTGGATCCCTTCCGTCAAGGCCAAGGTCAATGGTGAAAACTTTATCAAATCAGAGGAGGCTGAAATTTTCACACAAACTCTAGCATAATCATGTCTATAACCAGAGGCAGTAGCATTGTTAGAGTGAGAAGGGATGCCCACAGCACTAGCAATGTGACTTAGAGCTTCTTCAGTTCATAATTCAATTGGAACATTCCACAATTTAACCCAAATCGGAAGGGTTGAAAGTTTCTCCTTTGAAAATTTAACATTTGGCTGCCACTCTTGAAGCACAATAGGCCTACCTAAGTGGTGCCGAGGTCCATCTTCTATGACTGAGTTTCTATCCTCCACAGAGCCAAATTTGAAATAGAAAAGGCCTCTGGCAGCCGAGACCTCCTGAATTCCTCTTTTAGCCCAAAGTTGCAAAGCAATTTTCTTAACTAAGTGTAATGGAGCTGCCCTTCCAACAAAGTAGCCAACAAGGCAGCCTTCCCACCTAGAAAAATTCTCTTTAGTAATATAATCAGGAAGCTTAACTGTGACATTACCATTTTCCGTAAAGGAAGAGCTCACATAACCTAAGCTTAGCTTCTTTTTCAGGTTACCTTTAACCTTTTCAGCCCATGAACCAGCCGGTTTCTCATGAGCAACACTCTTATTAGCTAAAAGGTCTTTATAAACTCTATTCTCATGCAGCTTTTCAGAAGAAGAAGTTGGGGAAGGAGGAGAAGAGCTCACCTTCTGTTTTCCATTAGAATCTGGTTTAGGAGAGGGAGAGATTTCTCCAAGCTCAAACCCACGACCATGGCAGCCCTTGACATCTTTGGTAGAAGTCAAATCCACCTTGTCAGTCACAATCAATGCTGAGGTTGAGCTAAGGGAGGAAAGAGAATCTGCCACCAGCTTTGGTACTTCACCTACGTTCACATCATTGTCATGGGAAAGAAAAATATCTTCTTTCTCTTTCCCTTCTATCAAAACACCATCTACTTTCTCTTTCCCCTTAGACAAAGAAGCTGCCACCTGTCGCCCTAAGGGGCTGTCCACATCATGATGGGAGAGAGGAGCCTTATCCAGCAAAGAATTACCTTTTTGAGTGTCCTTTCCTTTATTAGAAAGGATAGTCATAGATTGTTGACCAAGTTGAAGCTTGGGAGCTGGAGCCTGACTCTTCTCCAAGCTGACCACATCACACCCACTTGCCAAAAAGGAGCTGTCACCTCTCCCTTTGGATATGTTTGGCAGCTGCTTTTCCTCTTCTCCAAGCAAGATGATTTGAGACAAGCTTGATTTGTCTTCTATCAACGGACACTCATCATTACCTTTGACAGTGAGGTAATGAGTATCTTCTTCAACCTTTGGAGATCTAGGCAAGTAGTTGATCTCCGAGCACCACCTCTAGCTCCTCCTTTTATGCTACTTCCCTTTAGACTTGAACGAAGTTGGTCTGAAAGAGTCAGCTCAAGTAATTTGCTCCGATTGTTATCAGAAGAAATAAAATTATCTCTAAGCTTTGAATGATAAAAAATAATCTCTTTTGCAACTAATAAACTCGAAGCTTCCTTGGACTAAGCTTCTAACTTCCCAGGCTCAACAAAACCACTCTCTGGTCCAAATTTCTTCGTATTAGAACCTTGCTTAAGAGCATTAAAACCAATAACATGGGCATGAGCTACCCTAGCTCCCTTAGTAACCATATCATTCAAAACAGCATGGCCATTGAAAGACATTCGAAGCTTAGCTTGCCCACTAGCTGAATCTTTCTTAACACCACCCGAAACTTGCTTACCATCTGCAGCGTGCTTAATGTACTCATCATTAATCATTGTTAGAGGTCGTGGCCTCCCCTAAGGGAGGGAGAGGCAAAAACAAAAACCAGAAATCTAGATAGAGGGGAGAGTTTCTCTCACTAAAAAAACCAGGCCTTAAATGATTTTTTTGCTTGGCTCAAACCTTTGAGAAAGAGCCCACAAAGGGTGCCAAGGGTCCAAGAGAAGAGAAATCTGCTCACTATTTGCTATAAGAGCTTTGCAATACCCAGCAAACTTGTCTCTGATTTTAAGAATTTTCCTCCAACTCCAAGAAGGATTAGTGGCAAGCTTAACTAAGAAGATAGAGCTCTTCTTGTTCAAGAAAAACTTGCACCAATCCTTCCAAAGGGAAGCATTATCCAAAGAGACCAGAAACAAGAAATGCTTAGCCACAGCCACTTCATTAGGGAGAGATCTCTAAGGTCCAAACCTCCTTGGGACTTATCAAGGCACAAGTCACTCCAAGCCACTTTAGCACCATAATGTTTTACAGCTGACGCGTTCTACAAGTAATTCCTAATAACCACCTGAATCATACTCAAGATCTTCTTGAGAAGAATAAATAAGCCAGCCCAGTATTGAAAAACAGCATAGAGCACGGATTTAACCAGCTGTAATCTTCCAGCATAAGAAAGGTAGTTAGACTCCCAAGACTACACCCTACCTGTGATATGGTCTACTAGAGTGATACTACCTGTTTTTCTAAGCTTTGAGGTAATCAAAGGAACCCCCAAGTATCTCATAGGAAACTCCCCAATGCTGAAAATTGCACAAGTCCAGAATTGCTTGAGAAGTGGATGGATGGACCCCAGACATGAAAATCTAACTTTTTTGTATATTAGGTTGAAGACCTGACATAGCCTCAAACAAGTTTAAGCTCTCCATAATAAGTTGAACATAAGTAATATCACCCTTACAGAAGATAAAGAGATCATCAGCAAAGCACAAGTTAACAATACCAAGCTCTTTACACCTCTAGTGATAGCCAAAGTCGTTTTATGAGAAGCATGCTTAAGAATACCAGATAGAACCTCCATAACCAACACAAACAGATAGGGAGAGATATGATCACCCTGTCTAAGCCCTTTAGCACCTAAGAAGTAGCCAGTCAACTCACCATTGACCACAATAAAGAAAGAATGAGAGGAGATACACTCCCATCACACAGTAAGAGAAATGATCAGGAAACCCCAAACAGTCAAAGATTCTGCCAATACTCTCCCAATTCAAGCTATCATAAGCATTTTTTATATCAACCTTGAAAGCACATCTGCGAATATTAGAAGGCATATGGTAAACTCTAACCAGCTCTTGAGATAAGAGGATGTTGTCAGCAATTCTCCTCCCTGGAACAAAAGTAGTCTGGTTACTACTAATAGGATCAGGGAGCACTCTCTTAACTCTTTTTTTGGTAAACACACTCTCTTAAGTCTATCAGCAAGCATTTTAGAAATGCATTTATAAACAACATCACAACAAGATATAGGCCTGAAGTCACCAACCTTAGAAGGATTGGGGACCTTATGGATAAGAGCAATGGCAGTAGAGTTAACCTGTTTCAATAATGATTGGGAGCTAAAAAAACTCCAAAATAGCCTTATTAACATCTTTGCCCATAATATGCCAACATCTTTTGAAGAAGCCAGTAGAGAAGCCATCTGGACCACGGGCTTTACTACTCCCCAGACTAAACATAGTTGTGTGAACGTCTTCCTCTGTATAAGGTTGGTTGAGGATAGCTAAGTGAGCTTGAGAGAGCTTATTAGGGAGAATCTGAGAGAGAACACTCCAATCCACCTCCTGATCAATGTGAGAAGTCCCAAGAAGATTCCCATAATAAGAAAGAATTTGATCTTTGATAGCCTGGTCATCAGTAATAAGGTCACACTCCTCATTAACCAACTCATTAATTCTGGATCTGACTCTACTCTTCTTTAGTTTCTGAAAAAAGAAGGAGGAGTTCTAATCACCCAAGGCAAGCCAATCAACTCTGCTTTTTTGCCTGAGAAAATATTCTTCTGCATTCCTGAGCTTAGTGAAATCAGCAAATGTAATTTTCTCCTCCTCTTGAAGAGAGACGACACTAGGAGAGGCAATAAGGTCAGCTTGCACTTTAGAGAGGGCTTCTCTAGCCCTAAGAGCCCTTTTAGAAATATCTGAGCAAAAATAGGCATTAAATTTCTTAAAAGCAAATTAACAGATTTAAGCTTCTTATAGAGACAAAACATGGCTGTCCCAATCACCTCAATCTCCCAAGCATATTTAAGAGTAGCCCATAAGCCTTCAAAATCCATCCAAAATTCAAAGAACGTAAATGAAGGCTTAGGTCTAGCTCAGTTAACCCTAATGATACTGAACCTCCAAGAATAAGCTTGAGAACCCCTTTATGTATAGGAACCCACAAAGCATTAACGTGAAAACCCCAATAACCAATTTGGCAACAACCCCTAAGAAAAGGCTAAAAAAGCAGATTTCTTAGATAGATGACCAAGAACTAGAATAAAGAAAACTTGTTTCTGAATTCTAGTTTCGAAACACTCCACAAGAAGGTGATCAATTTACTTTGAATGTTTCTTAAATCATGTATTCTACTCAGCAACACAAAGATAAATGCAATAACCTTTGGGTTTGTCTTAAATTAAAATTTGTGACCCTTAAACTTTCTAGCAAGGCATATTTATAGTGTTTAGAAAGGTTTCCTAAAATCCTAAAACACAAGAATAGGAAACTAACCTAATTATATTTTAAAAAATAATTAAGAATAGACTATATCAAGCTAAATAAAACTAATGTACTCTAAATAAAGTCAAATTTCGTTCAGCCCAAGAGGTAACACAAAAATGGCCCATTACATACTTAATTTAACTCATTAGTAAGGTTGACTTGAACCAAGTTGTACTGGACTCGTGCTGCACTTATCCCAAAACTTTGATGTCCTTGTAGACCTTCACTAGCTGAATTGACTAAGCCTTGAAAATGGTGGATTAAAGCTTGTTGAAGTTTCTTAGACCGCGACCTTGTTATTGGTCCTTGAGGCATGCTAATTGGACTAGAAACCTCTTGACCTTGCTCCTTGCCTTCTTGAT
Source organism: Datisca glomerata (assembly GCA_003255025.1). Taxonomy (NCBI): domain Eukaryota; kingdom Viridiplantae; phylum Streptophyta; class Magnoliopsida; order Cucurbitales; family Datiscaceae; genus Datisca; species Datisca glomerata. The sequence goes on from QANY01008180.1 coordinate 5,443, forward strand.
TATGCTCATCTTTAAGATGTTGAATCTTTGGAACTTGGTGTGTAGGTTGATCCTTAACATTTTTCCTCTCCTCAAAAGGATTCGAAACCTCCAAGAATAAGCTTGAGAACCCCTTTATGTATTGGAACCCACAAAACATTAACGTGAAAACCCCAATAACCAAATTGGCAACAACCCCTAAGAAAATGCTAGAAAAATAGATTTCTTAGATAGATGATCAAGAACTAGAATAAAGAAAACTTGTTTCTGAATTCCAGTTTTGAAAAACTCCACAAGAAGGTGATCAATCTATTTGAATGTTTCTCAAAGCATGTATTCTACTCAAGAACACAAAGATAACAGCAAAACAACCTTTTGGTTTTTCTTAAATTAAAATTCTGGACCCTTAAACATTCTAGCAATGCATATTTATAGCATTTACAAAGGTTTCCTAAAATCCTAAAACTCAAGAATAGGAAACTAACCTAAATATATTTTAAAAAATAATTAAGAATAGACTATATCAAGCTAAATAAAACTAATGGACTCTAAATAAAGTTAATTTCCGTTCAGCCCAAGAGGTAACACAAAAACGGCCCATTACATACTTTATTCAACCCATTAGCAAAGTTGACTTGAACCAAGTTGTACTGGACTCGTGCTGCACTTATCCCAAAGCTTTGATGTCCTTGTAGACCTTCACTAGCTGAATTGACTAAACCTTGAAAATGGTGGATTAAAGCTTGTTGAAGCTTCTTAGATCGCAACCATGTTATATTGGTCCTTAAGGCATGCTAATTGAACTAGAAACCTCTTGAACTTGCTCATTGCCATCTTGATTATGCTCATCTTTAAGATGTTGAATCCTTGGAACTTGGTGTGTAGGTTGATCCAAAGACCTAAGCTGAACAATAATAGGAGAGTGATTAGAGATATCTCGGGTGGGAAAATGGCAAGAAGTCTCTTTGCTCCTCCCGGCATCTCTGATCACAGTCCAATTGTCTTACAAATGGAGAAGGACTCCTATAAACCAAGAGTAAGCTTCAAGTTTTTTGAGTTTTGGTTTGAAAGAGAAGGGTTTTGGCAGCTTTTGGATAGAGTTTGGGGGGCTGAGATTTCAGGGACAGCAATGTTTAGGCTCTGTAAGAAGCTTAAGGCACTCAAAGGTGAACTGAGGAGGTTCAACCAAAGATTTTGCAGTGATCTTCCTTCTAGAGTTAAATTGGCTGAAGCACACATGGAGTCAATTCAAAACTTGTTGGGAAATGACCCTTTAAATGCATTGTTACAGGCTCAGGAGAGAGATGCATGCTCCAAATTCTTTGAGCTTCGACATGCTGAAGAGAGCTTCTACAGGCAGAAGTCAAGAGTACAGTGGCTTCAGTTGGGTGATCAGAACACTTCTTTCTTTTTTCAAAGTATGAAAAAGAATAGATTCAAAACCAGGATTACACACCTGGACAACCAAGGCTCTCTACTTACTTCCCATGAGGAGATCCAGGATCATATATTAGATTACTACAAAAATCTCTTGGGTACACCAAATGAAGAAATGGGAGTCAATTGGAGTATACTTGATTGTGCTTTGCCAAGAAAGCTTGGACCTGATCAGGCTGTACCTTTGGCTCTTCCCATTGAAGAAAATGAGGTCAAGCAAGCTATTTTCAGTATGGGAAGTGGCAAAGCTCCTGGACCAGATGGTTTTTCAGCTGGGTTCTTTAAGAAAGCATGGCATGTGGTGGGTGGGGATGTAACCAAAGCTGTTTTGGAGTTCTTTACTACAGGTAACCTCCTAAAAGAGGTTAACTCAACTGCAATCACCTTAATACCAAAGGTCCCTAATCCCACTAGTATTGGGGACTTTAGACCTATCTCTTGCTGCAATGTAGTCTACAAGTGCATCACAAAAATACTTGCTGAAAGACTCAAGCTTGTATTACCCAACATCGTAAGTCAGAACCAAAGTGCTTTTATCCCAGGAAGGAGAATGGCTGACAATATTTTTCTCTCCCAAGAATTACTTAGAAGCTACCATAGATCACTTGGTTTGCCAAGGTGTGCTCTCAAGGTGGACCTTAAGAAAGCCTATGATAGTGTGAACTGGTCACTAATAGGTAAAGCTTTTCAATGCCTTGGCTTCCCAAATGTTTTCATTTCTTGGGTCATGGAGTGCCTTTCTTCTCCCTCATACTCAGTGAATATAAATGGTGAGCTGCATGGTTACTTTAGGGGTGCTAAAGGAATTAGACAAGGGGATCCAATCTCTCCTTACATCTTTGTCATCATCATGGAGGTCTTGACAGGGATCTTGAGCTTTGCAGCCAAACACTCAGAGTTCCAGTTCCATTGGAGGTGCAAAGAGCTTAACTTAGTTAATCTGTGCTTTGCTGATGACCTACTCTTATTCTGTAAAGGAGACAAAAAAAGCGTGCATGTGCTTAAGGAAGCTTTGGCCATTTTCCAAGAGCTATCAGGGCTTCAACCAAATATTTCAAAGAGTCAACTGTTCTTATCAGGGGTGAGCACAGAGATGTCTTCTATCATTCATGCTGAACTGGGTTTTACAGAAGGGTCTCTTCCAGTTAGATATCTTGGTGTCCCACTCATTACAACCAAGCTTACCAAATCAGATTGTCAAGGTTTGGTTGACAGACTCACTATGAGAATCAGTTCTTGGGAATCAAAGTATTTGTCTTATGCTGGAAGACTCCAACTTATCAAGTCTGTCCTTATGGCTATGGTCAACTTTTGGAGTGGTCTCTTCATTCTCCCTAAAAGAGTGGTGAAGACAGTCCAATGCTTGGTAAGAAATTTTCTATGGAATGGCCAAGATACTAAAGCTTCTGGGGCCAAGGTAGCTTGGGCAGACCTATGTTTTGACAAGGTACAAGGTGGGTTGGGCCTTAGGGATTTGGTTCTAGCTAATGAAGTTGCTATAGCCAAACACTTATGGTTCTTGCTACTCCCTTCTAAAAGATCACTTTGGAAAGATTGGTGTCAAACATACCTAATCAGAAAGAGTTCAATTTTCTTGGTTTCCATTCCTTCTAACCCATCTTGGGTTTGGAGAAAGCTTCTCAAGCTCAGGAGCAAGTTTCTGCCCTTTTGCTCTATAACTATTGGAGATGGTACTACTGTGAAGCTTCTTACAGATAATTGGCATCCTCTAGGTGTCCTTTGGGCCAGATTTGGGCAAAGACTTTTGTCAGGAACTTCTTGGACTATGGACTCTATGGTGAGTGTTGTCATTCAAGACAATCAATGGCATTGGCCAACTTCAAACACCTTTGAGTTTCTTGAGATTAGAAGTGTTCCAATTCCTCCTCCCCAAGCTCAACGACAAGATGTTTGGAAATGGAGTTCAAGTCAGAATGGAGATTTCTCTCTAAGTCTAACCTATAAGGCACTGTCCCCTACAAGACAACCGGTTAAGTGGGCAAAGGTGATATGGTTCTCTAAACACATCCCAAGGTGCAGCTTTATCTCTTGGTTGGCTTTGAGAAACAAACTTTCCACTAGAGATAGGGTTGCACAATGGGACCAAACACCAGGATTTTGTTCTGATTGTGTGTGTTGTGTTGGCTACCAGGAGACACATGAGCATCTTTTTATCAATTGTTGTTATGCAGCCAGAGTATGGGCCACACATGTGAACAAATGTGATCTACACTGCCAGGTTAGAAATTGGGATCAGTTTGTAGATTGGATGCTAGCTAATGCAACAGGGAAGTCACTCAAAGGAGTCCTAGTTAAGCTAGCTTTTACTTCCTTCATCTATTATATATGGAGAGAAAGAAATGCAAGGATTTTTGAAGGCAAAATCAGAGATTCCAAAATCCTAACTGAAGCTATTTCACAATTGGTCAGATTAAGGCTTTGGGATTCGAAGTGTTTTGGCACTAATGATACTAATCTACGTTTAGTAGATAGATGGGGTCTTAACCCAAACATTTTGTAAACCTTGGCTGTCTTATGAAGCATTGATATCTAATTTCAGTACTTTACATATTACCAGTTTAATTTACGTGCAGATCTTAAGCCTCTAATCAGGCTCTAATTTTGTACTTCCTGGGGTATGCCCCTTGTACATGTGTAAGTATCTTTTGGTTTATACAATTTGTTTATCCAAAAAAAATAGCAGGAAACTCCATTGCCCAATCCCCATTAACCAGGGATCTATGGAGCTTGCACATCTTGCTAGCCTCACCAACTTGACTATACCACCAGGTGAATTGACAGCCACTATAAGGGAGGTCGAGAACCTCTAAATGATCAAGACAATAAGAAAAATCAATTGAGCTATCATTCCACTTGAAATCACTACCACAATGCTCAATAGGCTTCAAAATAGCATTAAAGTCACGAAGAATTAGCCAAGGCTTCCCCTGACTTAATGTCTTATGGGAGCCAAGCTTTTCCCACAAAGACTTCCTAGAGATAGCATCATTGGCTGCATACACCACCGAGACAAAGAAATCTGTCCTTTCCTGAAGAATGGTTAGCTTACAAAATATAGCTTGATCAAAAGCATCAATTAGAAGAACATCCAAAATCTTGGGATCCCAAGATAAAACAATTCTACCTTTGCTAGAAGGAGAATGGTTAGCAAAGGTGGCCCAATTGGGAAAAACAGATTTAGAAAATCTAGCAAAATTATTAGATTTGATCTTAGTCTCAACTAAAGCATAAAAAGACAATTTAAAGTCTTTACAAAGTTTCCTAACTTCAGCTTGCTTTAGAAGGCCATTAAGCCCTTTTATATTCTAAGAAGCTAAATTAATCATAAAAAGGGGGAGAGAGAGTCACCATTCTCAGTGGGAGCCTGAGTAACTTGATCAACAAATAAGAAAGAGCCTTCAGCCTTTTGCTTCTTTTTCAACCTCTGCAAAGCTGATTTAGAGAGCTTGGAAGAAGGTCCAGGTTGGATAGTGACATTGACAATTGGAGAAGTTTTTGGGGGAGCCAAACTCAATGTAGAGTCAGAAGAGGCTTGGGGCTCATTTTTATCCTCACAAGGCTCAATGAGACCCTTACCCTTCCTTTTGCTAACCACATGAGTCCATTCATTGTTTTGGTCTTCCACATGGATGGTATTAAGAGGAAAGGGAGGATAGATATCACTCTCTGGCTCCTCATAAACCATAAGCTCCCAATTATCTTGGGGAGAAGAATCTTTGCCAGTTGTTTCTTCCTCACTAGCTAGATTATTCTTAGGGGCCATTTTGGCATCACAATCATGACCAAAGATGAAACATTAAACACATCTCTTTCGTAGACACTCATACTCCACATCCACCACCACTGGATTCCATCCGTCAAGGCCAAGGTCAATGGTGAAAAACTTAATCAAATCAGAGGAGGCTGAAATATTCACACAAACTCTAGCATAATCATGTCTATAACCAGAGGTAGTAGCATTGTCAGAGTGAGAAGGGATACCCACAGCACTAGTAATGTGACTTAGAGCTTCTTCAATCCATAATTCAATTCGAACATTCCACAATTTAACCCAAATTGGAAGGGTTGAAAGTTTCTCCTTTGAGAATTTAACATTTGGCTGCCACTCTTGAAGCACAATAGGCTTACCTAAGAAGTGCCAAGGACCATCTTCTAAGACTGAGTTTCTATCCTCCACAGAGCCAAATTTGAAATAGAAAAGGCCTCTGGCAGCCGAGACCTTTTGAATTCCTCTTTTAGCCCAAAGTTGCAAAGCAATTTTCTTAACTAAGTGTAATGGAGCTGCCCTTCCAACAAAGTAGCCAACAAGGCAGCCTTCCCACTTAGAAAAATTCTCTTTAGTAATATAATCAGGAAGCTTAACTATGACATTACCATTTTCCGTAAAGGAAGAGCTCACATTACCTAAGCTTACCTTCTTTTTCAGGTTACCTTTAACCTTTTCAGCCCATGAACCAGCCGGTTTCTCATGAGCAACACTCTTATTAGCTAAAAGGTCTTGATAAACTCTATTCTCATGCAGCTGTTTTGAAGAAGAAGTTGGCGAAGAAGGAGAAGAGCTCACCTTCTGACTCCCATTAGAATCTGGTTTAGGGGAGAGAGAGAGGTTTCTCCAAGTTCAAACCCACGACCTGGCAGCCCTTGACCTCTTTGGTAGAAGTCAAATCCACCTTGTCACTCACAATCAATGCTGAGGTTGAGCTACGGGAGGAGAGAGAATCTGCCACCAGCTTTGGAACTCCACCTACGTTCACATCATTGTCATGGGGAAGAGAAATTTCTACTTTCTCTTTGCCTTCTATCAAAGCACCATCTACTTTCTCTTTCCCCTTAGACAAAGAAGCTGCCACTTGTCGCTCTAAGGGGCTGTCCACGTCATTATGGGAGAGAAGAACCTTATTTATTAAAGAATTACCTTGAGTGTCCTTTCCTTTATTAGAAAGGATAGTAGTAGATTTTTGACCAAGTGGAAGCTTGGGAGCTGGAGCCTGACTCTTCTCCAAGCTGACCACATCACACCCACTTGCCGAAAAGGAGCTGTCACCTCTCCCTTTTGATATGCTTGGCAGATGCTTTTCTTCTTCTCCAAGCAAGACGATTTGAGACAAGCTTGATTTGTCTTCTATCAAAGGACACTCATCATTACCTTTGACAGAGAGGTAATGAGTATCATCTTCAACCTTTGGAGCTCTAGACAAGCTGGTTGATCTCCGAGCACCACCTCTAGCTCCTCCTCCTCTTATGCTACTTCTCTTAAGACTTGAACGAAGTTGGTCTGAAAGAGTCAGCTCAAGTAATTTGCTCCAATTGTAATCAGAAGAAATAAAATTATCTCTAAGCTTTGAATTATCAGAAATAATCTCCGTTTCAACTAATAAACTCGAAGCTTCCTTGGACTGAGCTTCTAACTTCCCAGGCTCAACTAAACCACTCTCTGGTCCAAATTTCTTAGTATTAGAACCTTGCTTAAGAGCATTAAAACCAATAAAATGGTCATTAGCTTCCCTAGCTCCCTTAGTAACCATATCATTCAAAACAGAATGGCCATTGAAAGACACTCCAAGCTTAGCTTGACCATTAGCTGAATCTTTCTTAACACCACCTGAAACTTGCTTACCAACATCTGCAGCATGCTTAATGTACTCATCATTAACCACTGTTAGAGGTCGTGGCCTCCCCTAAGGCAAGGAGAGGCAAAAACTAAAACCAGAATTCTAGAGAGAGGGGAGAGCTTCTCTCACTAAAAAACCAGGCCTTCTTCAAATTCTAATGTGCATGTGAGTATAATGTTAGTGCTTCTTTTAATGTAGCTGATTTAAGTCCTTTCGATGTAGGTGATGCATTAGATTCAAGGTTGAATCCTTTTGAGGAGAGGGGAAATGTTAAGGATAAACCTACACACCAAGTTCAAAGGATTCAACATCTTAAACATGAGCATGATCAAGAAGGCAAGGAGCGATTCAAGAGGTTTCTAGTCCAATTAGCATACCTCAAGGACCAATAACAAGGTCGCGGTCTAAGAAGCTTCAACAAGCTTTAATCCACCATTTGCAAGGCTTAGTCAATTCAGCTCGTGAAGGTCTACAAGGACATCAAAGCTTTTGCGATAAGTGCGACACGAGTCCAGTACAACTTGGTTCAAGTCCAAGCT
>QANY01008203.1:0-21685 GCA_003255025.1 Datisca glomerata
CCCTGGATACTTCAGAACAAATTGTTAGATTTACATATGAAACTTGGACCCAATCCCAAATCAATTACAGTATAATAAAAAAAGAAATATTATATGTTGTATTATGCATATAGAAATTTCAAGATGACTTGTTGAATCAGAAATTTTTGTTAAAAATTGATTGTAAATCTGCTAAGCATGTTCTAGAAAAGGATGTTAAAAATATAGCCTCCATACAGGTTTTTGCTAGATGGCAGTCCATACTTAGTATTTTTTATTTCGATATTGAATTTATTAAAGGAATTAATAATTTAACTCCTGACTTTTTAACTCGTGAATTTTTGTAGGGGTAACATCACGATGGGGTCTAGGCCCGAGGGCTCAAAGCACAGAACTAAAAGGGAACCTTTAGTCCCCTAATTGGCCCTTAAGGCCTAGTTTAAAGAGGAGTCCTCTACTCCTAACCAAATGACAATACTTGAGTCCATTAGACCCAACTATCATTCAACCCTGGTCAACCAATTGGACTCATTCGATGCCCAATTAGCAAATCAGCCAATTACAAAATACAGAAAATTGTCTCCTTATCTTCACAAAAAACCAAGTAAGAATATTTTTCATATTAAGATATCATTCACTCATCTGAAAAATCCTGTTGAAATAGAAAAAGCACATTTCCTTCCTGATTTTCATTTTGTCCCTGGACACAGAGTCAAAAATCTCAGTTTCTATAGAGACATTCTTTTAGAAACTAAATCTGTAAATATCAGCCCAATCAAGAATGGAGAAGGAAGGATCATATATAACTCCTTTTACATTCTTAAAATTCTAACATTAGAGGAATGGAAGGCCCATCCTTCAGGCCTGAAAAATCTTTTGAATAAGAAACAATACAATTATTTTGACTAAATTGATGCTTGACATACAATTTTCCAGCATCAAGATAGTAATTTCTCCCACTCATGGCTTTAAATTTCGACAAGAATCTAAAAACTAATTTTTCAAAATGGTTTTTAAGGTGGTGGTCCGTTCACGGTCCTCTCTTAGAACTTCTCCCAATCGATCTACATAAGAGTTTTGATTTATTTTTATAATATTATAAGCCCTCACAGTTGAGGCTTATTTTCCTCAATTACTTTACTTCATAATTAAATTTAAATTACCATGTATTATGAAGTGGCAATACTCAATAGAAAATGAAGTTCTCACGAAACAGTATTATGTGAAATGGTGGGACAAGTTCAATACCCAAAAAATAAATAGATCCATCAATCAAGAGTTTGCAAAAAACCACCCTAGCCTGAAGCTGGTCAATCCTTTTACCCAGGCTCCATTGAGAATAAATGAACCTACTAGCCCAGAACTACAATCAAAATCATCCAAAGAATTTAGGCTTAAATCAAAACCTGAATCACGACTCTCCTCAAAGGGTAACTCTAAGGCCACAAAGTCAAAATCTAAGTAAAAGCAGGAACTGGTCCAAAAATTGCTTCTCCTGCTAGAAGACAATGATGATTCTGACTCTGGATCTTCAGTTGAGTCAAATCACCCAGTAAAACCAAAATTCCAGAAAGGCCAAATATCCAAGACTCTCCATCAACAATTGATAGACAGATAAAATTTGAAAGCTTGCGTCTTACCCTAATGGGCCCATGATGCATTCCAGGACTCACAAGATCCATTCGATAGTACCAATTTAAGCAGTGATGAATAAGATCAAAAGATAATATTTCTCCCTTGGAAAAATGCCAACAAATAGTACCAAGTAATGCAACACAACCAATAAAGACATAGAAATCTAAGATAGCAATTATCGAAGAAAATAATGGCTCCATCAAAATAATGGTAGTCTCAATCATCCTCAATCATTTTCAACAAATCATGACAGACACAAAGATCGGGATTTAAATTATCAAGATTCTTTGTAATTTGTCATTTTATAATCATTCTACTGGTTGTCGAACAATTAGACAAGTATTTATGTTTTTTACTATTCTTAGTCAAAAGTAGATAAAAGTAAGCATGTAAAATGTTTTTACTTTTGTAAAATAGAATAGTTCAGGTAAGTGATGGGTTCCTAGTGAGCTCCACTTTCCTCGGCTATAAATAGGCAGCATCTCGCATTTGTGAATCAGAACTCGTTTTACAACTCTTACTATTTGAGAGCTAAAACCTATTTTGTGAAACAAAGCCTTCTTCTTCTGCTTCTCTCTTGTAAATTTCTTATTTTTTCTTCAATATAAATTAGTGAGCAGGAGCACTAATTTATTGTTGCCAATAAACTCTGTTTGGGTAAGTTTTTAATATTACACCCTAATACAGCTTTTGTAATAAATGTTTGTTAATACGGTTTTTACTGTTTATCTTCTTGCATCCAAATACCCTTGTGTAATTTTTTAATCTTACACCCTAAGTTTTTAATCTTACTGTTTAATTCTACGCCTTTTGGTATCTAAGCCAAACATGGTGGGGATAATAATGTTGAATCAGATACTGAAGTACAAAAAATAAATTAACAGTATTATCCCATCTAGGTTTGGCTCTAATAAAAGAATTAAGAAATTCTAACATAAAAATAAAGGAAGAATTAAACCTTTTAAAAATAGAAAATCTAATTAATAAATAAGAATTGAGTGAACCTCAATACTTGTCTAATTACTGTTTAGTTCCGCGCATATATATTTATGAAATTTTTCATTTACGTAGTTTAAATTTATTTATACATGAAAAATTTAATTTAACTTTATTTGTAATATTATAATTATATTATAAAAATATTTAAAAGTTAAAAAGAAGAAGTGGGTTGTAGGGTTTCAACCCTCTGTCCCCAATCCCCCTTTCTTTTTCTTTTTCTTCTTGTCTTTAATTAATTTTATTTTTAATTTTTTTAATTTTATTTTCAATTTTCTTTTATTAATATATATTAGTGTTTATTTTAAATTTATATTTTTATACATCTTTTTTATATGTTTCACATATTATTTTTTTACTCTATACATTATGATCAAATTTATCATACATTTCTAACTTTTCTTTTACCCATTTTTTATAATTGCTGTTCTTCTTATTTCTTATTTATTTATATACATTGTCATATCGTCATGCTTATAAGTTGATCAATTTCTCATTCCTCTATTATTAGAGTTCATATTCATTTATGTGTGGATTACAATCTTAGCAATTAAATTTTAAATTTTGTTAATTTCATTATTTAGTTTTCACTAAAGATCCCGATATTGGACTTTGAAATTTTTGGGATACCAAACTTCTCGAATTTACCGAGGTGGGGAGTTATTCTGGGGATACTGAGAATAACTCAAATAATGTTTTGACAAAAAGAAGATAATAAAAAATAAAAAATAATTTCTCAATGGTTTTGTACCACCGATTAAATGTCATTTATTTTGTTCATTTTTATGATTCAAAATGTACCAAATAGGACATTAACAAATGAATTTATTTAATCTTGTTTTAAAACATGATTTGGATAGCATTTGACTAAATTTGATATCCATTTTAATAATAGGTTTCGTAGGGTGATAATTTTGGTCGTCGCGACATGTGCGCGGTAGAAACGTGAAGGCGTGTGGCCTTTTAAAAAATTAAACTTTTAATAAACATCAAATCTTTTAATAAAATAAAACTTGCGCAACGCCACAATAACCAAATAAAAACTTTTATTGAAAATGATTTTTCAATCAATCAGGATCCATCATATACCTCTATAGTCTATATCAACTGTCCTACCAAAAGCTGATCCATTCTCTGTTCCCACAAAATCGTTTCAACGACTAGTAGACTCCGAGATCTACACTTACATCTTCCAAGTCAATCCTCAATACACTAAGACGTGTGTGGGCACATAGACTATTACAAGAAACTTTTCTGTCTCTAGATGTTCTCAACAGATGGGATCTAAAGATTTACTGAGATTTAGACGATTTTCTAAAAGAACGTGATGATTATTGTTTTAGAGATTTGATTAACGTTTAATCACAGAAGAAAATCTCTCTGACATGAAGGATACAATTTCCTTCATTTTTGTTTAGTCCAGATTGGAGTTAAACCACTCACAAGAAGATGCCTAAATACCTCTGTCTTGCTAGCCTTGCGAGATGCAAGGTTTACAAACTTTAATGATAGTATCTTAGGATCTTTGTAATGGACCAATCCATTTTGATTGTTTGTCAGATCTGTCTGTTAGTTTAGCTGATCCTCATATTTTAAAATCATTAACTAGTGGTTACAAAGTCCTAGAAGGTACCCAACCTCTAGCTTTAATCTTTAGAATTCATTACAAAGTAACCAAAATAAATATGAATTTTCAAGCCATCAATATGAGTCTAAAGAATCTAACCCTATTGATACAATCTAGTCAAAGTAATATCAATATTATAGTGCCTAAACCAATTAGGTGGTTTGATATTAATTTACCTTTAAATTGGCTTTTAACCAATGAAAGTCAACCCACTACAATTCAAAGACCAATTGAAGATGTAGATTATATTTAGCAGTACATGGATAGTACTGTAAAAATGCAAGGTTTACAAATTAGGGAGTACAGCCAGTCTAGTACCCCTAGAAATTCCTTTTCTGAATCATCCATTAGTAATGATCAAAATCTTAGGATTCAACATTTAGAAAAGAAATTAAAAATTAAAAATTTAAGTCTTAAAGGCACAGCCACAAGTTCTCAAGTCAGTCAGTTAGTCTTTGATAATAAGTCTGATTAATCTGATGAAGTTGAACCACCCACTGGATCAGATTTCCAAGGAAGCCTTCATTTTGTCACTCCTCAACTCTTAGTTCTGAATATAGGAACCTTGAGTCAAGAATATAAACCATATTGGGAAGGTCAAACCCAACACAATAATGAACCAGCCAATCTAGATAGACGTAATAGGTTTAGAGATTCATAAAAAAAGATCCGAGAAAAATCATACTTGCAGAAGGGAAGGCATTTATGCAAGAATTTTGAATTGATATATTTTTCCTTGATTATGTCGAAGATATTTACGAAAGAATTATCAAAGTAATTTCAAAATATAAATGGGTTAAGGAAGACTCTAGTTAGTGTAGTAGTATTTACTAGTCATCCTCCTCCAGAAAATATCATGATTAATCATAAAAAAATTCAATTTTGAATGTCCAATTTGGTGCATTTTGTATCATAAAAATGATCAAATAAATTACCTTCAACGGGTGGTATAAAGACCATTGAAAAATTATTATTTTTTATCAAAGCGTTATTAGAGTTGCTCTCGGTATCCTAAAAATAACTCTTCACCTCGGTAGTTCGAGAAATTTGGTATCCCAAAATTCTAAGGTCCGTTATCAGATTTTTTTTAGTGAAAACTAAATAAAAAAATTTATAAACTTCTAAAGTCCGTTATGGTTTTAATTTACGAGCGTCAATTTTGATGATAAAAAGAATAAAATAATAATTACATACAACCGTGACAAATGAAAATAATACATAAATAAATAAGAAAAGATAACAACTATAAATAAAAAAAGAATAATGGAAATGAATGTTAGAGATGATAAATATGTATGATAAATTTTAAAAAAGAATATGCATGGTGAAAATAATGAAACAAGACGTGAAATAATTAAAAATAAATATAAAAATAAATTACAACAACTAATAATATCTACAGAAAAAATAGAAANTAATTAATTTAAATAAGTGTTACTAAAAATAAATAAATAATTTTGTTTGGGATATAAATATACCATTTTTTTATTAGACTACTTAGTTCACTAATTACCATTTTTTCTTTCTTCCTTCATTAGTAGGAATGACAATGGATGGTAACTAGTTTAAACAAGTAAGAAAATTCATAAAACTTTCAAAATAAAATAATTTTTGTTTGGGATATAAATATACCAAACAATATTGGACCACTTAGTTCACTAATTACCATTTTTCCTTTCTTCCTTCATTGTTAGGAATGATCATGAATGGTAACTAGTTCAAACATGTGTCACAAAAAAATGATATTCAAAAAATTAAAAAGAAAAGAAGAGAAGATTTTTAAGAACATAAAAAAAATCAAAGCTTACAATATTTGTATAATCTTGTGTAGAAGTTTTACTCTCTATTTTATGTATTTTTATGTAGAAAAAATTATCATAGGAGATATTTTTATCAAATGTACACTTTCAACCCATTAAATGGTTGATTCACATTGATTGGGTTGATGACAAAAAAAAATCTCATCATCAAACTTGTAGAGAGATAAACAAAATATGAAAATAAAACTTAAGATTAAAAGTAGGAGAAATGATAAAGAATGAGCAAACAAACCTATATATGAAAAATGAACCAAAAAAATATCAGCTATATGAGTGTGAAAAAGAGATATGCTTAATTAGAATGAACAAAATATATTGTAAGTTAAAATGTAAGAGATTTGAACTACCTTAATAAAAAGAAAATGAGAAGATGAAAGATGAATAAAAATGAAAACTCACATTCTTTCTCTTTTTCACTATTTTCTCAAAACCTCTCTTTCTCTCTCTAAAATCTCTTCTCTTCCTCACTCTCTCAAATCTCTCCTTTCAAGTGAAGACCTCCCCTATATTTATAGGCAAACTTAGGACTTCACTTTTTTAATTTTAGTCTTTTGTTCCTTTTTTTTATTTTTAGTCCTTGGATAAATTTTCTTATTTTTTAGGCATTGGGCTATTTTTCAAATCATACACATAGTCTTAGACTAGTATATGGGTAGAAAAAAATCAAATTTATATTTTCAAAGTATTGGACCGGACAAAATACGATATATACATCATTTTAGTTCAAACGTTGACAAATTTATGACAACAGTTATCCTTACATCCCATAGAGATGTTGAAAGAATCACTGTCAAAACTTGAAGATTTAAAATCATTAGAATCGCTGGAATCAAAATCTTCCAAATCTCCGTTACTAATTTCATAGTAATCTATGGATTCAATAATTCTAAACAAATCTTGTTTTTCTTTATAAAATTTTTTTAATTGGTTAATTTTATTTTTAATTTGACAAGTGTTAGAAAAATTACCATTTTAATCACATTTAAAACATTTGATTTACTTTAATAAAAAAATCATTTATTGGGTTTTGTTTTAGGATGTTTTTCATTCTTAGAGAAATGTTTGTCAAAATTTTTATTTCTCAGTTTGTGAAATTTCCTCTTATAGGTTTTGTAAACTTTCCTAGGATTAAAGTCTAGGTGAGAAGTTTTCCAATGCTTTTAAGAAGGAGCAACAAAAGACAATTCATATTGCTCACAAAAATTGCATAATTCATATTTGATAGTTTTCCTCTCTTTTTTAATTTGTTTATTGATTTTCATATCAATACACATTTTTAATCATTCATTTTGTATTGTTGTGATAATGGTACCATTAGGTGAGACTATTGTAGTCTATATTTTCTAGGTCATCAGTAAAGACGGTTCTAATTTTATGGGAAAGCAAATTTGGTAATCAATACACATTTGTATTTCCTTCATTTTGTATTGTTGTGATAATTATACAATAGGTGAGACTATTGTAATCTATATTTCCTAGGTCATCATTAAAGACGTTTCTAATTTTATGGACAAACAAATTTTGTAAGACATTCACAAATTTTTCTTTCCAGAAGGGTTGATTACTGCACCCCTAGCCTTAACTCTAGACAAAAAGCTGTTTTTGTACCACTCAAAATCACTTAGGATAAGACATCTAAGATTGATCAATTGATCATGAATACGCGAAGTAATACTACTTAGCGTCCCAATGAAGTGTTCAATTATTGTGTAAAAGAGTGTATTAATAGCATTATACATTATTTTCTAATCATCTCCAAGAATTGGAGTTCTTTCGGCATCAATCTTTATTGTCGTAAGAATGATATTTTTGGATTCTTGGGTGAGATGTTTGTCCCACCAGGAATGCAGCATTCCTGCAAGTCCTGTGACTAAGAGTTTTATAAGCTCAATGTGAGGCAAATTATGGCTGGTAATGTAATTATTGGCTACCATAGCCATGTGTTGTAACTTATTGATGACTTATTATTCTGAACACCCATCAATATTTCGTTCATACAATTTTTTAGCATAAATTATTTTTAACTAACGAAGACTCAATGATTTGAAAATCAGGAGGAATGGATCTTTTATGCCACTTCCTTTCAAGTTTATTAATTTCAAGATTTTTGAATGTTTCTTCAACATTTTAAATGGTGGATGATTCATAGGCAGAATCAGGCCAATGACTTTTAGAATCAAAATTGTCTTGATTAATCACTTTAATGGAAGAGAAAGGCTCAGTAGATTTATTCTTAAGATCTTGGAGCATTTGGTCAATCTTGTTTTTGAAGGGGGTAACTCTTGACATACTTTCATTAGAAAGGTTTATTAAATGAGTTTTTTTGAGAAGATTATCAGAATTAGGCACTAGAATATCATCAACATAATTCTCAATATATTCAATAGTTCATTGAATAGGGACTATAATAATAACATTACTTTTATTTGATTGAATCAAAAGAGTTTAGTTTTTAGGACTTCTATTGATGGCTTAGAAATTTACATTGGTTTTGGTAACTTTATAATGAATTCTAAAAATCAAAGTTATGGGCTGGACAACTTCAAGAATTTCATAACCACTAGTTTTGATGTTCAAGGTTAAGACTTTAAGAATGTGAGGATCGTGTAAACTTACAAACAAATCATGAAAGCAATCAAAATGAATTGAAATATTATAATGAGAAAATTCAATTAATCCTAAGATTTTGTCATTAAAATTGGTAAATCTTTCATCAAGCAAGGCTAGACAAAGATATTTAGGCCGCTTCTTGTGAGTGGATTTACTCCAATTTGAACTAAACCGAAGTGAAGGAAATTGTATCCTTCTTCAATGTGATGTTTAATAGCATTAGGGATAATAATTGACAAGTTTCATACTCTTTTACTAGAGCATATATTTCTTAATTGTTTTAACATGATGCTGAGACTTAAAAGAAGTAACAGATTATGTTGATTTGTAAATTTTTTTTCTAGGAATTTCAGGTATATTCCATATCTTATGATCTACATGATTATTATTAATCTCTTTGGAGTAATCACTTTTATTAATCTTTCTACTTTCTATCAATCTTTCAAAGGGTCATGAGTAAGATTTATTCCAAAATCTTTGAAATTTTATCTAATTCAAATTATGAGATAAGAATCTTAATTAAATATATATAATACTTTTGACGAAGAATTATGCGAAAAGATATATTATCAAACTCAAATAATTTATTTTATAAGAAAACCACACTGACTTTATATTTGTAATTAATATTTCACAATTTTGCATAAACTTATTATATTCAGTAAAGAAACAAAGGACTAAGAAGATTAGTTGATAAATTAAATGATTTCCATATCCTAGAAATAAAAAATTGATTATTTTAATTTCCTTTATTGATAACAACTATATATGAAATTTTTATATTTACGCTCATTTCATAAGGAACTTTATTGATTCAATAGGAAAAGAGAATACTACTTTTTTGTGCCTTACTAAGCGAAGAAAAAAAGTCTATGTGATAATTGTAAGAAAAAAAGTCTATGTGATAATGTTTACAATGAAACTTACTAAATATGTTTGTTTCTTAAACTATGACTTGTCCATAAAAAATTTTATTAAGTTGTTGTATTGAAAACTAGTGCCGATAAAGTGACAACCTTATTCTTTCTTTCATTACTGTTAGTATCCTAATAAAAATTTATATAGAAAAAACTCTCAACTTTCTAAAAAGCATAAAATACAATTTTAGGCGGACTCACGTAAAACACTCAAATATTCTCACCATTTATTCGGTAAAAAAATTCTCCCTCTCCATTTTCCGCAAACAATTCCCCACTCTCCTCTCTTCTAAAATTTTCCTCTCTCCTCTCATAAAATTTTACAATTTTTTTCATCTCTTCTCCCTCCAATTTCAGAAATTTCCTCTCCCAAGTTTCTCAATATTTTCAAAAGGATTTCCTCACTCATATCTCTCATAACTTTCTGGAAGTTTATTTCTCCTCTTTTTCAAACTTTTTCAAAACCCACGAAAATCCCCCGTATATGTATAGACTCATATATGCACACGCATATCAAATGCGGTATATGTACATTTGTGTATTAGAATTTTTTATTTCTCATACACACATGTATATAACATAATTAGACCATAACTATTTTAAAATATTAACACAAACCATTGGTTTATTTATTAGTGATATATGGATGCACGAAAAAAAATACTTAAAGAAAGCGATATCTGAATTTAATAAATACCATCTCCTTGTAGTAGAAATAAGTATATGGAGTAACTTTCAAATTATTTTCCAAAACATATAGAAATTAGAGTGCATAAAGAAAAACCAAATGGGCAATATTGTTGTAGCGTTGGAGATGCTTAGACCTATATTATCATCAGAAAGTGGGATCACACTTGCATACTTCACTTATGGATGATTTACATCAAATTCGCTTATTCTAGAAGTATCCAGAATTTCTACCTTGATGTCCACTGCAAGTAAGATTGTATTTGCATGAGAATAAAAAATTATAATGATTGTGTAGCCTGCTAAAAATAGTATGTAGCCTTATGATGTTTAACACATTATTGTTTGTAACGTTCTTTTATTTAAGAAATAGAATCAACAATAACAGATTATTCATGAAGCATGGCTTTGTCCAGTATCCAATTTAATACCTCTCTTGGAACTAAAAGAATCCACTGGGTCCTCTCCTCTCTCCTCTGACAAGGCAAAGGGATATCTGGTATTATAAGGTGGCCAACGATGGCCAGTTTTTTAATACGTTATGCCAGGGCTCTCTGCAAGTCTAAAGAGAAGGTAGAATGGAAGCGTTTGATCAGGTCTCTTAGAAATCTTTCTAAATGCATCTTCATTTCCTATGTTGTCTACCGTAACATATTGCTAACCAAGGATAATATCAGGAGACGTGACTTAAGCATTAGACCGACATCTGTATTCTATATCAATGGATCAGAGAGTTTAGAGCATCTTTTCATCCAATGTCCTGTGATGCATTCGATTCTTAGGTGTTTGGTTGGCAAGTGTGGCATGGTTTTCAGTTGCAACGCAAGGACCTAAGCATCGGTTTCTTTTGCATACCGAGTGAAGGGACTGAAGTCTACTATTTTGAACCTAGTTTTTGCTCAATTTTATTTGCTTTGTATGGACTGAAAGAAATATGAGGATTTTTATGGTAAAACTAGAAATAACATTACCATTTTATTTTTGTGCTTTTATGGTTATAATGATTAGAAATAAATTGTGGCATTCACATAGCCTAGTAAGATTTCTTTTACTAGTGATCTCTATAGGGAGTAGAAAGTTTACATGACTATTTTTTACGATACATAGTGTTTTAATATATCTAGCTCAGCTCGCTAATTTCTTTTGCAGTCGTTGTTTGTATATATGGAGTTTATTCTTTGTTTAGATATATATAAAATTTTATTTAAATCATGAACATTTTTTACCCAAAAATGAGAACATAATTGCCTATGTTTTTTTTATTTTCCTAGTAACTTTCGAGGTCCAAACATATCCTAAATGGACGAAGGATATAATACAAAAATAATGAAATACTTAAAAGAGTAAGAGAGACTTTCATTAAGCTATATAAACAATACCGAAATAGAAGCACGGTTCTTTTTGTAGCAAACAAGATCATTTCTTCTTTGTCTCCGCAATCAATAAACGTGTCTTGGCAATCAAAAGCTACGCCCCAAATATCAATGCAAATAGTAACTTCAGTGAGCTGTTTAACATTTTGGTAGTTATTACATTTAATAACTGGTTTAGCACCCAAAATATTTGTTATTTCACCCAGTAAAAGTTGTTGATGATAAAGTTGATCAGAAGGAGTCACAACACCTAAAAATATTAACCAATAAACAATAGAGAGAATACATTTTAGTGCTCCTATTTTTTAAGTAGCTAATCAGCAAACTTGTGGGAAAAAACTAGCAAACATAAAACAGATCTAATAGCTAACTTGCAAATTGTGTACCTGACACTAGCAAAGAGTGATATAAATTCTTGTACTTTTTTGCATATTGTACTACCAAATAAAAGTAATTTTCTGTAGTCATGCCACTGTATCTCCCATCTTTGATCCACCCCCATTCCCAAAAGTATGCATCTTTCTCACCCAGTAAAAGGTTAGGCCAAACTGAGGATAGAGTTTGAGAGAAATTCCATTTTTCTACCTATAAAAATTAAGTAATTAGATTAAACATATAGAGGTTTAAAAAAACAAAATGATTTAAGTTTTACATTGGATGATAAAAAGATTAGGAGGATGCCAAGAAGTTAATCTTTATTTCATAATGTTTCCTAGGATGTAGTTTCTACAAAAGAAAATAGAAAGTTAAGTGGTCTTTTATTGTAAAAGAGCCTTAGCATGCAGTTGTCTTTACCTCTTCCTTGTTAAAGTTATAAAGACCACTAGGTAGAATAGGACGATGGTGATCAGCCGTACGGGGCCATAAACCATGAACTCTGAAGTCTTGTGGAACTGGTTCTTTACACTGCTTGAAACCATGATTACAATAGCTATTAGGCCAAACCAAATTAAGCTTAAAGTAGTCAAAATACTTTCGACCCTCCACCAAGGAAGAGACCATCAAAAGTGTGAGAATAACTTGAACTTTCTTACTCCCGATCACCATTTCTGCACTGCTGATTTATTATAATTTTCTCTTGTGTCATCTCATTATAAACTATATTCCTTTTTATAATAAAAGGTATATTATGGAAAGTAGCCAATGAATTAATTTTTTTTACTATCTTGCGTAAGTATCCAATTGCCGTGATTCCTTCTTGAGAAATAACTAATATCATTCATCACTATTGGCCAATGATGTGTCATTGCGTAAACCATATTTTGCCAACTTATTGAAACTACCTTAACCCAATATATTTGGCTCTTGATTACATTAATTAAAGATAACTATGAAATGGATAATATGTTCATTATTCTAAAAATCATTCGTACACGAAATTGTTCATACAATACAATATTAATACAATTTTGAGAGTCATTAGCTACATCGTTACCCTAAAGACATTGCGACTATAAAATTTTGTTAAGATGAAAATGTTAGAAATTGGGTGTTTTTACATCATTTCTGTGGACCAATTTTGGATAATTTTTTGGTAGGACCCACTATGTAAAAGTGTAAGGTTTTCAAAGATTTGAGTTTTACCCCGTGAGTACATCGAAATCGACTATTAATTTGTCAAAATTTATTTTGGGATGAATGGGAAATTATCTTCCAAACTGAGCTAAATGAGAATGAAAAAAAAAGTGGGATTTGTAGAAATCTCACATTGGAAATGGAGAAAAAGTTATAGAGAGATATATATAGATGTTTGTATCAATGGCGGTAACTTGACATAAGCATAAAGGTTTCTCTATATGGGTCATCCTTATATGGGTTGTCTTTTATTTTTCATTTTCAAAAGATGCGCAAAGGTCATAGGATATAGAATACAATCATAGTGTATAGGCCACTTTTCTACTATCAAGCTGATATATGTTGGTAATTTGTATACTAAGAATGCCCTTTATGTGTTGGATTAACTACCCATTTTTAATATTTTTTCGATTTTTTTGCTATCCATGTAGTTCTGAATATAGTGGATAAGAATATTTATATATTATTTAGTTTTTAATTAGTTTAGATTTTTTTTATTTTTGGTTTAATAGGTTTGAAGATAAAAAAAAATAGTGAGTTTGTTATAGTGGATCCCATAAATATATACTTATTTTTTATTTTTTTATTTTTTTCACTGGAAATACTAAAGTACGTAATATATATAAAATTTATCATTAATTTTACATTGTGATCATTTATGTTAATGATAAATCGTTAATTTTTTTGTCAACGTGTTAAAATATTTACCCAATGTGACCATTTGTGTTTATATTGTTAATATATACGTTTGCATTATTTAATTAAAAAAATTCAAAAGTAATAACTTCAATTATCATGTATTAGTAGGAGTAATTATCGAGGTTATGGATAATTTTATTTTTAATTTTATTAAAAACTTTACCGTTCAAATTTTTTCTCAAACTTAGGTTCATCTCCCTTCCATCAAATTTTACCGTTCATAGTTGTAATAAATAAATGTTAATACAATATTATAAATAGTTATGATCTTAAATAAATGTTAATATAATATTATTTGAAGTTAATACTCTATTCATTCAATATTAATCATACTAAATAGTTTTTAATAGCGTCGTTATTCTAGTGGTAGAATTCTGATAAGCTAGTTCGGTCATGGTAGTGAAGTCAGGTTCTCTTCAGCTGTCTCTAACTATTTTATCTTGAAAAACAAACGTTATTATCAACCTTAGTACCACAGGTGAGGGGGTGTAACTATTTTAAGGAAGTTGTGAATATAAGACTCGGTTTGATCTCTTTATATTTTGTGCACATCATTTTAAGTTGGTAATTACACTATTTACATTTTGTATTATTATATTTACACTGCTATTTGTAATTATATTATTTACATGTCGTAATTAATTTGACAAAATTATTGTATTACCGTTATTTCCAATTCTAACAATCTTAAAATAGTTATTTCTATACAAGTTATTGCGTTATGGGATTAATTTTTTAGAAATTAATTTGTTTTTAAAATATTGTCCAAAAATTGTTTTGGAAATTGATTTGGGTTTTCAACCTAAAAATTTTATTTTTAATAATCTCTAAAATTTTGAAACTTGGAGTAACTATACAGAAAATTTATGTCTAGGAAATTGAAATTTAAGAGGGCTTGTCCCTTAAGTTACCTGGGAACTAAATACCATCGAGAGAGCTGATCCTGGATTGGATCTTAGAACCACACTAGTTCATCTTGACAGTCATCTGTACAAAGTGCTATTTGGTTTATTTTGGAAAATATTTAGAAAATAGCATATTTTTGTCTTGGAGAAAACTGCATAATTTTCAAAGTGTTGACACACTTTTGGTTTTATTTGATAAGGAAATATGACAACTGAAACCAACAACAATGTTGTAGCGAACCATGTTACTGAAAGTCAAGAGTAGAACCCTACTGTTGGGGATCAAATGGTGAACCTGGGTGTGCAGAACCCTCATGTGACCCTCTAGCATGTATGGCGTTGATGTCTATGTCTATTACTGATGGACAGAAACTTGAAAAATTTAATGGTCTGAATTTCAAAATATGGCAACAAAAGAGGCTCTTTTACTTGACCACACTATATTTCGCAAAGTGCCTGACTGAAGAAGCTCCTAATCTCAATGACGATGAGTAGGATTTTCAAATGATTATTGCTATTGATGCTCAGAAACATTCTGACTATTTTTATAGATCATTATGAATGGTATTGCTAATTCATTGTATAATATTTATTCTGACAAGAAAACAACAAAGAAGCTATGAGAATCTTTTGAATGAAAGTACAAGACTAAGGATGTGGGCGCCAAGAAATTTATCGTGGTCCACTTTCTGGAGCTTAAAATGAGGGATTCTAAAATGGTGATCAGTCACGTGGAAGAACTTTAAATTATCATGCACGAAATTCATGCTGAGGTAATGATGTTAAGTGAGTCATTTCAAGTGGCTTATATTATTTAGAAATTATCTCCTGCGTGAAAGGATTTCAAGAATTATCTCAAGCACAAACGAAAGAAAATAAGCATCAGGGATCATATTATTCGACTTCAAATCGAAGAAGATAATAGGTTATCCGAAAGAAGATGGCTAAATCCTGTTGCTACAACAAAGGCTAACATTGTGGAGCATATTCAAGGTTTCAAAGCCAAGAAGACCAACATCAAAGGGAAGAGTCCAAACAAGGTGGGACCTAAAAGAGGGGTTTCCAAGACACTAAAGTTCCAACACAAGTGCTACAATTATGACAAGCTGGGTCACAAATCTTCTAAATGTAAATTGCATAAGAGAAATAAGGAGACTAATTTGATTGAGAACATTGCTCGAGACGTCTCTTACATCAACCTCTCAGCAGTAGTCTTTGAGGTCAACATGGTGTTAGAGATTATGCCAGTAAAGCATGTGTATTGATATTTTGATATGAAATTTATTGAGGATTACATTTTTCTTATAATTGTTCTTTTAAATTATTGTTGAATAATATATATAAATATCTGAAAATTTAATATTCATTAATGAAATTATGACCTTATATTAGTACGAGAATATTAATATCATAGATAATGAATAAAATTATCATCAACATATTAAAGTATAAAATTTTTAATGAATGGTCGCTAGTACGGTTCACTAAGCATTATGAATACGTGTGATCTAGATCCAGATCATTTATGTATATAAACATCTTAGTGAATGTACTTTATATAATGAGATTATATATGACTGTACTTATGTGAATTAATATCTTTATAAATTTTTCATTTATCATAAAGATTTAATGCACATTAATTTGATGATCTTATGTAGATCAGTCTGAATCCTGAGTAGTCATGAACTTCTATGCATGTCTACTGGATTTTTTGATTCACTCGTTAAGGTTTGTTTGTAAAACAGGCTAATGACTTTTATTTTGGAGATTCAGTGATGTGGATGACTGGGAACATGATCTTGCAAGATTTGTAATCTAAGCTTTCATAACGGATCGTATGTTGGTTCCCTTAAGTGTTAATCCTGGAATTAAATGGTTATTGAGTTCAAATTTATAATAAGATTATAAATTAGCCATTCACTAGTGGTTTCAGTACTTAAGGATCAAGAGGTATTTAGAGGGGTAAAATAATAATTTTGACAAGCCCTAATTTTCGAACCAATAATTGGAGGACAAAACTATATGAAATGATTATATCAATGGACTAAATGAGAATACTCTGTAAATACATTTTATAATCAGTAAGAGTTCAATTTCATATTTATAGTGGAGTAATAATAGAATTAATAAATAAGATTATTTAATTAAAGAGTTTAATTAATAATCTAGTTTATTGGAGTTTAGGATTGTAGGTCCATGGTCCCCAAGTTACCTCTATAATACGCAGTTTAGGGTGTAAATATTTCAGAATATGAGAAAGTAATTGACTTGCAAAAGAATTTTTATTCTGGGCAAGTACATAACTATGAATGAATTATTTAAATTATTTATATAGATAAATATAATTTTTGGAAATTATATATATAAATAATTATCTACTATTTTTTTAATTATCGATAAATGAGACAGAATATCTCATTTATGAAATTAGATAATTAAATTATTATTAACTAATAAATTAAATAAACCAAATCTGTTATTTGTGAAATAACAGATAATTTAATTGATAGAGATAATCAGATATGTTAATTTTGAATTAACTAATTTCTAAATATTTATCTGATTAAAATAAATATTTAATTCACAGTAATTGTCATGTGTCAATCATTGATTGGGTATCAGAGATTGACATTGACTACTGTAGTGTCAGTGGCACTACAGTAGTAGGGGTGCAACACTGTAGTGCCACATGGCATACAGTGGTGTCGTGAGACACTGTACTGCCTCACGACATATTGTTGTACCATGTGACACTACAGTTATGCACAGTTGCAGTGGGTCCCACTTCAGTTGACAATTTTAAAATTAAATATTATTTTAGTTTTTTCCTAAATATCTAATACGCCATTATCTAAAAAATATATATAGATATTATTTTGATGGATTCAGTTGATCAACTTCATCAATAAAGAATTGAATGGAGATAGAAAAATGTGTTAAACATCATAAGGCTACATCAATAAGCTTTCACACGAGAATCGTCTCACTTAAGTCCTTAGTAAATCTCTAGATCTCATATGTTTAGTATATCTAGAGATAGAAAAATATGTCTTGTAAAATTCTACGTGTCCATACACATCCTACTGCGTTGAGGATTGACTTGGAAGATCTTGGTATAGATCTCGGAGTCTACTGATCGTTGGAATGGTTTCGTGGAACGGAGGATCGATCGATTTTGCAAGGATGCTTGATATAGACTACAAGAGGTATATGACTCATAACCTTGTATGTTGTAGATTTAATATTTAAATATATATTGGATCCTGACTGATTGAAAAAGAGTTTTTAATAAAAAAATTTTATTTAGTTATCGTGGCGTTGCGCAAGTTTCTTTTTATCGAAAAAGATTCATTTTTTATTATTTTTAAAAACCTTTGTTGCACGTGCCCTGCGTTTTCCAACAAATGGTTGGATCAAATCCTAAAGAATGGTGGATTGACATTGGAGCTACCCGCCATGTGTGTTCGAATCATCAGATGTTCTCTACCTCTGAAGCAATCGAGCATGGAGAGATGTTGTTTATGGGAAACTCGACCACCTCTAAGATCAAAGGTCAAGGAAAACTGGTGTTGGATATGACTTCTAAGAAGGAATTAACTCTGAATAACACCTAGTATGTACCTAAAATTCAGAAGAATCTTGTGTCTGGTTCACTACTAAATAACGATGGATTTCGTATGGTATTTGCGTCAAACAATATTGTTTTGTCTAAGAGTGAAATGAGTGATGCAATGTTCAAACTCAATATAATAAGTTTGATCAAACCCGATATTAATAAAGCTAGTTCTTCAGCTTAATTGCTTGAGTCTTCTAATTTATGTCATGGTAGACTAAGCCATGTTAATTATGATACTTTATGCAAATTAATCAACTTCGATCATATACCGATATTTCATATTGAATCCAATCACAAGTGTGAAACTTGTGTCGAGGCAAAGTTAACGAGGTCATCATTCCAAAGTGTTGAAAGAAATACTGAACCACTTGATTTAATTCACATTGATATATGTGATTTAAAATTTGTACAAACAAGAGGTGACAATAAGTATTTTATTACTTCTGTTGATGATAGCACAAAATACTCTTATGTATACTTGCTAAAGAGCAAGGATGAAGTTATAGAGAAATTCATGCTCTATAAAAATAAAGTTGAGAATCAACTGAATAAAAAAATTAAGGTACTAAGAAATGATCCAAGTGGTGAGTATGAATCGCTGTTTGTTGAGATTTATTCTTAACATATGATTATATATGAAATCAGAACACCTTATTCACCTCGGTCCAATGGTGTTGCTGAGCGTAAAAAACATACCTTGAAGAAATGATGAATGTATTGTTGATCAACTCCGGATTACCTTAGAACATGTGGGGAGAAGTCGTTTTGACAAATAACTATCTTTTGAATAAAATACCAAAAAAGAAAGAAGATAAAACCTCATATGAGTTATGAAAATGTAGAAAACATTCATACAAATACTTATGAATGTGTGGATGTCTTGCTAAAGTGAAGGTACCTACACCCAAAAAGATGAAGATATGACAAAAAACTATCCATTTTATTTTTATTGGTTATGCAAATAACAAAAGTGCAATTGATTCCTTGTGTACGAATCTAGCAATCATGAAATTCACAAGAACACGATAATGAAGTCTATGAATGCATCATTCTTTGAACATGTATTTCTTTACAAATCCAAGAAAAAATCAAGCTCTTCAAAAAGACTTCTTGAGACTATTGATCAAGAAGATAGTTATGATCAAGATGAAGAAGTTGAGGTAGAACCTAGAAGGAGTAAAAGAGCTAGGACAAAAACGTCTTTTGGTCCTAATTTTTAACCTATATGATTGAAAATAAACCAAAAACTTTCAATGAAGTTGTGAACTCAAATAAATGTCCTTTTTGGAAGAAGGCCATTAAGAGTGAAATTGATTTCATTTTGCAAAATCATACTTGGGAACTAGTGGATCTTTCCACCTGGTTGTGAACCTTTGGGTTCTAAGTGAATTTTCAAACGAAAAATGAAGGTCGGTGGATCAATTGATAAATACAAGGCTAGATTTGCAATAAATTATTTTGATATATATTCTCTAGTGTGGAGAATAAATTTCATTAGGATGTTATTTTCAATAACAACTTTACAAAATTTTGAAGTACATCAAATGAATGTGAAAACAGCCTCTCTAAATGAAAATTTAGAAGAGGAAATCTACACAGAACAAGCAGAAAGGTTTTTCACTCGTGGACGAAAAGAAAGTGTGTAAATTAGTCATATCATTGTATGGTTTGAAACGAGACCAATAACAATGACATGAGAAATTTAACAGTCACATGATGTCAATTGGATTCAAAATAAATGAATGTGATAAACGTATCTATGTTAAAAATACAGAAAATGGATATGTCATTATGTGCTTATACGCTGATGACATGCTTATCGTTAAGAGTAATGATAAGATGATCAAATCTACGAAAGATATGTTAAGAACAAGATTTGATATGAAGGACATGGGACTTGTTGATGTTATATTGGGAATAAAAATCAAAATA
This sequence comes from Datisca glomerata, assembly GCA_003255025.1. NCBI lineage: Eukaryota > Viridiplantae > Streptophyta > Magnoliopsida > Cucurbitales > Datiscaceae > Datisca > Datisca glomerata. The sequence goes on from QANY01008203.1 coordinate 20,375, forward strand.
ACATCAAATGGACTTATTTTGAGTCAATCTCATTATATAGATTCTATTCTTGAAAATTTTAGTAAAGATACACTGGTGAGTAAAAAAACACATATGGATACAAGTGTACATTTGTCCAGGAATAAAGGTGAGAGTATCTCTCAAGTAAAATACTCTAGAGTGATAGGTAATCAATGTAGTTGATGAGTTGTACAAGACCTGATATTGCTTATACACTGAGCACTACAAGAAATATGACATTCTACAAGAGGCGGATATCTCCGTGAAAAGTAATTCACAGGGATCATGCGGCGCCTGTGACAACCCCTCATATTAAATATCCACGTTTTTCACGAGATGCAACGTCTCCTGGGAAGACCCCTGTAGTATCTCACTTTTTACAGAGTTTTTTGACTCTTGTAGAATGTTGTTTAACAAGGTTGTCAGACTTCTGTTGAATGTATTCAACAAGTGTTTTTAATACTTGTGAATTAACATTCACAGGTATTTTATATCCTATAAAATGAGATACTATAAGATACATTGTTATAGTTAAGTATTCATATTAAACATTTTCAAAAGATAATTTTACGTAACATAAAGAACAACAAAATAATAATTGGTAACATTAACATTTAATCATTTTAACAAAGTTTTACATTATTCATTTGATCAACTGACAAATGAATCTAACTTGAAAACTAACTAACTTAGTTAAATGGTAGTGTTCCAATAAATGAAAAATATAAAAAAATGAAATTTTGAGTCTAAAAAATGAAAAATGAAGAACCTAAGTTAAATGGTAGTGTTTCACAACAGGGTATGCAATGCCTTCTGACCTTCCCAATGCCGATGGAAAACACCATGAGCAGTTGTTAGTTGGTGAGTAAAGGAAACAAACAGATCTTCAAGCCCACTGCTCTCTTTGGTTCCCTGTAGAATAAGTATAAAGACTTTAAGCCAACATAAAAAAAAATTATTGTAACAAATCTAATTTTTACCTATGTCTGATCTGACTGGAGATAATATAGTAGACCTGAACCAATATGCTTCTCATACCTAGCACATATAACACATGCATATAGAAGAAATCATTCACCAAAGTTTGCATAATAGAATTATATAATATAATATTAAGAATTTGAAAGAGATGGTATTTGTTTTAGAGTATTCATCAAACTTGGGAAAAAGGTCAGATAATTGTTTGAACTCATTCATCAAACAACGAAAAAAAATTAGCAGAAACTTCAAAAAAGAATTTTATTATACAATTATTATATAGAAACTCAAAAAAAATTTCCCAAATTAGTCACTAACAGAAGTATGTATTAC
>QANY01008203.1:21691-89922 GCA_003255025.1 Datisca glomerata
CAAATTAGTCACTAACAGAAGTATGTATTTCCCCCCCCCCCCCGTTCTCTAAATATTAGAATGCTAATGACAAAATTTTTATCATTCTTCCTATACATCAATACAGATAATGACAATGAGAATGACAATGGAACCTTTCCATAATCCCCAATTACAACGTCTCTCGTAATCTCCCACAGTTTCACTTAGCCAGAAGCATCCTATGAAAGAAAGTCAGATCAGTAAACAAAAATCATTGAAAAAAGAAACAATGAAAATTTAGAATCAGGCTTACTGATTGGCGTTACAAAAAATGGCGCTATCAATATCACAAAAATCCACTAAGCCATCATGATTACCTTGGTAAAAACATGCCTTCTATTATTTAAAATCTCATGCTGCATAAGTCCAGGATGAGAGAACACAATAGGCACAACAAACTTTCAATATATCAATGACAATAAGTATCCAATCCCACCAATAAATGGAAAAAAACATGGGGATAGTTGGAGGACCAGATAGGATGGCAATATTTACAACTGGATTAGGTCATAAAGTGAGAACCAAAACTTTCTTTATAGAAAATGAGACTGGAAAGGAAACACAGAGAGAATGCAACGTTGAAAGCAATCCGACCGAAGCAAAAGCAAAACCAGGAAAAGTAACAGAAAAGAGGAAGTGTATAAAAGGCTCTAAAGCTAACCAAACAAAGTAACAATAATAAATAAGATACAACACCATGACGATTCCATTATATTAAAACAAAATAACTAATGAGAGAATTACTCATAAGAGAAGATCCTTCTAATGAAATCCTTGCCCTAGAAAATGATAAATTCCTAGCTAAAAATGAACTGTCTCTTTGGAAAACCTTCTGAGGGTTATGCCCCTTAGCAGGCCATTTATGAATTGATGAATCTGTAGTCGCAACCCATATGTTATCATCATGTAAAGCCAATTTCTGAATGGGATACTCTCATGCGCTGAGTAAAAGACTCTCTCTTATTGCCAAGTCTGTCAAGTATAACTAAATGTATAAAAAAGAAATCGTCATCAAGGCATGAGCATACACTACAAGAAATATGATATTCTACATGATTTAAATACAAGAAATGTAGTATACTCTTATAAAAAAACTCAAAACAATAAGAATTTTTAAAATTCACATAAAAATAATTCTTGTTAAAAGTAAAAAAAACAGCGGGATGTGCAAATTTTGTGGGCGATAAGTAGCTTTGAGGGTCGACCTTCTTGCTTGGTTTTGTTCATTTATTTACTCTCTCTAGCATTTTCTCAGTTGACGTCAGTATAGATTTATATATTTTCTTTATAGGTGTGCCAATTTAGCTTGCAGCTGATTTTCCTTTTATTTACTTTGTAGGTGTGCCAAGTTTTCAAGATGTATCATACGAGAGCTGCTACACATGTTGTCTGTCAGTCAGGTTCTCTCGTTCGTAAAGCTGATTTCTTTACTTATTTTTCCTCTTGAAAGGTCACTTTTTATTTCCAATTAGCAGTCTAAAAGGTTGAGGCATAAACTTAATATTAGTTTATTAATTACTTAAATCTGTCAATTGCAGGTTGGGTTTGTGAATTTCTTGTCATTCTCAAAATCTGGGAAGTTCCTGGTTGCTGGAGTTGAGAAGGTTATCGTCTAGTTAGTTTCATAGAACTTTTCTGTTTTATAGCTTTTCCTTCAATTTAGTATAACGAAGTTGGTTTGCATGTTGAATTTTATTAAATAATTCCAAGAAAACGTTCCTTCGTGAATCATGTTATCTATGAAAAGCATTCATCCAAAAGTTGTTGTGGACATACCCAGGAAAATCTACGAAGTCACGGGAGGTTAAATTACATTTATTTTTGGGCCCATTGGTATTGTTGTTGTTATTATTATTAACTCTTAGTTGGTATTAAAACCTTCTTGAAGATAAATTGCTAAGGTAATTCATAGAATTTAAAGACCCTTGTATATTTCTGGACATACTGGGAGTGTTGAAGCCATGATGAGCCAATTCGGCTCCATTATGGGATGAAATCTTGTATTATTTGTTTGAATATTGATCTTAAGTTTAAACCAGTAGCGGCTAAAGAAAAACTGCATTGATGATATTTAAGAAAGGAAGAAGCAGTTCAAAGCTGGAAGTAAATAAGCAAACGGTTAATACATTCTTTTTTATATTATATAGCCACTCTATTCAAATAATGATGGAAAATTAAATCCCCTTTAGGTATGTGCCATGGTAAACCAATAATCTGATAAAGGGACACATGAAACTGTCTGTTGGTGGATAGTGTTGATGAAAGCTTGATCAGTATCGTTCAATTTCTTATGGTGATGTCTGTATTAGAACACTTTCTTTGATATGTGCGGCATCTGGATTTAGATTTTGAACAAATTAAGTTTGATGTAAACCTCAAGCTTCAATGTGCTTGGGACTCCCTGAGTTTATTTTTGTTCAGGAGAGCAGTTGGCTTGAATTTAGTTAGCTTTTGGTTTTGTTCCTGGTTTTGCTCGGGTTTGTTTCTCTTTTCTGTCTTGGGGTATTGCCCCTTGTAAAGTTGTTTTTTCGTTAAATGAAACATTTTTACCTTTAACAAAAAAGATAATTACAAATCTAACTCTGTCTTGGGGTATTGCCCCTTGTAAAGTTGTTTTTTCATTAAATGAAATATTTTTACCTTTAACAAAAAAGATAATTACAAATCTAACTCTGTACTATATCCGTTGCAGTGGATGCTTGATTCTCATACTAGGAATTTCGGTATCCAAAGAATATTTAGGAATTTTGGTATCCAAAGAATATTTACAAAACTTGCACTTGTAGATCTTGCTGGCAGTGAATGAGCTTCTGAAACAAATAGCAGTGGCCAAAAGCTAAGGGATGGAGCTTATATTAATTGCTCACTTCTTGCTCTAGCAAACTGCATAAATGCCTTGGGGAAACAATAGAAAACGTGTATCTTCAACAGCGGAGTATCTGGCAAAATGAGCCAGAGAGAGATGGTCAAAATGTGATGAACAAAACTGCATCAGAATCGCCAGTGTCTGGGAATGTTTTATTCTTCTGCTGGTATACCTGCTCCAACGGTTTCGGCAGCAGTACAGGCACTTCCTGGAAAGCTGAACAACAACTGAAAATTGTAGTAAACTGTCTCCATTTGGTAAGTTTCAGTAAAACGGCACTTACATAAAGGTCCCTTCCACCACTATAACATGACCAAAAGTTGGAGTGCTGGCTAGTGCCCAGACAGAATCTGTATGTACGACACAAGAATGTAGTCTTCTCTTTTAAATACGTTACCAGCAAAAAAGGAATGAGAATTTTGGTGGTCTGCTAATCCACTCAGCTTTTCCATCTAAACATATTTTCATTTCTTAGTAAAGAAATTCCATTAGCAGTATGCAATATGCTCTTTTATTTCACAGTCAATAAGAGTTCATCATCCTCATCTAGCTTTCTTTGTTCATAATTAACAAGCCACTTAACAAAGTACAAATTCATATAGACATAAAGTAAGATTCATTCATCAGTTTATTTGATTTCTCCCATCTTCCTTAGATTATTGCACATATTTCTCTTCTAAATACATTACAGATTGGAATAGAACCCCTAGCCTCAAATTACAAATGAAGGGGGAAGAAAGAATGAGCAAACTCTTTTTAGAACTCTAGTTTCTATGAGATAATAAGTATTCTCATCCATTTATAGCACTGTAGAAACATTTTCGAGTTTTTTAATATTCAATACTTTAAGAAACCTTGCTTGTTTTAAATTAAGCCTAGGAAACAATTTCACCTATATATTCTAGATAGAACATGGTAGGATGTTTAGATAATACTTTTTATTAAAAGAAGTTTTTAGAAGTTAAACATGAAAACTTGTGTACACAATCCAAGATAACTATTAAGGTTCCATTTTACAAATATCAGAGAAATAGAAACAATTATTCAAAAGACAAAATCTAGGAAATAAATAGCGGAGAACTAGAAATAGTGATTCAAGAGACAAAACATAGATTCAGAAAAAGAGTATACACAAGTTACTAAATGGTTACAATGTCTGATTGTGGACGTAAAGATCTATCAAAACTTCACAGTTCAAATGAGCATAAAAATGACAGAGAAAGCAATGTACATATGTACAATTAAGTTTAAAAATATAAAAAATACCAACTAGCTGGCTTTGTTGCTCCTCATTATTCTCCACCATATCCATTCTTCAACCCAGAGGATTATCCAAAATCTCTGCACAAAGTGATAAGTAGCAAGAAACTGAAGTAATATAGCAAACAAGAGAAAAGTAAAAAAATTGGGCGATGTTTCATTTACTGGAATTGATAAGGAGCAAGAATCTTACTTAAGGAGAAGGTGATGATAGAAAGCCTAGGTTCTTCCAGTTCAGTCACCATTGCTCTTTCTTGTCTGTTCGTGAAGGCACCGAGCGAGTCACGAATTAGTTCGCTGGAAATCAAATCCTTAAATCATTGAGAACCCAAATTCTATCACTAGTCTCTAGACCCGTCCAAATGCAACTAAAATTCATGGAACCCTGACCTAAATCAGCAAGGATCATTTGCTCAGAACTTGAATCTGTCTTAAATCACATCTAAAACTCAAGAGGTTAAGAAAAATGTAAACAAACTCACCTCAACAAAACACGCTTGATGAATCAACCTACGTAGATCTAGCCACGAGCTCTTCATCAAGATGAAGATGTTGACTTAATAGATCGAAAGAGATGCTCCTCTTCCTACCCTGTCATCTCTTTGAAGGAGGAAGTCAAACGAGATGCAAGATGGTCACAAGAGAGGGATGAATAAAACTAAGAGCTTATGGTCATACAAGAGAGATTGAAAACCTCTAAGAAGGAATGACAGGGAACCGTGAAGATGAGAGACAGAAAGTGAAGCTAATAGAGAGGAGAGAGACAAGCTAATCAACGAGGATCTACTCTCTTTTCTTCGACTTACCCCAAGGTTGTGAGTTTGTTGTATGTTGTAAGACTGAGAGGGAGAAGATGCAAGAGAGAAGGAAAGTCGAGAGAGAAGGAATCTAATTTGTGAGGGTATCGAAAGAGAAGGTGAAATTTCTATCCTGGTTTTAATTTTCAATCCTGCTTTTTTTGTTAAAACGTAATTTTCAGTCCCACTTTTTTTTAACATTACAAGATTCATTTAAAATGTTGTTGTTTATTTTTAACAAGAGCAGAACGAAACTCTTATATTTTATTCTTGTAGAATTTCTTGTAGTGGAGTAAAATAAGTAGATTCACGACTAATCCTGAAGCTGAACATTGGAAAGTCATTTTGAGAGTACTAACGTACTTACTCGAAATTATGGACTATACTATGTAAGATATCCATTGGTCCCAGAAGGACATACTTATGAATAATGAATATTTGATAAGAAAGATATGAAGTCTACTAGTGGATATGTTTTCACACAAGGCGGCGATGCCGTAGCATGAAAAATTCTCAAAACAAACTGTTATAGCTAGATCCACTATGGAATCTGAGCTAACAATTTTGGACAAATGTCGGGAGGAGGATGAGTGACTACACCACTTCCTAGAAGATATTCCTAGTTGGACAAATCCTGTGCCACCAATTTGCCTACACTATGATAATCAAAGTTCTATTGGAAGAGCACAAAGTTATAAGTATAATGGTAAGTTTAAACACATTCATCGTAGGCATAATACTATCAAACAACTACTCTTGACAGGGGTTATCACTCTTGACTATGTGAATTCAAATTATAACTTTGCGAATATGTTAACCAGAAGGTTAAATAGGACTAAAGCCCATGTAAAAATAAGATGATACAAAGGAAACCCAACTTAGTTGACTAGAGATCCCAAGATCTAAGTGCAATGGGACAACCTAATTGTAAAAACTTAGTCAGATCACTGTGGAGATTTTCCCTATCCATTTCTATGATGAAGACAATGATACCCATTGGAGATTAGGTTAAGCGGAGCTTTTTATGATTCTTATGCTTCAGAAATGCGGATTTACTCTTAAATTAAGAGATCACCTATATGAGAGTGAAGTGAGGCCACTTCTATAGGAATTGTAAGGACGATTCTTTAGAAACTCTTGCAGCACCAAGAGAATGTTCATGGCCAAAACGAACATAATCATGAGAACTGAACTGTGTCATGGATGACTCATGTGTGTAGTCAGTCACATTTACTCAAAAGGCCAAACAATTCAAAGACATCGTGTCTACTAGTCAACTAGTAAAGTAAACATATTTACACAAGAAAAAGTTCAAAGGGTAAAACCTACCTATCCTATGTAGGTTTTGGAGTGTATAATTCTATCACCATGTTTATCTTGTCGTTGGTTGTCAATATTCATTCATGTATTCATGTGAGAAGTTGTTAGAAATTGGGCGTTTTTACACCATTTCTATGGAACAAATTTTGAAGCGGTACCAACTACGTAAAAGTGTAAATTCTTCAGAGATTTAAATCTCCTCCATGAGTACATCAAAATCGACTATTAATTTATCAAAATTAGCTTTGGGATGAACGAGGATTTATCTTCCAACATAAACTAAATGAGAATAAAAAAATAGGTGGGAATTGTAGATATCCAAAATTGAAAAGCCAGAAAAACTTAGAGTGGTATATATAGAGATGATTGTATCCAGAGTGGGAACTTGATAAGCATAAATGCTTTCTCTATATAGGTCATCTTTATATGGGTTATCTTTTCCTCCAGATTTATTTTTCCTTTTCAAAGAAAGTTCAAAGGTCATAGGATATGGAATACTCTTTCTAAATAAATGCCCAAAATATTTTTTATTTTTGCAAATTAAGACAAAAACATTTTTTGGCTCCTTAATGGGGTCTTCCCCTCCTTATTTTTTACACCAAGAAAGCAATCGCTCTCTTCCTTCTCTCTTTTTGTCTCACTGCGATTATGGGTTTGTTTTCTTTAAGTTTTTTGGTTCGGGCTTTAGTTCGGTCCCGATTCAGTTTTGTCTTGGTCCGATTCAGTTTATTTTTTATTCTATCTATGGTTTTGTTTTTCGGTTCAAGTCTTGGTTTTGCGTCGTTATTCTAGTGGTAGAATTCTAACAAGTCATTTGATCAAGGTACTAGAGTCGGGTGTTCTTCAGTTACCTCTAACCGTTTTATCTTGGAAAACATATCTCAATATCAACTTTAGTACCAAAAGTGAGGGGGCATAATTGTTTTAAGAAAGCTGTGAAAACATGACTCAGTTTGATCTCTTCTTATATTTTGTCCATATTATTTTAAGTTGGTAACTACTCTATTTACATTTTATAATTATAGTATTCACATTGCTATTCGTAATCATATTATTTACATGTCGTAATCTAAGTATTTACAGAATTATTGTATTACCGTTATTTTCATTTAATCTTTTCGTACAATACACCACGTCCAACAGAAAATCCAGAGCTATGGTATTTTTTTTCATTTTTTACACATTATAATCTATATAATTTGACAAATTTTTAGGGGCCGTACCACCCCAACCCTCCGCCCATGCTGTTAAGGACTATTAATGGTTTCATTAAACACAACGCTACCATATTGATCTCTAACATTAGTACTTTTGAAAAAGAGAGAGTGTCAAGAGAGATAGATAGCAACATAGATAGAGGGATAGAGACGGGGGAGAGAGAGATGCAATAGAGAGAGATAGCGATTGAGAGAGAAAGATGAGGATGGGGGAGGGAAAGAGCGTGAGAGAGAGAGAGAGAGAGAGAGAGAGAGGGAGGATGAGTGAGAGGGAGGATGAGAGAAAAAGAGGTAGAGTCGAGAGAGATATATAGCAACATCGAGAGAGAGAAAGATATATATATATATATATATAGAGGAGGGAGGGAGGGAGAGATGGATAGAGAGGGAGGGAGAGAAAGAGGGAGGGAGGGAGAGATGGATAGAGAGGGAGGGAGAGAAAGAGGGAGGGAGGGATGGAAAGATAGAGAGGAGTGAAAGAGAGAGAGAGAGAATGAGCGAGAGGGAGAAAGAGAGAAAAAAGTGAAAGAGAGAGACAGAGTCAAGAGAGATAAATAGCACATCAAGCAAGTGAGAGAGAGGGGGAAGAGGATATATAGATAGAGAGAGAGTGGGATAAGGAGGGGAGAGAGGCAATAAAGAGAGATAGTGATTGAGAGAGAGACTAATTTACCATTTGTTTGCGTAATTTAGAAGTTTTACCTTACCTTTATATCCATTGTGAAGAAATAAAAAAATAAATTAATCTATATGTAATCTATAATCTATAACATATATAAAATCTATAATTTATAACATATATAAAAGTGCTAAAATGGGAGAAATATTTTTGAACTTTTTTGTTCATATAATTTTCTTGCTAATCCAAAATTACCCTTACTTAATGAAATGTGGAGTGATCTTAATTGGCTACTCATCCCTATATTTTTTCTATTAACTATATTCTATTTTTTATTCTATTAGTCATAATGTACAAGTATTTAATAAGAAAATATTTTGCAATTAAATCTAAATTCTTGTTTTCTCTCCCTTATTTCTCTTTCTTTTTCAAGAAGCATCTAAGAAGTCATAAACCTTCAATAAAATTGTTTAAGCTCTGTATTTCAATTTATTCCTAAAATATTTTTTCCTATTAAGAAGATTCACAATTATCTTTACACGTTTCTTGTTTAATAATTGTTCAAATATTGGTTGACGTTTTGAATTGCTACATAACATCATTGTTAAATGTTTGATTGTTATTTAGTTGTAGTTATGATCAAAATATTCAATGGGTACGTACTCATATGATGTCTATCAGTGTGTATATTTTTATGTGAATTTCTTAAATTACTTGGATAAAACCTTTTTAAGTGATTGAATGATTGAAAAAACTTTTTCTTTGTAATTCATAAGCATTTGAAGTCTTATATTGTTGGTCATAATATATGCGTGAAAAACGTGCAACACACATAGAATACAATCAAGTGAAGACTTCTTTTATCATTCTTGTCTAACTATTTTTTAGTTAATTAGATCTTTACTCTTAAATTATACACATGTCATATTTCTATTGGTTTCAGTTTTATAATATCACATCCATTAAAAAATAATACTTTTTCATATAAAAATAAACGTGGAGTGACGTTACATTAGCATTTATCTTCAAATTTTCAGCATCCCTTGCTCAGGCATGATGATTGTTTGCACCATTTCTAATTGTAAAAATATCGTGACTTGTACTTCCTATTTCCGAAAAGAGATGAATTGGTAAGGGACATTAAATTGTATGTTTTTCATGTGAGTATTGGCGATTACTTGCACCCATTTCTAATTGATGTTCTCTCTAATAGTAAAATGTTGTTACTTACACTTACTCTTTCTGAAAAGAGATGAATTAGTAATGGACATAAAATTGTACTCTTTTATGTGAAAAGAGCTGAGTACTTGCACTATTTTAAATTAACTAGTTAAATTAAACATGCGATGCATGTGATATATGCGGTTTTATTATTTCGATTATTTGTTATGCATTATTTATTCATAAAAAAACTTTGAATAAAATACATTTATTAGTAGATAAAGTTAGAAACCTACATTTATAATTTTTATGCTTTTTATAAGTCTCTTACTCACCAAAATATTTTTAATTAAATTAATTATGCTAGAAGAACATCCTCTATACATTTTTTAGTTTGATTTTTTTAGTATATTATTTTATTATCTCTATATAATTAATGAACTAAAAACATATTTTATTCTTTTATTGATTGATTGATTGAATATTTTGAATATATATCTTAACGACGAAATAACTTAATATGTTCTCATGTCTATAAATAAATTTCAAATTAGAAACGATAAAAAATGAAAGGTTTACTTAAGAGACATCACTTGAAGAAATAAAAAAAGATGAAAAATTAACAATTAATGATGCGGTACTAATAGACTCAAGAGACAATTTCATAATTATAAAATAAAGAGTTGATAAAATAGTCTAAAATGATTCTTCTTCTCATCACACTTTTAATATATTAATGATGTTCTCTCTAATTATATTTTTAATTATTAAAAAGTTTCAGGGTGTAATACACTGCAACCATTTTGTGTATTGTATATAGTATTTTTTATAGACTAATTCTTTGGAGTAATATGATGCACACAAAGTCTCTAGTAGACAGTGTATAACGGCAATGTGCGTTAGTGTTCATACATTTTACATGATAATAAGTAAAAGAGTAGAAGTTTATTATTATATATTTCACCTCTGCATTATAAACCTAATGCATTATAAAAACAAACCAAAAGATTATTATTGGTTTTGTTTGTTTCACTAAAAAAAATAAGCCTATCGCGATGGTTTCACCTACCGTGGCTAAAAAGTGAACTTGAGGGTTCTATTGTAACAGTTTAACAAACATTTGCAATGGATTCATTCATCGTGACGGTTCTCTATAACCGCCGCGTAAAATATATCTATTACGGCAGTTATACACAACCGTCACAATGGAGCTAATTAACGTGATAGTATTACGACAATTCTTATAAACCGTCAGCCAAAAAATTAACTATGGCGTAGTTTATGTAATAACCGTGGCAATAGGAGACATAAAATTAGTGCAAGGTTGTGAAAAAGCTAAAACAATTGAGCGGGGAATTGAAAGAAAACACAAAAGGCACCCTTTCAAAAACCCCTTCATTCTCTTGATCTACTCCCTTTCTCTCTCATCCTTATCTCCTCTCTCCACTCTCTCTCTCTCCATACCCTAACTAGAGAGAGAGAACTGCCACCACAATCATAGATCGGAGGAGCTGGGTGTCGCTAGAAATTGTGGGTGTCGTCGAAAAGGTGGGTTTGCCTTTTCTCTCACCCTTTCACGATTTTCGTCCTTCTCATGCATGTTCTTTATGAAGATAGGTGGGTATCGCCTGTTCAAGATGTTCTTCATATACAAGCTAGGATAGTCAGGGCTCTTCCTAATAGCAAGGAGCAAAATGTGATGGCAAGGGTTCTGGTTTCTTCAAACCAAATTGTTTGCCTTCTTGGAAAGGGTGGTGCCGTTATAGCAGAAATGAGGAAGTTGACTGACGCACATATTTGAATTTTGAGGAAGGACCAGATTCCAAAGTGTGAACAAGAAGATGAAGAAGTAGTTCAAGTATGTTTGTGCTCCTCCAATTTTTACCCTAAATTTCGACCTTTTAGATGATAAATTACATTGTCTAGGTTGTCAAGTCTCATGCTTGTACTTGGGCAATCCTTGCACTTTTATACTGGTTTTTCTCATGCTAACTATAGCTGATACATGTCTTTGGTTACTGACAGATACATGGAGAGTTTGAAAGCTGTCCAAGAGGCCCTTTTTCAGATGACTACTAAGCTGCGGAATTTAGGAGATGGAAGAACAAATGGCCAGAGTCCTGCAACTTCTCGCCACCAATAAAGGAAAAAAATGTCTTGAAAATCCGTAAAAGGGCTCCATCACCACGAAATCAACGCCGAGAAAATTTAGGTACGACACCCCAAAAGCGGCACCTGACCACAATCAAGTTTCCACCTCACAAAGAATAGAATGTGATATAAAAAGTGATAGAATTTCAGGAGCTCTGCCAGAAGCATCCTCTACAGAAAATGGGTACCGTCGAATTAAAAAGAAGGAATGGTGCAGACGATAAATTTTGGGTACTTCATCACAATCTGTGAACCCCGGATTATGCCTTTCAAAGTACATTGAATGACCGAAATCTACGAGATCATGTGTGGTGAATACCCCCTGAGTGCCATGCAATTATCATTCACAACAACCAACATTTAAAAATGACCTAAGATCTTATCTGAGACCACCAACTCACCAGCAAAATGTTGGTCTAGTTGACCAGCCTCAAAGGGGAAATAAGAATAACCAACGGTTCATCCAATACGATAAATTATGATGTCCTATACGAGCCTCTCCAACCATCATATCGTAGATGGTATAATCCATCTACGATATGATGAGACATTCAACTAGAGTTCAGGTGCTAATCAGAGTTGGTTGGCTAAACTTCAAGAAAGCTTATGACAACTAATAACTAGCCCCAACTCTCCACCAGAGCATGAGAATGCCATGGAAAATTTCGTAGAACATATTTATTCATGTGATAATGGAACAACTTGATGCGGTGAATGTTTTAATGGTTGCAATATATCGATGTTTTCACATATCATTGTTGTCCTGACTATAAGTTCAATACTTGAGGTATCATAGAATTATCATTGCTTCTTAGGGACCTTCACGAGCTAATGTCAAATTCCCCAAAGCTCTACCCACTATCTGAGAAACTTTTGTCATACATCTTTTTATCGTGTTTCATCTATTTTTAGTCATCTCCTACTTTTAAATCTAGTTTTTTTTCCTATTTGCATTTCTGCTCATTTCAAATTTAATAAATGCATTTCCATTTTTTCATTCTTTAACGTCATACTCTTGATCTTTCTCATTTCTTTCCTATCACCCAACAAACCAACCCAGATTAGGAATGATGATTTTGAGAATAAACGTATAAGCAGTATCAAATATATCTTTGACGATCTTATTTTCAATGAAGAGACAAATAAAAGTCAAAATAGTCTTCTTTCTGGTGAATAAACACATTGCAAAAAGGTGTTATCCTTATCTGAGGTCATGTTCTTGTTGAATTTACTTCTGATTGAAAATGATGGAGATGCATTCTTTCTACAATGCCAAACACTTTTATCAATTTCAAGCCCAATTGAGCCTAAAAAGAATCATCATTTTATGACACCTAGCCAATGATCACTCCCTACACAGAGATAATTATTATTTTTGTCAATATATATGTCTCAAAACATGAAATGAAGATTATTAAATTGGCGCAAAAGAAAAAGACAAAGATAGAAAAAAATCAACAAAAAAATATAGCAAATGCAAAAGGTCAAAGCTAAGTGAGCCTTGTGATTTTTTTGTCTTGCTTTAGGGGAAATTTGTTCAACAAAAATTCTAAATGCATTTTCCCATATGGGGATAATTTGTTGCAAAAAGTTCATGTACAACTATCCAATTTTGGTTTCTCATGACAAAATGTCAAAACTCATACTGGGGGGATCTTTATTTGAAAAAATTCTCAACGGATCATTGGTTTAGACATATCTTTTTCATATGAGTTTTAAGCCTTTGATATCCTTTCTTTTGGCAACCTAAAAATCCTAGCCTGCATTACACCCTAAATGAAAGTCTTTTTCAGACCAAGAAGATCTATCTATAATAAGAGTATGGCTTTAAATAAGTTAATACCTCAATATATATCTGTCATGAGCAAGACATCACCTCTCAGAAGAAGAAAAAGGAAAAAAGAAAAAGAAAAAAAGGAAAAGGAAAAGAAGGAAAGGATGATAACTATGAATGAGAAGCAGTATGTGAAATGCTTTAATTCTCAAAAGATTCATTCTGAAACTGGGAAAATCTTATTCCACAATTTGTTTTCTCATAACCTCTTCAAATCCTTGTTTATCAGTTTTTGTCAATAAAAAGCTTTTATTCACAATATTCACTATATCATTCCTACTTTCTTCAGTTCTTTCCTCCAACATCTAGAGCATGTAGATGACATTGTAAATTACTCTTGAAATTACTTAAGAGCATGACTTTTGGAACAAAAAGGAGTTTGGGGGCATGGTGAAAACCTGAAGAGGAACCATAGAAAAAAAGAGTTCCAGGTCATGGTGAAAACTTGAATGGTCATCATTGGTAAAAAAAGAGGAGGGACAAATGTCAACATGTACATATATAAGAGAGTTTGAAGTTATCTGAAAAGACGCTATGAACAAGAAAGGGAGTGTAGCTACAAAATAATATGATACGTACAAGTGAACAGAATCAGATGGGCAAAGGGAAAATCATTTTTTCTACCATTGGCAAAAAGTTGAATACTGGGGCATGATCCAATACAAAGGGCACACCCTTTTCTCTATCATATGTTCAATATCTCATGTCAATTATGATCCAAGTCCAAATGACTATTTAGAAGGATGGTGAAACTGACTACAATGACCGATTTAAAACAATCATCATAAGATTCTCTTAAATGCTCACAGTCATGCATATTGTTCACACTATTATGATCATCCCACTTCTAATATAAGTCAAGAATTTCATAAACATGCATCATACTAGTTGCTTCAGTTTCAAACCATCAAGAGCATCCATCTAAAATCAAAGGCCATGTTAGTCAACTTTAAAAATGTTCAATTAATTTTCTTATAAATGTTCACAATCATGCACATCATGCATTCAACATATTTATCTTGCAATGCATAGACATGCATCACATTAGTTGTTTTGAAAAATTTCAAGTGCATGAATCATTTAATGATATTCTTTCAAAATCCACGCATGAATTTTCACATTTAAAGCTTGCATTAATCTAGCTTATGTTGTGATATGAGACTTGCATAACTCCACTTCAACATCTATTAATCTGGTTAAACCAAACCTGAAGTGAGTTGAGGTCGAAGCCTATTCCAGGTTTGTTTTCCTTTCAAATATATTTGGTTAAATCGAACCCGACTTTGTCGCGGTCAAAGCTCGATATCAGCGCCTGGTCCATTTTAAAATATTCAGTTAAATCAAACCCGAACTGAGTTGAGGTCAAAGCCTGTTCCAGGTCTGTTTCCCTTTCAAATATATTTGGTTAAATCGAACCTGACTTTATCGCGGTCGAAACCCAGTGTCAACGCCTGGTCGATTTCAAAATATCCGGTTAAATCAAACTCGAATTAAGTCAAGGTCGAAACCTGTTTCAAGTCTGTTTTTCTTTCAAATATCTTTGATTAAATCGAACCTGAATTTGTCACAGTCAAAGCCTGATGCCAGCACGTGGTCCATTTCAAAATATCTTGTTAACTCGAACCTAAATTGAGTCATTATCGAAGCCTGTTCCAGGTTTGTTTCCCTTATCTTTGGTTAAATCGAACCCAACTTCACCGAAGTCGAAGCCCGGTGTCAGCGCCTGGTCCATTTCAAAATGTCTGGTTAAATCAAACCCAAATTGAGTCGAGGTCGAAGCCTATTCCAGGTCCATTTCCCTTTCAAATATCTTGGGTTAAATCGAACCCGACTTTGTCACGGTCGAAGCCCAGTGTCACCGCCTGATCCATTTCAAAATATCCGGTTAAATCAAACTCAAATTGAGTCGTTGTCGAAGCCTATTCCAGGCCTATTTTCCTTTCAAATATCTTTGGTTAAATTGAATCCGACTTCGCCGCGGTCGAAGCCTGCTGTCAGCGCCTGCTCCATTTCAAAATATCTGATTAAATTGAAGCTGAATTGAGTCGAGGTCGAAGCATGTTCCTGGTTCGTTTCCCTTTTAAATATCTTTGTTTAAACCGAACCTGACTCTTTTGCAGTCGAAGCCCGATGTCAGCGCCTGATCCATTTCAAAATATCCGGGTAAATCAAACCCGAATGCTGTTCTAGGTCCGTTTTACTTTCAAACATTTTTTATTAAATCGAACCCGACTTTGTCGCGGTCAAAGCTCGGTGTCAGCGCCTGCTCCAATTCAAAATATCCAGTTAAATCAAACCCGAACTGAGTTGAGGTCGTAGCCTGTTCCAGGTCTGTTTCCCTTTCAAATATCTTTGGTTAAATAGAACCTGACTTTATCGCGGTCGAAACCCAGTGTCAACGCCTGATCAATTTCAAAATATTCAGTTAAATCGAACCCGAATTAAGTTGAGGTCGAAGCCTGTTTCAGGTCTGTTTCCCTTTCAAATATCTTTGGTTAAATCGAACCTGAATTTGTCACAGTCAAAGCCTGATGTCAGCGCATGGTCCATTTCAAAATATATGGTTAACTCGAACCTATATTGAGTTATTGTCGAAGCCTGTTCCAGGTCTGTTTCCCTTATCTTTGGTTAAATCGAACCCGACTTCACCACGGTTGAAGCCCGGTGTCAGCGCCTGGTCCATTTCAAAATGTCTAGTTAAATCAAACCCAAATTGAGCCGAGTTCGAAGCCTATTCTAGGTTCATTTCCCTTTCAAATATCTTTGGTTAAATCGAATCCGACTTTGTTACGGTCGAAGCGCGGTGTCACCGCCTGATCCATTTTAAAATATCCGGTTAAATCAAACTCAAATTGAGTCGTTGTCAAAGCCTGTTCCAAGTCTATTTTCCTTTCAAATATCTTTAGTTAAATTGAATCCGACTTCGCCACGGTCGTAGCATGCTGTCAGCGCATGGTCCATTTCAAAATATCTGATTAAATCGAAACCGAATTGAGTCGAGGTTGAAGCATGTTCCAGGTCCGTTTCCCTTTTAAATATCTTTGTTTAAACCGAACCCGACTTTATCACGTTCGAAGTCCGATGTCAGCGCCTGATCCATTTCAAAATATCAGGGTAAATCGAACCCGAATGCTGTTCCAGGTCCATTTTACTTTCAAATATTTTTGGTTAAATCGAACCCGACTTTGTTGCGGTCGAAGTCCAGTGTTAGCGCCTGGTCCATTTTGAAATATCTGGTTAAATCGAACCCGAATTGAGTCGAGGTCGAAGCCTATTCCAGGTCCATTTCCTTTTCAAATATATTTGGTTAAATCGAACCCAACTTTGTCGCAGCCAAATCCCGATGTTAACGCCTTGTCCATTTCAAAATATTTGGTTAAATTATACCTGATTTTATCGCGGTCAAAGCCCAGTGTCAACGCTTGGTCCATTTTTATTATTCTGGTTAAACAAACCTGAATTGGGTCACAGTCGAAACTTGGTGTCAACACCTGGTCTGTTTTAATTATTCTTGTTAAATTGACACCATCTTTGTCACGATCAAAGTCCGGTGTCAATGACTGGTCCATTTCAATTAATCCGGTTAAATCAAACCCAAATTGATTCAAGGTCAAAGCTTGTTCCAAGTTCAGTTTCCTTTCAAATATTTTCGGTTAAATTGAACCTGACTTTATCGCGGTCGAAGCCTGGTGTTAGTGCCTGGTCCATTTCATTTAATCTGATTAAATCGAACCCGCATCGAGTTGAGGTCGAAGCCTTTATCTATCCAAGTCCATTTCATATTCTATCATTTTATAGAGCCTAAATCAGACGAGGATTTTATTCTTCTTATCCATAAAGTGTTTTGTCATGCCGATCAAAATACGTATCTAACCTTTGTCCACCTTCTAAGTTTAAAAGCGTCAACAAAGGGGGGGGCAGCTATAGATACCATATTTTATCCGGTCTAATACTTTAAATTATGCTAATTTTATTTATTAGCTCATTTACTAGTCTAAGACAGACTATGTGTGATTTTTGAAAAAAAAAACAAATAAAACAAATAATTTCTAAAATAGATAAATAGCCCAAAGACTAAGAATGAAAAAAATTGTCCAAGGATTAAATAAATAAAAAAGGAACAAAAAGATTAAAAGCAAAAAGATAAACCCTAATTTTGCCTATAAATAAGGAGTGAATCCTTCACATGAAGGAGGTCTTTTTTAAGAGAGAGGATAATGTGATTTTGGAGAGAGAAATAAGAGACTTTTGGGAGTGAGGAAGAGGAGAGGCTTTTGAGAGTAGGAGAGTAGTCTTTTGAGAGAATGAGAGTGATCTTTTTTTAGAGAGAGAGAGGGAGGAAGAGAGTTTACATTTCTATTGATCTTCTCTCATCCTTTTTTCTTAATGTAGTTTAAATCTCTTGCACTTTATCTAACAATATATGCCGTTCATTGTTCTTCACCATTTCTTCTTCATATTCATGTAGTTTATATTTTTTTTTGTTTCCTTTTTCATATATAAGTGTATGTTCCTTCTTCTTCATCTTTTACTCTTAACCTTGAGTTTATTTTTATGCATTGTTAATTTTCTTACAAATTTGATAATGAGATATCTTTGTCATCAACTCAATCAATGGGTATGAGGATGTAGCCTTTTGAGGGGTGCAGAATTTAACTCAATGTAAATCAACCCTTTAATGGATTGAAAGTATACATTTGATGCCAAAATCCCCTATGATAATTTCTCATACATAAATATACATAAAATGGAGAGTTAAACATCTATATAAAGTCTTTTATTTTTTATATCTTGTTGCTATTTTAGTGACACTTATTTGAATTAATTATCATTCATGATCATCTCTTTGCTATTTGATTAGCAATAAGAGAAAAAAGGAAAAATGGTAATTAGTAGGCTATGTAGTAAAAAATTATATATTTATGTCAATTATGTATTTACATATATATTCAAATTATAGTGAAGGGACCAAATCTATGACATCATATGTGAAAAGTACCTCAACATTTCAAAAATAACTAAACCCGGTTTTAGACCACCGACTCACTAGCAGAATGTTGGTCAGGCTTATCAGCCTCATAGGTGAAATAGAAATAATCAACGTTTTATCCAATATGATCCAATCCATATGTCGTATACAGAACTCCTACCACAATTGATACAGAATAATCAATTGGTGTTGATTCCTTATGAACCTTTCTAGCCACCATATCGAATGTGGTATAATCCGACTGCTCGTTATAATTATCATGCTAGGGCAGTGGGACATTCAACTAAAAATTGTACAAAATTAAAGGGTATAGTACAAGCTTTGATCAAGGCTGGATGATTGAATTTCAAAAAGGCTAATATAAACCCATATATTAATTCCAACCCTCTACCAAACTCATGAGAATCCTACCATAAACGCAATTAAGGAATATTTTTCATATGAAAAGAATGCCAGATGTGAGCACATCAATGGAAATATTTTTCCATCTTCTTTCTAAAGTATGGTACATATACCCAACACGCTCAGAGGATGAAGGAGTTTCTATGAAGCATATGCATGACTTTGATTATTTGTTTCATAAGAATGTGACGAGGCGTATATTTTAGGAATGTGTTGATTTTAAAATGAAAGTGCAAAAGTTGGACATAAAGATACTTACAATAAGTCATAAAGGAGAAATGGAATACCAGAAAAATGACTCTTTAGTCGTCATGATAACTAAAGAATCGTCTGAAGTCAATGTTGAAATGTCTTTCTATATCCCAAAACCTCTCACAATACATTAAGAGGAAAAGTCAACTCACACCACTATGTCTTATGCTCCGATGCTCATTACCATCTAAATACCGGGTGCGTTTGGTTACAAGAATTTAAGAGCAGTACCATGGAGGTACAAATATGACGTTATTACAAGAGGTAACGACAAAACTCAAGCGCTAAATCTGTCAGACCCAAATCTTTCCATAACTAATATTTTGGGAGTAGGTGAGATAACGAGGAGTGGCAGATGCTACACGGTAAAATTTTTGAAAATGGATAAAAGCGAGGAGTTTGACAGGGAAAGGAAACGGAAAGCCAAAAAATGCGACAATGGTCATGAGTTTCAAGAAGAAATGCGTGGCGGCCAAGTGATAGGCCCAGACATAATGAAAGAAATGGAGAAAGAAAAACCAGTGTCTGAAGAGGAAGTATGTGAATTTTTAAAACTTATCAAGCAAAGTGAGTATAGGGTGATAAAGCAACTTAATCGCTTACCTGCTTGCATATTCTTACTATCAATTTTTCTTAATCTGAATGACATCACCAAGAATTATTGAAGGTTTTGAATCAAACGTACGTCTGTCATGACATTACGGTGAAGAAGTTGAGTAGAATTGTGAAAAATATTATCGCACCAAATTTTAACACTTTCATAGATAATGAAATCATTGCCAATGGTACTGGACACACCAGAGCTCTACATATATCTGTAAAATGTAGGGATTATGTTATTGTAAAAGTATTGATTGATAGCGGCTCGTCTCTAAATGTAATGCCAAGATCCACACTAGCAAAGCTCCCTGTGAATGCGACACATATGCGGCCGAGCATGATGATAGTAAGAGCATTCCACGGTACTCGAAGAGAAGTAGTCAGAGTAGTCAGAGACATAGAGATACAAATTTGAATTAGGCCATGCCTATTCAAAATTGTTTTTCAAGTGACGGACATAAATCCATCATACATGTTTCTTTTATGTTGACCATGGATTCACTCTATTAGGGCAGTACCATCTTCCTTACATCAGAAGCTTAAATTTATAATGAATCATAACTCATTTGTATATATGAGGAAGAAAATTTACTGGTACCTATGCCGACCACCATGCCATATGTTAAGGTGGTAGAAGAAGCATTGAAGTGCTCATTTCAATAATTTAATATTGCGAACACCACATTTGTTGCTAGTGGGAAACTCGCTCCAACGCCAAGCCTATCAAAAGCATCTCAGATGTTGGCAAAGTTGTTGATAAAAGGGGGATACAAGCTAGATAAAAAACTCGGGAGTGAGCATCAAGGCATAAATAAGTTAATCGATTGGGACAAGAATGAGCAAAGGTTTAGGCTTGGATATAGACCGACCAAGACTGATAGACCGACTAAGGTTTGGGTTTGGATGTCACCGACCTACCAGTGCTTCTTGAGAATTTTCAAGAGTAATGTGTTAATGCGAAAATTCTAATGATTTTGCTCAATACTTTAGGAATTTCGTTGTTATGGACCTATATTATCATCTGTTTTATATCATCACTTTGAATGAAAGTCTAAAAACTTGTTTTGTTTCCTCTTGTTAATGATAAATACAATTCCAGTTCTTTTTTGTTCTTCCTTTTAGGTGTACTTTTTTCCATTTCTTAAATGATGTCATACTCATGCATTGTTTATTTTCTTTTCTTGCATTCCTTTCATCCATTAATCTGATTCAGGTTTGAGAATGGTGATTTTGAAAACAAGAGCATAAGCAATAACTTCGACAATCCAATTCTTAGCATAGAGTCAGATGAAAGTGGTGAGGATAATTTTGAACCATATCTGGAAATGTTAAGAATGATATAAAAGGATGATAAAATAACTCAACCTTATCAAGAGTTAACGGAGGTGATAAATTTGAGGAAAAAAGATTGACTGCATTATATAGAAAACAATTATATCAAAGGAAAATGATGCAAGCGTATGACAAAAAGTTACGTCCCTGGTGCTTCTGAGAAGAGGATTTGGTGTTGAAAACGATACTCACATATCAAAAAGATTATCGTGGGAAATGGACTCCAAATTATTAAGGTTCTTTCATAGTCAAGAAGGCCTTCTCGGGAGGAGCTATCATTCTAACAAACATGGATGTAGATGATTTACCGCACACAGTTAATTCAGATGCAGTCAAGAAGTACTTCATTTGACTACTCTAAGTATGGGAAAAATGAAGTTGGGAAAAAATTGTTTTTAAAAAGAGCCGTCTCGAATACTGGAAAAATTTTATTCCATAATTTTTTTTAAATCCTTGTTTGTAAACATTATTCATCATCAATGAAGAGCATTTTTTTTCAGTTGACAAATACATGTACTTCATCTTCTCATTATTTTCATTATTTTTTTATTCCTCTTAATTCTAAGATATCATTAATTACTCTTGAAATAACTAAGAATCATAAACTTGGTTAGGTGAAAGCCAATTGAAAAAAGAAGAAGAAAAGAATAGGAACTAAGAAATACGGTCTGAGTGTGAGGTGAAATCTAAAGAGTCACCACGAGAAACATCAATATGCACATGGAAAAAGCTAAAGTGCGATTGGAGGATTACACAATTAGAAGTGCAAAAAAGAAGCAAAATGTGGAGAAATTATTCACCACTGACATGGAGCCGAATACTGGGGCATAAACCAATAAATAAGGATGTATCATTTTCTTGAAAGTTTGATCGATACTTCATTGCGAGTCCATGATCCTAGGTCGAATGATTGTTTTAAAGGATGGTGGGTATGGCCAAAAATCATCAAATAATTTTTTTATAAATGTTCATAATCATGCAGGCATGCATGCATTCAAAATCACTGTTTTGCATTTATATTCAAGAATTACAATACATAGACATGCATCATATTGATATGTTTTGATGCAATTCAAGTGAATGAATCATTTCAGGATATTTTTTCAAAATCCACGCATAACTTTTCAACATTTAGAGCCTGTATTAATCTAGCCCTGGCTACGATATGAAGCTTGTATAAATCATATCAAACACTTCATTTTCTCCGGTTAAATCAAACCCGAATTGAGTCGAGGTCAAGACCTGTGTCTATCCAGGTCCGTTTCTCTTCAATATATCTGATTAAATCGAACACGAATTGATTCGAGGTCGAAACCTGTGAATAACCAGGTCCATTTTCTTTCGATTATCTCCGGTTAAATCAAACCCAAATTAAGTCGAGGTCGAAACCTGGTCAAACCATGCGTCTATCCAACCTGTATTGAGTCGAGGTCGGATCCTGCTTCTATCCAAGTCTATTTCCTTTCAATTATCTTGGTTAAATCGAACCTGAATTGAGTCAAGGTCGAAGCCTATGTCTATCCAGGTCCATTTATTTTCAAATACCTTTGGTTCAATCGAACCCGAATTAAGTCGAGGTCGAACCTGTGTCTATCAGGGTCCATTTCATATTACTGTCATTTCATGGAGCCCAAATTAATCGAGATTTCTATTTTCCTTATCCATATTATCTTTTATCATACCAATCAAAATACTTATCTACACCTTTTGTACACCTTCTAAGTTTAGAAGCATGAATAAATGGGGCAGCTGTAGATACCGTATTTTGTCCGGCCCAATACTTTAAAAATACGTAAATTTTTTTGAGTCTAGATACTAGTTTAAGACTGTGTATATGATTTGAAAAATAGCTCATAGATAAATGATAAAAGAATTGTCCAAGGAGTAAAAAAATAAAAAAAAAAGTAAAATGACTAAAAATAAAAAGTGAAGCCCTAAGTTTTCTTATAAACAAAGGGGAGGTCTTCATTTGAGAGGGGGGAGTGAGAAAGAGAGGTCTTGAGAGAGAAGGAGAGGATATCTTTTTAGAGAGAGTGTGTGAGAAATATGAGAGATTTTCCAAAATAGAGAAAAAGAGAGTTTACATTTCTATTCATCTATTCATCTTCTCCCATTCTTTTTCTTAAGGTAGCTTAAATTTCTAGCATATTTAGCTAACAATATATCTTGTGTATTATTCTTCATCATCTCTCATCCATACTCATGTAGTGTATACTATTTGTTTCATTTTTCATATATAAGTGTTTGTTCCTCCTTCTTCATCTTTTACTCTTAATCTTGAGTTTTATTCTCATGCATTGATGATTATCTTTACAAATTTGATAATGAGATATCTTTATCATCAACTCAATCAATGATGATGAGGATAAAGCTTTTGAATGGTGTAAAATTTACTCAGTGTAAATCAACCCTTTAGTAGGTTGAAAATGTACATTTGATGCAAAAATCGCCTAGGATAATTTCTCATACATAAAAAATGCATAAAATAGAGAGTTAAACAACTATATAAAAATTATGCAAATATTTAAGCTTTGAATTTTTTAATTTTCTCACAACTCTTTTTTTTAGATCTTATCATCATTTTCGTGACACTTGTTTCAACTAGTTACCATCCATAGTCATTCCCTTGCTATTTGATTAGCAATAATGGAAGAAAGAAAAACTGGTGATTAGTAAACTAAGTAATCTAAAAGTAAAAAAAAACATATTTATATCCCAAAAAATCTAGTTTGAAATTTTATTTATTGCCTTTTTTACATGACAATTGGTTTAACTAATTATCGTTCGTAATTTTTGCTAATTATCGTTTGAAATTTTATTTATTCTTTTTCTTCTTTTTTTCTTTTAATGTCATTTTAATTTTTTTTTCCTTTTCTTAAGACATATGAACTCTTATGTTTATTTAAATTCACATTTTTCCATTCCTCTTTTTTTATATATTCCATATTTTTTACTAGTTTGAAATCTTATTTATCACCTTTTTTACATGACAATTTGTTTAACTAATTATCGTTCGTAATTTTTGCTATTTGGGTAGCAATTATTGAAAAATAAAAGAAATGGTAATTTAGTAGACTACTTAATCAAAAATAGAGTATATACTTATATCAATTATATATTTTTAAATATATATACATTATGAAATTTTGCATCTTTTACATAGTTCAAATTAATTTATGTATAACTGATTCAATATTAATTTATTATTATTATTAAACATATTATATTATAAAAAATAAAGGGAAAAAAAAGGGTTGAGCAACCCTCCTGCCTCTATTAAAGAACAAAGGCAGAACAGAGGTAAGCCTCTATTAGGATAGAGACATGCCTCTGTCCATATTTTTTTTTTATTCTTTTTCTTCTTTTTTTTCTTTTAATGTCATTTTAATTTTTTTTTCCTTTTCTTAATACATATGAACTCTAATGTTTATTTAAATTCACATTTTTTCCATTCCTCTTCTTTTATATATTCCATATTTTTTACTTGACATATCATTCATAAATTTTTCACATATGTTATCATTTTTAACTTTTATTTTTACCCACTCTCTTTATAATTGTCGTTCTTTTTCTCTCATATTTATTTACATATCATTGTCATATTGTCATGTTTGTAATGAGATATTTATCATATTCTCTTATCATTAGAGTTCATGTTCACATATGTGTGTATTAAAAACCTTAATAATTAGATTTTAAAACTTGATTAATTCATATTTTAATTACTTTTAAAAAAATCCGATGACGGATTTTGATATTTTTGGGATATCAAATTTCTCGAACTACCAAGATAGAGAATTATTTTTGGGACACCAAATTTCTCGAACTACATAATTTTACTTTTATACCAAATTTCTTGAACTATCCGAGAATGACTCCAATAATGCTTTGATTTAAATATAAAAATAAAATAATAAAATAATTTTTTTCAATGGTCTTTATATCACCCATTAAAAATAGTTTATTTTGTTCATTTTTATGATACAAAATGTATCAAATTGGACATTTAAAAATGAATTTCTTCGACCTTTATTTTTTTAAACATAATTTGGATAACATTTGATTGAATTTAATAATCATCTGTTGTGGGGTGCTAATACCTTCCCCACACTCAAATAACTCCCGAATCAACTTTGATTTTTCGTAGACCAAAATTTTTATTTTAAAATTGGGTGACCAATCACACCCTAAAATGATTGGTGACTCCAAATTTTTTTTCCAAAAATAATTTTTAAATCGTCGCTCCGTGTTACAAGCACGTTACGACAACACCTTTGTACATCTTCTAAGTTTAGAAGCGTGAACAAAAGGGGGTAGCTGTAGATACAGTATTTTACCTGGTCCAATACTTTAAAAATACAAATTTTTTTTTGCCCTTATACTAGTCTAAGACTATATGTATGATTTGAAAAATAGCCCAATGTCTAAAAATAAGAAGAATTGTCCAAGGACTAAAAAAATAAAAAAAAGAGCTAAATGAATAAAAATAAAAATTGAAGCCCTAAGTTTGCCAATAAATATAGGGAATGTATTCATTTGAAAGGAGGGGATTTTAGAGTGGGAAAGAGAGGTGATTCTAGAGTGAGAAAGAGAGGTGATTTTAGGGAGAAAAAGAAAGGTCTTGAGAGAGAATGAGAGGATATCTTTTAGAGATAATGTGTGAGAAAATAGGAAAGACTTTTTAAGAGAGAGAAAAGAGAGTTTACACTTTCATTCATCTTTCATCTTCGTCCATTCTTTTTCTTGAGCTAGTTTAAATTTTTTATTCTTCAGCTCATAATATATCTTGTTCATTATTCTTAATCATCTCTCTTTTTCATAATTATGTAGTTGATATTTTTTTTTCTTTCTCCATACATAAGCTCTTTATTCTTTTTTATCATTTCTCCTACTCTTAATCTTAAGTTTTATTTTCATGCATTGATGATTTGTTTACAAGTTTGATAATGAGATGTCTTTGTCATCAACTCAATCAATGAGAATGAGAATAAAGCCTTTGAGGGGTGTAAAATTAACTCATTGTGAACCAACCTTTTAATGAGTTGAAAATGTACATTTGACATAAATATTCTGTCTATTTATTGTTTTAAAATTGGGTGACTAATCACACCCTAAAATGATTGGTGACGACTCCAAATTTCTTTTTCTCAAAAATAATTTTTAAATCGTCGCTCCGCATCGCAAGCACGTTGCGACAACACCTTTCTACACCTTTTAAGTTTAGAAGAGGGGACAAAAAGGGGTAGTTGTAGGTAGAGTATTTTTTCTGGTCAAATACTATAAAAATATAAATTTTATTTTTTGGCTCTTATACTAGTTTAAGACTTTATGTATGATTTGAAAAATAGTCCAAGATCTAAAAATAAGAAGAATTGTCTAAGGAATAAAAAAAATAAAAAAAGAGCTAAATGAATAAAAATAAAAAGTGAAGCCCTAAGTTTGTCAATAAATAGAGGGAATGTATTCACTTGAAAGGAGGGGATTCTAGAGTGGGAAAGAGAGGTGATTCTAGAGTGAGAAAGATAGGTGATTTTAGGGAGAAAAAGAAAGGTCTTGAGAGAGAATGAGAGGATATCTTTTAGAGATAGTTTGTGAGAAAATAGGAAAAAAATTTTAAGAGAGAGAAAAGAGAGTTTACACTTCTATTCATCTTTCATCTTCGTCCATTCTTTTTCTTGAGCTAGTTTAAATTTTTTACTCTTTAGCTCATAATATATCTTGTTCATTATTCTCAATCATCTCTCTTTTTCATACTCATGTAGTTGATATTATTTTTGTTTCTTTTTCCATACATAAGTTCTTTATTCCTTTTTTTATCATTTCTCCTACTCTTAATCTTAAGTTTTATTTTCATGCATTGGTGATTTGTTTACAAGTTTGATAATGAGATGTCTTTGTCATCAACTCAATCAATAAGGATGACGATAAACCCTTTGAGGGGTGTAAAATTAATTCATTGTGAATCAACCTTTTAATGAGTTGAAAATGTACATTTGATGTCAAGATTCTCTCTATTTATTATTTTTAAATTGGGTAACCAATCAAACCCTAAAATGATGGTGGCGACTCTGATTTTTTTTTCTTTCAAAAATGAATTTTAAATCGCCGCTCTGCATCGCAAGTACGTTGCGACAACACATTTCTACACCTTCTAAGTTTAGAAACCTGAACGAAATGGGGTAGCTGTAGGTACAGTATTTTGTCTGGTCTAATACTTTAAAAATATAAATTTTATTTTCGTCCCTTATACTAGACCAAGACTATATGTATGATTTGAAAAATAGCCCAAGATCTAAAAATAAGAAGAATTGTCCAAGGACTAAAAAAATAAAAAAAGAGCTAAAAGACTAAAAATAAAAAGTAAAGTCCTAAGCTTGCCAATAAATAGAGGGAATGTATTCACTTGAAAGGAGGGGACTCTAGAGTGGGAAAGAGATGTGATTCTAGAGTGAGAAAGATAGGTGATTTTAGGGAGAGAAAGAAAGGTCTTTAGAGATAATGAGAGGATATGTTTTAGAGATAGTGTGTGAGAAAATAAGAGAGATTTTCTAAGAGAGAGAAAAAGAGAGTTTACACTTCTATTCATATTTCTTCTTCTTTCATTCTTTTTCTTGAGCTAGTTTAAATTTCTTACACTTTAGCTTATAATATATCTTGTTCATTATTCTTAATCATCTCTCTTTTTCATACTCATGTAGTTGATATTATTTTTGTTTCTTTTTCCATACATAAGTTCTTTATTCCTTTTTTTATCATTTCTCCTACTCTTAATCTTAAGTTTTATTTTCATGCATTGGTGATTTGTTTACAAGTTTGATAATGAGATGTCTTTGTCATCAACTCAATCAATAAGGATGACGATAAACCCTTTGAGGGGTGTAAAATTAACTCATTGTGAATCAACCTTTTAATGAGTTGAAAATGACATTTGATGCAAAGATCTACTATGATAATTTTTCATACATAAAAATGCATAAAATAGAGAGTAAAACATCTATACAAGATTATGCAAATATTTAAGGTTTAAATTTTTTTATGTTCTTACAAGTTTCTTCTTATTTTTTGAGTTTGTTCATAATTTTTGTGACACTTGTTTGTACGAGTTACCATTCATGATCATTTCTAGCAATGAAGGAAGAAAGAAAAATGGTACTTAGTGAACTAAGTATGTCAAAAATTAAAAGGTATATATTTATGAAATTTTATAGTTCAAAGTTATTTATATATAAAAAAATTTAATATTACTTTATTTACAATATTACAATTACATTATGTTAAAATTTTTATTAATAATTAAAAAAAAAAAAAAACCTTCTTTTTACAGGATGTGCCCTCTGTTAAAAAAATAGAGGGTGAAGTCACCCTCTTATCCCCCTCCCCTATTATATATATATTTCTTTATTTCTACTTTCACCTTAAATGTATGTATTTTTCTTTTCTTTTCCTTTCATTTTCTTCTACTACTTTTTTTTTATCTTATTTACATATTTTTGTCTTGTATTCTTTTTATCCTATACATTTTATATACTATTCACCTCTTACACATTTCACACATTCCATTTTTTTAATCAAATTTATAATTTTTTGTACTTTTCTTCCTTTTATATAATTTTGTCTTTATTTACTTGTTATATATTTATGTATTCCTATCATCTTGTTATAATTCACTTGATAATATGTATCCTTGACTCATTCACTCACAATTAGATAATACGTATATGTATGAGTTACAATCTTAACAATTAGAGTTAAGAATTTTGTTAACTCCATTATTTAACTTTTTCACTAAAGAAAATCCGATGACGGACTTTGAGATTTTTGGGATACTGAATTTCTCGAACTACTGAGGTGAAGAATTATTTTTGAGATACCAAAAATGACTCCAATAATGCTGATTTAAAAAATATAAAATAACAAAAATAACAAAATAATTTTTAATGGTCTTTGTACCACCCATTAAATGTCATTTATTTTGTTTATTTTTATGATACAAAATGTACCAAATAGAACATTCAAAAATGAATTTCTTCAATCGTATTTTTTAAAATATAACTTTGATAACATTTGATTAAATTTGGTAATCATTTTAATAATGAGTGTTGTGGGGTGCTAATACATTCTCCACACTAAACGACTCTCGAACTAATTTTGAGTTTCGTAGACCAAAATTTTTATTTTAAAATTGTGTGACAATCACACCCTAAAATGATGGATGACTACTTCGATTTTTTTTTTAAAAAATGATTTTTTTTCAATCTTCGCTCTGCATCGTAGGCACGTTGTGACAATTGTTGAAAACATTCCAACAAACCGAACAACCCGTGGCGGAATGGAGTTTTATTGTAGTGGTAGAGGAAAATCATTAAAATGAAATGTAAGTTTTTTTTTTTGTAAAATGCAATAATCCTTAAAGTTTTATTTACAAGCCTAATAATGAAACTGACTTCAACTAGTAATCGAGCTTTGCTGAAATGGCAGAACTGTTTTCTGCTTATATGACTGCTGATATGGTTTGTAAATCTCTGGTTATCAAAATGAAACACAAATTAATCCATCTAGAATTCATTTATGCAGTTTCTAATCTAAAACAAAACCCTTTACCATTAGTTGATCGTGGATTTTCCAATCGCACCATCTTTTGAGAATTTAAACGTAGCTTGGTGTAGTTTCAATATTTTCTGCATATTGAAATACATTCAATGAGAACAATTAACCATTGGATCGATGTATGAAATTTCAAAGATTTAGAATTAAATCTAATTCATGATCTTGAAAGATTGTAAGAAAGCAGAAAGATTAATGAAAGTAGTTACTCTAGAGAGAGCATACGTAAATGAAAGATGACTCATAAGAAAGTTCAGAGTTGAGTGGAAATACCGAAATTTAGTAATAGTTTCCTTAGTAGCAAATAAGATATGTGTGTTGTTAAGGCCGCACCTAATATAGGTAAATGGGCAGTCGATTGCTACACCGTGACTATTAATACAGACATGAACTTCACGTAGTTGAGTACCATTTATATACCTAATGCATTTTAGATCTGGGGATGAACTCAATGACTTTGCAATTTCATCATAGACAACCTCTCGTCTGTAAGGTTGATTGGAAGGAAATACAACGCCTACAAGTATCAAATTAATAAAAATAAATGAGAATGTGATAAGTATTTAAACAATGAAAGAGAATAAAAAAATTCTAAAGATATAAGCAAGCAAAAGCTATATAGTAACAAAAACACACTCACACACATATATACCTGATTTTTTGAATGATCTGTAAAAATTCTGATACTTATTTGCATATTTAACAGCTAGATAGAAGTAATTTTCCGTACTCATGCCTGTGCATGCCCCATGTCTTTTCCACTCCCTCTCCCAGAAGTTTAAATCCTTTCGGTGATATTTGAGGTTTGGCCAAAGTGAGGGCAAGACGATAGAAAAATTCCATTTCGCAACCTAAAACCCATAAGTTAAACATACGAGTGATATAATCTTTCTTTTTAAACTCAAACACTAAAGTCCTTAAGCTTTAATTTTTAAGAATAGAAGGTCCAAAGTTAATATTTCATTGTTACAATGACTAGTTAATTAAAACAAGTACATGACACGCACATACTTAGAGATTAGTAGAAAGACCTCAGTCTTTCTCTTCCTCTTTAATAACTTTTTCTTTTATTTGAGTTTACAGAGACGGTAAAACGGTGATCCCGTAAAATGACGACGTTATAATTTTCTTATTACGTGAATCTTATAGTCATATGACATGCCTATTTCCGTTTGTGATTGTAATGGGAGGCTAATTTTGAAATGTTTGCGTTTGAAAATGAAAGCTTATATAGGTACTAAAGTTTTGATTATTGAAAGAGTTGGGACTAAAGTTCAACAATATCAAAATATTAAGGGGTTTAGGGTCATGTGCTCGAAATCTTTTAATAAATGTCTCTCTCTCTTCTTACATCATCTTTCAGAAAATAGCCACCAGTGCAAGGCTCAGCATGCTTGTGTTCCGCCGTATAAGGCCACAAGCCATGCATTATGAAATTCTGAGGGACTGGTTTTTTGCATCTTGTCCAACCTTGATTACAATAGCTATTTGGCCACACAAGCACAAATTTAAAGTAATCAAATTTTAGTTTACTTTCCACAGAAGAAGAAAATATCATAAATAGGACGGGGAGAACAAATATCATTTTCTGGCTAGAAAGCATCATATTTACAATTTAGATTCTTACCTCCTACATGTTCCAACATGACCTATTAATTTATTTATAGTTGAGGAACGATTAATAATATAATCACCTATATTATGACAACCACACGTCAATTATTAGCTGCCAATGTACAGCTAATTTTCCAAACATTTTTTAAACTAATGAATAATATCACACTTTAAGCAATCAACCATGCAAAATGAAAGGGTAAGATAAGTTTACGAAACGAATATTAACTCTAGTTCATATACTAGTAAATGGACCCAAAAGAAGGTTTTAGAGACATTAAATTTCACTTTTAATCAAAGATACTATCTTAACTTTAAAATTTGTCTTAGAGATCTTTCTACTTTCAACATCAATAAAAAACATACACTCCATCTATTTAATATTTTTGTGTTTAATCCCCATTTAAAATGAAGATGTGCAGTGCACATGCAAAATTATAAATCGTTGGGTATATTGAATGGCAAGTGAAATTAACTCAAATGCATTTTTATTTTATTTTTTTAATATTATTTTTTGTTAACTTAATTTTTAAAATTACAGATAGTTATCAATTAATATTATTATATAAAAGTGTTCAATTACATATGTTATCCACTTAATATGTACATTTTTGTTTTGTGTAAAAAATAAAGAAAAATAGTTTCGTTTGCATATATAGTACAAGAGTTAACAATCCTTAATAAAAATAGTTAATTGTTAATAATATGTAAAATAGAGATTAATTTGACAATTAAAATGAACTTGTAGGAACGAAATTGTCTGTCATTTTATAAGTTAAATAAATAAAAATAATATTTTTAGAACCAGTTGAAGTGGTGGGCAGATTATTGATCATGAGGTTAGCCAAAGGGTAAAATTAATTTTAAATTGAATAATATTCCACTATTAACTTATTAAGTTTTTACTCGATAAAAAAAAATTTCTTACTAAGTTTTTTTACACATGGATGATATTTTGTTTTTCAATGATCTATACATTTTTTATTCAACAAATTTTATTTTAAAATAGCCTTTTATAACCTTAAATTATATTTTTATTGAATATAAGAAATGATAGTGTTTCCACAAAATATTTTATTAGGCCCCCACCGGATTTATTTTTTGATCCAATAATTTTTAATTCAAGTTCTAAGACAAAACACACATTTATACACCCAGAACTCTTCACATGTCGTGCGAACAATTTATTTACATATGAACAATATGTTACCTTAATTTGATATGTTATTAAACTTAACTCTTCACATGACGAGGAAACAACTCATGCAACACCTATTCTCCTCGCCATGCCTTAATTAACCACCCCAATTAAATTTCTCTTGATGACAAATAGTTACCATTGGTTGGTGCTAATTAATTGGAGGTCTCACAAACAATGTGCTGTGGTGGCACGTTCAAGCACTATATCTAAATATTATGTTCTCTCTTATTGCAGCAGATGTAATTTGACTTATTTCTCTTTCAAAGAGCTCAAACTCAAACTGCACTGCACAATTATATTTCATAGTATGGTATATAACAATCAAAGCGTTGGCTCCTTAGCCACAACTCTAATCTTCTATTCTATAAACACGTGCGATAGATGCTCATTGCATAAGAAAGTTCTTTCTAATGAATTTGAAGTTCGTTATGTTCACACTAAAGCTCAGATAGCAAACTGCTAACAAGATCTTTGTCACTTTCTAACTACATTGCTCTTCGTGATAAGCTCACTGTGACTTCATCCCTGTCTCTCTTCAGGGGTATTAAATCATCTTCACCATCAGCTCAATGTCATTAAAGCAATGTATTCTGAAGAAATATATAATATCATCAAATATTTATATATATAATTTTCTTTTACTAACCTAATAAGAAATAATTATTTTTAGTAACTTAAAATAAAATAATTATAAAATTGAATATGTCAAAAGATAAAAATATAGAAAAAAACGGTAAGTGTAATTAAATGTGATTGTTGCTTTTACAAATTAAAAAGATATATAATTTTGATCATTTTGTTAAAATTTGAAAAAAATTCACGGTCGCGACACCCGTGATCTGTTATGTAATCTCTGTTACACTCGATTTTCATAACACCATGATCATGACGCGACACAGACCGCGACCTCGATTTAAATCCATGTTCAAGCATCCACAACATTGCCACTACAACACCTTGAAGAGTGCTGACAAAGCGCTCTCAAGTGGCTGACAAAGCGCTTTAAAAATTCTGGAACTAATTATGGATCGTGGCATGCGTATGTCAACTTAAGAAGGACGTAACTTTTGACTCGAGTGGAACCGCGTGGCCTATAAGATATCAAATCAAAGTTTATTTAGAGATCTACACATGCGATCGGGATTTCATATCGCAGCCCGATTTCAGGTCTAAAAAAAACTGTCTTATGCACTTTCGGAGGCCCGGAAGTTGCTTCGGTTGTAATTTTAGGTTTTTTCATAATTTTCCATATCTTTTAATTTTTAAGATTTTTTTAGCGGTATAAATTCATCTTATTCGGTTGTTTAGACAATTTTGATTTTTTAATGAGAAAATTGTTCTCCTTTTATTTTCAATTTTTGGTATTCTTACGAATCAACGAAATTGTTGCCTAAATCCTGATAATCTTAGGATTCAACACGTTTTAGAAAATCGATTGCTAGAAACCATACACGATTCAACAGTTTTTTATATTATTAAGGTTTTATGGAGACTTCTGCCACATCACAGCCAGTGATTGGTTCTGTCAACATCCAAAAATATGTTAGGAAAGAAACTATACCCATGCAGCAGCAGCCTTTCCAATGGTGCATGAAATATTTTTTTATTCTTCTGTTCATTTTGTTAAATTGTATCTGCCGAATTCTTTCATTGCCTAATAAATAAGGCAACCTTTTTCTTCTTTAATAACCCTCTTTATTACATTTTGATTATAATAAAAAAAACGAAAGAACTTTTTTCATTCGAATTTAAGTGGGAGGGATGTGGCTACCATTGGTTGATCATAATAAGTCACCGTTAAGTAACTTAATACATACATTTATTGCGAATAGATTAGCACACTTATCTTGACTTATTAATGCAGTTGCTAGACTAAAACAAATCCCTTCAGTATTCGTGATCACGGATTTTCCAATCGCGTACTCCTCTGAGAAGTTGAATGTATCTCAGTGTAGTTTTCAATATTTTCTGCACATTTGAATACATTAAGTGAGAACAATTAATCTTTGGGTGTATGAAAAGAAGGGATTAATACTCTAGAGAGAGGACACATAAATGGAGGATCACTATAACAAGTTCAGAGATGAGCAAAAATACCGAAACTTAGTAATAGTTTCCTTGGTAGCAAATAAGATACGTGTGTCCTGAAGGCCGCACCTATGATACGCAATTGGGCAGTCGAACGCTACACCGTGATAATCAATACAGACCCTGACTTCACGTAGCTGAGTACCATTTGCATATCTTATGCATTTAAGATCTGGGGATGAACCCAATGTCTTTGCGATTTCATCATATAAAACTTCACGTTTGTAAGGTTGATTAGAAGGAAATAGAATGCCTAAAAGTAGGTTATCAAATTAATGAAATGAAAGAGAAGGTGGTCTTGTATTTGAACAAATGAAACAGAAATAAAAAAATCTATAAAGATATAAACAAGCAAAAGCTCTATATTATCATTGACATACATTTATATAACAACCTTAAACACAAATTTAACATACATATACCTGATTTTCTCAATGATCCGTAGAAATTCTGATACTTTAATGCATATTTCAAAGCTGAATAAAAATAAATTTCCATGGTCATGCCAGTGCAGGCCCCATGTTTTGTCCACTCCCTCTCCCAGAAGTTCATATCCTTTCTCTGATGCTTAAGGTTTGGCCAAAGTGAGGGCAACATGACAGAAAATTTCCACTTGGCAACCTAGAGACGTACAAGTTAATTAAAAGAGAATGAAAAAGAAAACCCATGATACCACACGAAGGATACTACAAACCCTTTAGATAATTGTCTGTCTCACTCACTCTCTCTCTTCCTTACCTCATTTTTAAAAAAATGACCATCAGTACAAGGTCCAGCATGGTTGTGTTCCGCCGTGTAAGGCCACAAGCCATGAAATTTGAAATTCTGAGGGATTGGTTTTTTGCACTGTGTCAAACCTTGGTTACAATAGCTATTAGGCCATACGAGAGAAAGTTTAAAGTAATCAAATTGTAGTTTACTTTCCACTGAAGACGAAATCACCAAAGAGACTAGGAGAACAAAGATCATTTTCTGGCCTGAAAGCATCATATTTAGACTTCTGGTTCTAACGTTTCTCAGTTTATGTTTCTATTTGTATTTGAGGCACCACCAATACTATCACCTATATTATGACAACAACGCACCAATTAGCAGCAAATGAACAGCTAATTTTGTTAATAACTTAGCTTCAAACCATTTTCTTTTAAGGCTAATGAATAATATCACATTTTATTTAAGCAATCAATCATGCAAAAGAAAGACTAAGAGAAGATTATGAAACATTTATAAGCTCCAATTCCATACTAGTCAATGGACCCATACGAAGGTTTTAAAGACACATTACTAATAAAATGTGATAACTTATTTTTAAAAATATTATTAAACACTCCTCAATTTCAAAATCTTCCCTACAGGTCCTTAACTTCAAATCCTCTTATTTTTAACTATAATCTAAGTTATAATAGTCATGTGCAATGCGAGTGGAGGTGTCTTTAAGTTATAGTCAAAGTTGAGGGGTAGAAGTGACATTTAACCCGAATACATTTTAAATTTATTTTCAAAAAAATATAATTTTTGTTAATCTAATTAATAAAATTATAAAACATTAGTAATTGGAATTCTCACTTAAAAGCTTTTAGGTACTTATGTTGTTTACGTGACACACACATATGTTTGTTTAATGTCAGAAAATTGGGAAAAGGTTTCTGTTTAAGGTATTTTAATAATTTGTTTGCAAATAATTCATGGTTGAATATGTAAAATAGAGATTAAACTGACAATTAAAAATAATTTTAATGAACCAAATTGTATGTAATTTTAAAATTTAAATTCAGAAAAATAATATTTTAAGAACAAATTAAAGTGGCGTGGATAATTATAATGAGATAGGCCGACAAAACTCAGTCCATGATTATATCTAATTTAGGACTTGATGTATGACGAAAGAGATAATTGAAGTAAACTCACAATAGCTATAAACTGAACTAAAACTAATTATCAGTTCATAAGTATAAAGAAAAATCTCGCATTCTATGCTAAATCTTAGGTGGAGAGGGTCCAATTCGACCCAAATGGAAGATATATAGGGGTGTGGACTTGTGGGAAGTGGAAACTGATTTGTTGCAACTTGTCTCTTTCATCCAAGGAGGAGAATTTTTCAGACTAACTCAGTGGCATTGTGGATGACCTGTCTGAATTTCGCCTCTTGCTCGTATATTCCTCACTCGTCTAATGAAGTGGCTCACCATTTTGCTCGTTTTGGCATCCCGATCATTTGTTTTAGCCCCTCCCAACCCCTCCTTTTATGGATTTTGTTTTGTTTTCTGATGCGTTATTGTTTGTGTTTTAGCTTTTGATGCTAAGTTCAAAGAAAATAATTGAAAAAAACAAGTTTCATCAGAACATAAAGAAAAATGAGAAATAAAAAACATGAGTAGTCATGATGATATTCTTGAAATATACCACTCAATGTTGAAAATCTCTTTCCTTTTACTCTTTCAAATCGTTTTGAAATGGAACACATTATTGAGCAAGAGGGAGGAAAGGAGAGAAGAGAGGTTGCATTATTGAGGATGGCCTGTGTAGAATCATTGATCAACTAAAATAAGGTAACAAAAGTAGAGTCACGATGAAGCACACAAGTTTAGGCAATGGTAGAATTGATTGCCCAATCTTCTTTATATACTCAGATAAGATCATGTCCGATTGACCAGATGTATTAGTAGAGTTAATTAAATCTCCTTATTCACATTCATGAATTCGGTATTGAGTTATATTCTATCCCAACACTACAACGAAAAAATCCTATGATAGCGACCAAAAAATGCTATCATAGGATTTTCATAGCGTTTTTCATAACGCTATGATTGTCAACGTTATTAAAACTCTAACCCTATGATAGCGTTGAAAAACGTTATTATAATTACTTTTAATAGCGTTTAAAAAATACTATTGTAACTTCTCTATAGCATTTTTAAACGCTATATAAGGGTTACCAAGCGCAATAAGATATTTTCTATAGCTTTTAAGAAACTCTATTGTATGTCTAACCATATTATAACTGCATTTGCCTATTGTGCTTTTTTAGGCTATTATATTCTCTTATAGGATTTTAAATGCTATAAATAATGTACGTTAATGTATCAAACAAATAATATAAAGATTATCCATTAAATCACTAATTTAAAATATTTAATTAAAAAAATTTACTAATAAAGATCCATATCAAATGTTCAAAAAAACCTACAAAAAAGCATTCCAAGGTGTTCCTCACAAATACAAGCCAAAGTTTTCATAAAAAAACTTTCATGTCTTCTTGTTGGAATCATATTCCCCATCACTATGTGGAACCACGCACCACCTGAATTACTATATGTTTGTTGTGTTTTCGGTGAACCTATATTAAAAAAATAATTGTTATAGTTCAATATCCAATTGTAAACATATATATTATCTCTATAAAAGACTTTCAAATATTCAGACATATTGATCTATAAGATTGTAATCTAGATTGCAAAACCATATTTCTTGAAATGCATATTTACCATGCATCTATGTTCTATCCTTGAAAATGCATATATCATAGCACGTTAGAAAAATAACATAAGCAAATCCAACACAAATGCAAGAAAAAAAATACAAATCTAACATTTCAATCCACATTTCTATCCCCCCCCCCCCAATTTCAATGCACATTTCTGGCACTCCCCAACATTTCAATCATGCCAAAAATTATGTCACCCCACATTTTTAGCGCTCACAATACTAATTGTTGATGAATGAGCTTGCAAATAAGTTTCTTCGTAAAGTGTATAGAGTTATTCGCACTTAGTAGATTTTTACACTATCCTAATTAAAATTACAAATTTAGAAATTTTCATCTATTTTTCCATGTCTCCTTCCTTATGAGCCCTCCTTCTATACCCAAGAAGGAAATACAACTTAGAATGCAGCAACTTTGGATCGTTCTACAACATGACCAATATGCCATTGAGTTTCTTATTTCAAAAAAAGAAGAAGAAGAATTAAAACAGAAGCATGGCAAACAATATACTAATTTGAAAGACTTAAAATTATCTTCAACTTATGATATAACATCCAAGCAAACTTCTCAAACAGAATAACCAATGACTTTTCCACGCATACAGTAGCTAGCTACAAATACTTTTATGTTGGAAATTTCTGTTTAACATCATAACCATTCCAGCAGCTTCTATTCTTCTCATTTGTTCATATAATACTTAAAATATTTATTGTATGTAATTAAGACAAAAATGAAGGATAAAGGAACGAATCCCCCACGTAGTTTCTTCAGACAACCCAATTCCTAGAGAAACTCCTTTTATATATTTCAGTTTATGAAATTAATATGTAACTTTATTACAAAAGATGAAGTATATACATACATTTGTTCACATTCTGACCTCCAGGAACACCAAGTCTTGCAAAACTTACAGTTACATGGTCTACAGAGACAAACAAAGACGTTGACAACAAAGCATATTTTGTTTTATCTATTAAAACTTTTGCTATATGACCACAAAAGAATGAGTGCCAAAGCAAGTTAAAGTGTTTTATTCACCTCAAACATTTTCTTCTTATAAATAAAAACCAACAAAATTGATCCCTTTGTCATCACTCCCACCTCTTCTCCCCCACACTTAATCATAATTTCATGACCCATTCCCCCACCTGAAAACTCTGCCTTCATACAATAAACAGAATTATTACCATAAAATTGCTCAACCCTTGAAGTTAACAACAGGATATACATTGAGAAGTTTTTCCTTAGTTTACTTTCATAAGTATTTGTGTTTATAAACAAAGCCATATAGTGAAACAACTAGGGCCTCAGACCCTGACTTGGAGTAGGAATCTTTTATTGAATCAGAACCAAGTAATTGTTGTGTTTTATTTGCTCTCACTCCCTACTCTCAATTCAATTTTTCCATATCAGTTCTTTATCTTTGAAGTAAGCAACTTCTTGAAAAATCTTGCGTTGATTCTCGTCACTTAGTACATATGCACTTTTAGAATTTTTACAATTAAGCTCCGTGTTAGACAAAATCTATTAAATAGTTTTGTTTACTTACATCATTCACATGTTTCAGGTTTCAACTTATTTATCTTTTTCTATTGAGTTTTAAATGTACTAGTCATCTGATCTTTCTATAAGATATGTTGTTATTCTATCCGTTATTTAACTTTATAATACCGAATAGTTAACTGGAAAGAGCGTGTTTTAATTTTGTTGAAAAAACGTGCATGAGATGTGATGACAACTTTAAAGTGTATGGTTATCCACACATATAACCTCCAAATTTAATAAATTTTTTATATACTATTAGAAAATTAATATGCCACTCCAAAATGGAAAGTTGCCACCCTACTCGATCATCTTTATTTGTGTTTTTACATAGTTTTAAATTCTAGTGGTTGCACTATAAGAAAACCCTCTATTGATAGCATTAGATTATCGCGTTTTTAGTGAAAATACAATCAAATACAAAAAGCGGTCAAAAGAAACCAAAATTTTCACAACGCGCTTATTTTTTCTTGTTTTGTTCGGTGCTTTACCAATTCCCCCCAAAATGAAAAAAGTGACAGTCTTCGATCGTCTTCTGATCAGTAGTAGCCCAACTCTTCAAGTGGTGAAAATCGACAACTAAGGTGATTCTACCTGTCTTTCTCCATCATTAGAACAAGCCCTAACTTCCCTGCACGTAAAATTTCATCGCGTAAAATTTCATCTCTTAGAAAGAGCTCTAGCTCCACTACGTGTAAAATTCCATCTCTCACTAAGAATCGAACTCCCATGCGTGCTTCTCTCTAGTGTGGTGAGACCAGGTATCCATCTCTATTTCTAGTCACACACGCACACGCTCTCTTTAGCTCACAGTCTTTTCATCTGTGTCTCCCTCTCTTTATCTTTATGAATCTCTCTATCTCAACTCTCTTTTTCTCGTATGTGTAATTTTTTTTTTCTGATTTTTATCTTTTCTCTGACTCCAATGTTGTAGAGTCTAGCTTCGCATAGAGAGGAAGAATATGTCGAACATGTTAATGGCAATATTTAATCTGCTGGAGGGGTTGATATATATATGGAATATAGATTTTGTTTCTGCTAAAAAGTTTATTGTAGAAGCTTGTTCATTGACACATAATGAGAGTTGTCTCCTCC
This sequence comes from Datisca glomerata, assembly GCA_003255025.1. Classification (NCBI taxonomy): domain Eukaryota; kingdom Viridiplantae; phylum Streptophyta; class Magnoliopsida; order Cucurbitales; family Datiscaceae; genus Datisca; species Datisca glomerata. The sequence goes on from QANY01008203.1 coordinate 62,142, forward strand.
TCTTCCATGGTATTGAACAGAGTTATGTTCAATCTTTTTCTTTTTGCAAAATTTGTACTAAATAATTGCTCATTTATCTAGTGGATTGAAACACGTTTAAAGATATCTGGTTCAGAACATCAAATGGACATTCTTTTGGTTGTTATGATTAAGATACATCTTTCTCTGGTGATTTCTTGTAGCATTGGTTAAGGTGCTTTATTGCTTTTGATCTTTAATGTATGGTTTTATCTGCATCTATTTGTTCATCTCTCTCTCTCTCTCTTTCTCTCTCTCTCTCACACACACACACAAATTGAGATGGTATGTACTTGGTAACTATTCCTGAACTTGGAAAACCAAACTTGTTTGCCTACTATTTTCAAATAAAATCCTGATAGTAATACTAGAATCTGTAAAAAAATCGGCTGTAATAGCCCCCATAAATCTGTTTATACTTTGTTTAGTTTAAACTGTAATATACCTAATTTTAGTTCTTTTTGCTTACCTAAGAATCTAGAAGCTTATAATGTTTCATCATTTTGTAATCTACAGATTAATTCCATTAAGACAGACGATAAACAAACATCACTTCACTGTCTATCTCATTTATTTTCTCTTGCAGTTGAATATGGGTTTGTCATAGGTCTTTCCGTGTGGGTCTCTCTGATTCTCTCTGCTTCTCTCGCTCCCCCCCTTCTCTCCCCCCCCCCTTCTCTCCCTCTCTCTGGTTCCTACCCTCCCTCTAATTCACTATGTGGTTTGTGCTCTCTCTCTAGAATTGATGGAACTCATCGATAGAACCCATGCCTGTAAAATTGTTATTGAGCACTCTTTAAAACTCTCTCTTAAGTTTTAAACAATTACAAGAATGATCAAACGCATTAACAAAGTAGAGAACTATTCTATTTATGGGAGACTAGGAAGAGCTATTAAACTGATTAGATATTATGACAATTGTAGGTAATTGATCAAGTTAACTAATAACTAATTTGACTTACTTCCCAAAACAGCTTATAATAGCTAACTCTCCTAGAAAATAAGAGGCATATAACGAACAATCTCCACCTTGACTTTTATTTACTTTGTGAAACAATCTAAGTATCCTGCACACCGTCCAAAGCTGCTAAGCCTTTTGAACTTTAAGCAATTCCAATGATGATTGGAATTTGTTGGTTGGAACTCCTTTAGTTAGAATGTTTACTAGGTTGGTCGATATTAAGATCTTCTGCATTACTATAGGTCCTTCTTATATGATATTTCTTTACATCCATATTGCCCAGTTAACAACTTCTATTATGGCAATGTATTCTGCTTCAGTAGTGGATAAAGCAAACACTACTTCTTTTCATCCCCTCTCTTAATAAATCCCTCTGGCTGTGCCATTAGGATTTTTTTCTTCAAGGTTCCCATGCAATAGGGATATTTTAACATCCAATTGCTCCAACTTCAGGTCCTTGATGACATTAATGGCTAATATCAATTATATTGATATGTTTTCACAACATGTGAGAAAACATCATGGTAATCAATGCCTTCTACTTGTAATTACCCTTTTGCCACTACCCTTGCTTTGAATCTAGCATTTTCAATACCTGAATCTCAGGCTTCCTTTTAAAAACCCATTTAAAACCTATGACTTTCTAATCCTTTAGTTTTTCAATTAGGATCCAAGTATAATCTTTAGCCAAAGCTTACTTTTGTAAGCTTATAAATAAGATCTAGACTCTTCTACCTCTAGTTGGAGCGTCAGTCACATTTAAAGCATATCCAATCATGTCTGAATGGATAAAGGCAGATGGTACTGCTATTGCATGAACATGTTTTGCAGGTTTGACAATTTCTCTTCTAGTTCTATCTCTGGCCAACTGATAGTCTCCAAGTTCATTATTCTCTATAACGACTACACCTTCATCTTCATGCTGAGGAATTTCATGGTCTAATAGCGTGTCCACTTCTTCCTCAACCCTAAGCTCATCCCCCTTGAAACTGTCTCAAACTCACTAAAATCCACCTCAAACTAAGGTGCTACGATGTTCTTTGTTTGTCTTTAAGTACCTGAATGTTTAATCTTGTTAAGCTCCAATTCATGAAAATAACATCATGACTAATGATAGTTTTATTTTCAGACATTATTCATAGTTTATAACCTTTAACACCATGATGAAAACCTAAGAACACATATTTTCTAACATGTACAAAAGCAATGCTGGCAAATATCCTAAGATGTTGATAACTAGGTGCTTGTTAGACCATTTTTCTTCAGGAGTTTTAAAGTTAATCGCAGAGCTAGGGGATCTGTTAATTAATTAGCAGGTTGTACTAGCTGTGCAACCCAAAATATTTTAGGTAAATTAGAATCAACAAGCATTAAATATATTTTAATCCATTATCTATCCTCAATTTCTTTATCTTCTTACTGCTTTCAATTTCAACTATGTTATTCTATTCAATAAACTTCTTAAGAGTCTCATTCTTAACATTAAGGAATTCGAGGTGAACCCAATAAATCAGAATTCACATACTCTAGGACTTCACTAGACTTATAAGAAGCAATAGGAACTTTTATTCTATGAGCCTTACTAAGAGTGCAACATTAACATAATTCAAGGTCTACTACCTTCTTTGGACAGATCATATGTTGGTTGCATAATTCTTGAAGACACTTTGAGTTGATATATCCTAATCTTCTATCCTAGGTATTGATCTCATCATCATTCTCGTTCCCAAAACTGTAAGAATACATGTTCCATCTCCAATGCATTTACAAAAGTTGAACCGAAAGGTCTTAAGGTAATATATAAATAATCAAGAAATGACAAGATGAGTTTCTACATTAGTTAAAGCTTTAATATCAGTACAAAAAGTAAGAGCCAATTAAAAATATAAAGATCCACAATTAATATTAAGAGCCAACACTACAACAACAAAAAAACCCTATGATAGCGTTAAACACTACAACAAAAAAACTCTATGATAGCGTTTAAAAAACGCTATCATAGGGTTTCATAGTATTTTCGTAACGCTATGGTTGTCAATGTTATTAAAACTCCGACCCTACGATAGCGTTTAAAAAACGCTATCATAACTACTTTTAATAGCGTTTAAAAAACGATATTGTAACCTTTCAATAACGTTTTTTAAACGCTATAGAAAGTGTCACATTGCACTTGACGACTTTCTATAGTGTTTATAAAACGCTATCGAAAGGTTAAGATAGCGTCTTTTAAATGCTATTAAAAGTAGTTATGATAGTCTTTTTTAAACGCTATCGTAGGGTCGGAGTTTTAATAACGTTGGCAAACATAGCGTTATGAAATATGCTATGAAAACTCTATGATAGGGTTTTATAAACGCTATTATAAGCGTAGCAACAATGTGAGACTTTCTATAACGTTTAAAAATGCTATTGTAACTTTTCGATAGCATTTTTTAAACGCTATAGAAGGGTTACCAAGCGCAATAAGATGTTTTCTATTGCTTTTAAGAAACGCTATTGTATATCTAACCATATCATAACTACATTTGCTTATTGTGCTTCATTAGGCTATTATATTCTCATATAGGGTTTTAAAAGCTGTAAATAATTTATGCTAATGTATCAAACAAATAATATAAAGATCATCCATTAAATCACTAATTTAAAAATATTTAATTAAAAAATTTACTAATAAAGATCCATATCAAATACAATATCAAATGTCCAAAAACCCTACAAAAAAGCATTCCAAGGTGTTCATATCACATATTATAAATATTTTGAGTTGTACAAAATATCACAAATACAAGACAAAGTTTTCATCAAAGAACTTTCATGTCTTCTTGTTGGAATCATATTCTCTATCACTATGTGGAACCACACATCACCTGAATTACTATGTGTTTGTTGTGTTTTCGATGGACTTATATAAAAAAATAATTGTTATAGTTCCATACCCACTTATAAACATATATATTATCTCTATAAAAGTCTTTCTAATATTCAGACATGTTGATCTATAAGATTGTAATCTAGATTGCAAAACCCTATTTCTAGAAATACATATTTTTCATGCATCTATGTTCTATCCTTGAAAATGCATATATAATAGCAAGTAAGACATAAGCAAATCCAACACAAATGCAAGAACAAAAATACAAATCCAACATTTCAATCCACATTTCTAGCACCCCCAACATTTCAATCCACATTTCTAGCACCCTCAACATTTCAATACACTACCCTAATTAAAATTACAAATCTAGAAATTTTCATCTATTTTTCATGTTTCCTTCCTTATGAGCCTTCTGTCTCTACCCAAGAAGGAAACACAACTAAGAAGGCAGCAACTTTGGATCCTTCTACTGCATGACCAATATGTCATTGAGTTTCTTATTTAAGAAATAAGAAGAATTAAAACAGAAACATGACAAACAATAAGAAGAATCAACATAATATTCAAAATCTAAACTCACCAACATAAACAAATCCAACACAAATGCAAATCCAACACAAGTGCAAGAACACAAATGCAAATCCAACATTTTAATGCACATAGCTCGCACCCCCCCCCCCAAGGCATTTCAATCTCCAACACCATTTTTCATCATTATACCTATAATCACCACCACTATATTTGTTCCAATCTCAATTAACAACACTAATGCAGCCAATAATCAAACTCAAATCAACCTAATTTCAATCATGTCCAGCAAAATATCAACCAACAGTAGTTAGAAAAGAAGTACTTACAATGGGATGAAATTCCATGCTCCTTCCTGATACTCTTTTGTAGCTCTATCAATTAAAAAATCAACTATTAAGATATTTATTTATGATTATATTTGACACTTATCTTAAATAAAATAACCAATCTTTTTATCTGTTGCACAAGAAAGTGTCAAAATAAAGCCTAAGAAGGCAAAAGAAAAATAGGAAAAGAAAGGCCAACAAAGAGCCATTGTTCAACCTAAAATTTGGTGGACTCCCCTGAAAATTGTCTCAACCTCAAGACACGAAGCACCTGAGAAAAGACAAAACTAAAGCAGTAAAACAAACAACAACAAACAACAATATAGGGCCATAACTAGATCAGAAAGGAGCAACAAAATGAGCCCCACACCACCAACTAAAAGCCTAAATACCCAGGCAACTAGAAAACCAAAATAAAAGGGAAGACAAAATGAGCCCCACTTTAGAGTTGTTGCATGATTAATACAACATTATCAATCTCAAACCTCATACTCAACTTCAGTCAACATGAGACTTATATGAACTTAACACCCTCTAATATATTAACAATCCAAACACACAAATTTATCAATAACCAAAATTAGTCACAGTTTGTTCAACCAAGGGCCTAACCATAGGACAAAACCGGTATGTGGTCAAGATGTCGAAACCCTAGGGATCACAAATATCGTAGTCCTAAATAACAGGAACACCTAATCAGAAAAGATAACCTCCATAATCAGAAAATATAAGATAGTGTTTTGTAAGTGCTTCTCCTATTTATGCCCTTTTAAACCTAGGTGAGGAGCCACATAGATTATGAAATTAATGAGCTCCAGTCCTGCAATATATGAGAATTTGCATTTAAATATATGACAAAAAGTAATAATAATTAGAAAAGTCTGAATGCAACAACACATGATTGATAGAAAATGAAAATATTTCTAAAAGATGTGCTTTTGTAAGCCTAACCATAGACTGTTTTAAGAGAAACTCATTTATGCAGTGACAGATAGAATAAAAAACATTTGTCAATGCCCAGGAGGCGGTTATTTTTGGCTGAAATTTAAAGGTATAAGCAGCTTACCTATTCAAGAAAAAATACATATGGACTATTCTAATCATTTTCCAAATAATAGTCTTACTATAAATTCAAGTAGGTAGAATCTCAACGAGAACTTACCTAAGATGACACAATGTAGTCATATTTTCCTTAGAGAGAGGAAAACATAGAGGAAATTATTATGGCAAGTAAGGAATGCCCTCTTTTTATCCAATGTTGAATTGATGACCTAGGAAAGGGTATCGACGAGTAGGATCTGTTGCTTGAGACACAATCTAAGATTTCCACCAAATCGTTCATTCATTAGGCACACAAATACATAGTCTGATCAATATGGTATGCATAACCATTGCCTAAATGTAAACATACATAGCTTCGAAACATATAGAAGTCGACAACTAATTACAGCCACTTCATCTAAAAAGGTGATTAAATGCCTAAAATACAGAGTTTGTAAAGTCTTCAACAGTTTCATGCAAACTCTGCAAAATGAAGTATGTAAAAGCTTGTCAACAAAACAATGAAGGTCCTTTTTCTGGTAATAATTGAAAACCAGCACATTTCATAATGAGGTAAAATAATGAGAAATCTTCAGATTATGTGAGTAGAAGAAAATAGGACAAGTTTAATAGAAACACTATAATTGCTGACATACATCGCCATCCTGGCTGAAAGAAGGATTACATGAAACTTTGTCCATAGCCTTATGAGATTCCACTAGAGTTCCCTGCACACCATCAATTACCATAGTCCATTAACTCAGATAAATGGCATTAACTGGTTCAGTAAATACATAACAATGAAGAAATTATGTGAAGCATCCAGTGATGGATTGGTTTTACTTTTCGGACTCAGCTAGATTAACAGAATCCTTGGTTTCTCCAATGGTTTGATTAATTTATTCAGAGGCCTCAATCTCCTCAATGAGGACCTCAAGAAATCATATCTCATCTTTTGAGAAAAGGTGGCTCTAAACAGCAGACAGACAATTAATTGCCAATACGTTGGTTTTCTAATAAAAAACCAGACCGGGTTTGTGATCAGACAAACAAAAGTTGTTGAAAACAGCTGCCTATTTGTAATGGTTGTTTAAGCTCATCTCTGTCGGCTTGATATGAAAAAGTCAAAGCAAAAAATTGAATACCTTTGAAGAATGCAGGTTGACATGGCCAACTTATGAAACAAAAAAATCTACCCATGAAAGTTATAGAAATCATTTTTGAGAATCCTATAATTGAACCCAGGAATTCCATTCACTCTGTTGCTTTCTGCAACTTCAACAGCAGCGCACATGTTTGGAAGAAAACTGCTGCTGCTACTGCCTCTTCGCTTCTTCTTTCTCCAGAACCAGAAACTCGGCTTAGAATCTCCTCTGCTTGAAGCAGTCAAATCTGTAAAGTTTAAGAAGTCAGCCATCCTAACCGAGGATTAGGACAACAAAGTAGCATAACTCTAAAAAAAATCTCCAGAACAAAAGCATCATATTATATGGAAAGGAAAAATGGTTCAGTCCCGACTTTAAAAATCTTAAATTCAAGAGGAAACTCACCTCAAATAACTTGTCAATACATCATTGGAAAAATATCGCCTCTAGCCTTCTCCAAGAAGTGTTAATCGCCCCTTTCTTCGTTCTTCGCCTTTCACTTTTGTTCTTCTCTTCCTTTCTTCGTTCTTCCTCTTCTTTTCTTCGCTCTTCCTCTTCCTTTCTTCGTTTCTTCTATTCATGGGCTCCTTTGATTTTGTTTTTCCTTTTGTTTTTTCTCTCTATTTCTTATAGAGGTGGTCTTTCCTTCGTTTTCTCTATTCCTTCCTTTGTTTCTTCTTTCTTTTTCTTCACTCTATGTCTCTGTTTTCTCTTTTTCCTTTGTTCTCGCCTCTGTCTCCTCTCTCCTTTGTTCTGATTTCAATCTTTTTGGTTTCTTGAATCTTTCTTGATTCCTTCTCCTTGTTCGGCATTATGGAGGACCTTCGCAATGGTTTTGGCAATTTGTTGGACCTTGAAGACCTGTTACCAGAAGAATCACATAATAATGAGATGTGGCATAGAGAGAGATAGAGAGAGAGAGAGAGAGAGCTTCCACTAGAGATGCCGAATAATGTGAAGCTTAGAGAGAGATAACTAAGAGTTTCAAGCACTACTAAAATTTCAATAGGCGCAGGTTTTAATTTGGGGAAAAATTGCCCCGCGCCTGTGAAAAATCCCCTTTTATAACGCTTTCTACGAAAATGCTGTAGTTGAGTGCTATAAGAGCACTGAATTGTTGTAGTGCAACTAAATGTAGTAGTACTAGTGAAAAAGAAAATACTACCATTTAATTGATACGGAACTACCAAAATTAGGCAAATTTTTTTTTGCTAAAGGAAATAAGACCTGTCTGGCCGTCTGGGCCGCCACACTTGGAAAACACATATGGGCAACGCATGACCATAGCATCTTGAGCACGAATACGTATACGAATTTCTTTTAGCTGACCTCTAACATTTCTTGTACTAAAACATTTAACTTCTGATAAAGATCTCGATGCTCTTGCAATTTCGTCACGTAAAATTCTTTTTTGAATGATCGATCAGAAGGAACCACAACATCTAAGTAAATTAAACATGTTAATATTTGAATAAAATCAAATCAACCAAAACAATAGACATGAAGAATTCGAGAAGAGTATCGAAGATGAATATTTATTGTCGTACATATAAATATGAATAACTTGATGAAAGCAGAAAGCATATGTACATACTTGATTCAAAACAACGATTCAGAAAGATTCCCATATATTTTTCACGTATTGCAAAGCCAAATAGAAATAATTTTCTACTTTTAGTATGGCGCATGAACCATATTTATTCCACTCTCTTTCCCAAAACTGAATATTTGTTCGTTGCATATCAAGATTTGGCCAAAAGGCTTCTAGATTGTCAGAGAAATTCCACCTGTGAAACTGCAAAAAGTAAATAAATTTCATTGTTAGATTTCAATTACACAAGATTGTTGGAAAAGCAGTACATATCATGAGGGCATAAAGGAACATTAAGAGAGTTTGAAAACCATAATAGGGATTTTTAATTTTCGTGTGCTCTATTAGGTTCTTAGCTTCAATATGAGCTTTTACTTTTTAAAGTGATAAGAAGGAAATTACTGTTATCTACTTAAGAGACAAAGGAAATTAACCTAGTCAAGTTTACCTCAGTAGTGGGAAAAGCACTACCATCACAGGGTTCGGCATGCTTATGGTTATGCGTCATTGGCCAAAAACCATGAAGTTTGAACTCTTGAGGAACTGGGGTTTTGCACCAACGCAAGTAATGGTTGCAATAGGTATTAGACCAGACGAGGACAAGTTTGAAGTAAGCAATATTAAGTCCACTCTCAACACGATAAGCGAGTGTACAAAGGAGAAACCCAACCACAATTTTCTTTCCAGCTGCAACCATATTTCTAATTAAGGCTTTCAAATATCCCAGTTACACCTTATGCGACTCATTAGCCTTAATCCCTACTTAAAAAAGAACCGTTGGATAGATTAATTGTTTATGGAAATAAGTTTTTGGCATATGTGGCTTCAAGCAACAATTGGATAGATTAATTGTTTCAATAACTTGTAAGGGTTTTATTTGACGGTTTTATACAATTTCACGCACAAATTGTACTTTTTTTTCTGTTTGAAGAAGAAGAATTGAGGATTTACTGAGATAAGATAGTTAGAACCTTTCAAAAGCTAATCAAGAAACTTTTTGGGTTAATTAGAGTTTAAACCCACAAACTATAGACTCTTTAAAACGTTGGACCATGAATTTTTCAATTGAAAAATGTAAGTCCTTCAATTTACATTTAATGACGAGATATGCTGGTACGAATAATTAAGCGTCAACATCTATATATACCTAGTGGTCATATGGAACCCCTTGACGAAAAATATATGTGGGTTAACGACTAGTTCAACATCATTTAAGACAGGTAATTACTCGGACCATCTATAAAAGTATATGTACTACTCGCTCTAATAGGTTAACTATTACTCTTGCGCTAAGTTTAGTGTGCTATTAATAAAAATTCTACAGAATCCACTGGATAACTCTATTATCTTAGATATAAAACGAGACAAATTACAATCAATTTATAGCACCTGTTTACGGACATATTTAAACATTCAAAATTAATACATAATTAGACTAAAAGCCATTCAAACGTCATTCATTTTCAGAAAATATTATTCATAAGTATCATCCATAATTATCATCTAAAAGTATTAGTATTTAGTCTACTAATACAACGTGCTATTCAAAAAATAAAAAACATCTAAAAATTTCACAGACGCTACAAAATAACTTCAAATTTTTATTGTTTAACTCTTCAAACTTTGATGCCAAGTTGAAAAACCTCAAGAGATTGTAGGTCCTGCATTTTAAAGAAAATATATAATCATGTACTTATTTAAATTTCTCACAACTATGCACTACAATTACAATGAATTGAATTTAATGTCATATGAATATAAAATTATGAAAATATAAAATACCAATGCAATAAATAGATTCTTCACTAGTAAAAAATTATGAATATATATATAAAGATACTCACTAGTGAAAAATGAAGTAGAAGTATATAGATACTCACTAATGTAGCAAATAGAATGCAACGTCATATCTTTTTATGTTCAAGTTATAATCATGCTGAAATTATTATCACCATTGCTGCCACAGATACAAATCTAACACTAGAATGCTATAAAACAACACATAACACGATTATTTGTGTTCATCAAGTCACAGACAGGAGGGAGAAGCAGTAAGCTCCAAAATAATAACGTCTAGATTGACAAATTATAATTAATCTCCATTACTCTTCTAAAGTGCTATAAAACCACAAGATAAATGCAACATATCATAACTTGCAAAATTTACTATTGAGGATTTTTTTCTAAAGTACTTTTGATATCCAAAAATGTATGATTGTAGCAGCAAGCATACAAGACTTTGTTTTTAGTATGAGTTTTCTGAATTGGGGGATGAATCCACAAAATAAACTTCAAACTAACATCATGGTATTGGAAAAAATTAAAGCATAAAAATGTGGTTGGTTTTTTTATGCTTTAATTTGTTCTGACCAAACTTCCACCTCAGACTAAAGTCTCCAGATTTCATCATCTAAAGTATAAAAAGCATCATTAGTCTTTAAAACACAATATCCACAACATTACAGTAGAAGCAAAGGGATAAGCAGTTCATACAATATACATTATTTCTGCAAGGGGTTTGACAAAAAACAAGTATAGGAAATGTCAAATAATATAAAAAACAACAGCATAAAAGCGAAAAGATCAACATTCAAATCTCAATGTGTGCAAAACAGTTTCTAGTTAGCAAAATCACACCATCAGCGTTCCTGGCTTTGTGTTGTTAATATTTCAAATAAATTATTGTCTGAATATAAGAACAAATAAAAATGATTAAACATCTAGGTGCCAAGATAAGAAAGACTAGGCATTGCATGACATAATTCAAGATGTTAACATCCAACTGCATACCAAATAGAATGTGCGTGTGTGTTTATTTTATCAATCATTGTGCAAGCACATAATAAACATATAGGATTAGATCTATTTATCAACTCTCTAATAACAATATATTTTTATTGTCACAGAATCACAAATTTTCATCTAAACGAATAAAACTGCAAAGCAAATGACTAAGTAATATTGGACTGAAAAGTTTCCACAGATCAAGCAAATCTGGAGCAAAAATTTATGTGATAGACTAATTGGACCAAGTACTATGATTTAGCAGCACCTTAACACGGTTGATGAAATTAATATTAACCAAAAAGAGTTATGTTTTACTTTCACAGTCTATAAATGACTCCTGTATGAATGCATATTCTTCGGAGCTCACATACCAAAGCTTAAAGAATAGAATCATTTACAGACTAGTATCAATGTCTATAATAATGTTAGTTGTCTACATAGTTGGTATAAGTTATTCGTAACAAAACCAAAATATAAATTACTGAAAAGAAAAGTTGGACCTTCCCATTTGGACCAACTTTCTATGTTAACAAGAACACTAAATCCCCACTTCCATAGCACAAATCCAATAAACAGTCTCCCATCTCCGCTCTGCCAAAAACTTCAAAACTTTCTCAGAATTTTGGTATAAAAAGAAAATAAATTAATATCAAATGAGAATAACAAAATCACATACCCACTACAAGACAATGCCGTTCTTTTCCATACTCGATGTTGACCAAAGCTCAGTAAATCATTCCACTATAATTTCAAATTAGCAAATAAAAAGTCTAAGGAAGAACAAAATCCATCCACATTAAGTAAGGAGACACACAAATGATTCATGTATGAATGTATATTCTTCGGAGCTCACATACCAAAGCTGAAAGACTAGAAGCTAAAAGTAAAGTAAAAGAAACCCTTATAGATCTCAAAGCGAAACCATGTATCTAGATCCAAAATAACACAAAGACTCAGATGGTGAAAACAAAAAATAGAGTGCAATAGATATATTCATACTATATGTCTCAAGTGTGACCACGGACCTTCTTACAAGCAACTGTGTCTGCTGAGCCGCCTGTAATAAAACAAGGCATAAGAAATCATCTAATATGGAATAAATAAGGAATATAAATATGGAACAAATCTATCCTGAATGATAATGAACAATGAAACTCTAAACCTTCCACCTATATCACAAAAGCAAATGACCAAATAATTAGAGGCGGACATAAAACATCTATTGCTGCCAAGGCAGCAATCATTACACAAGGGTTTTCAAATTTTTTAGTTTTTAAAATGTAGCACTTTACCAAAAAAAATAGTTCCAATACATATCGTAATCATGCAAGTTAAAGGATTCAACCAACAAAGAGAAACATCAGTAAAATAACCCAGAGTTACAAGTTTAATAATCTCATCAAAGGCTATCCTTTTTTTAGAGAAACTTTTTAGAGATTCCTAATTGTTCCACTGATAGCACATAAGCATGTCTTTTAATGTAGAGGATTACCAATCAAAAAATTCAGCAAGAAAATGGGCAGCGTCTGCAGCGAAGGGGAGGGAGGAAAAATAAAGCACCTGAAATTGCAGCAAATACTTCATAGCAGATCGAGAAATGAGACACTCACCATTAGCGAGCTCAACTTCTATGATGGTGAAATAGGGTTTATCATTGTGCCCAAAAGTCAAAGAGCTCAGCACGAAACCTAACAGCTAATAAAGACCGCAAAACCCACGATGATGACTCATCAACACCCAGACAAGAAATGGAGAAATGAACTTCAACCTTAAAATCGCAGGTTTAGGGCGCAAAAAGAAAAGCTTAGTTATAACAAACAAAGCTAATAGTTACCTTCAATCAAACATAACCTACGAACTCAAAGAAATGATAAATCAATTTTAATAAACAGAACAAGATTCTCATCGACGATAACAAGAACCAAGCACAGTGACGAGATCCACAATGACGAGAACCAAGCATATTGACAAGACTGATGATGATGAGAACCAAACATAGTAACAAGACCCACGACAAGGATCTTATATGTCTTTGAACGAAATAGTGAGAGAGAAGAATCGGGAGAGAGTGAAATGTCGAGGGGTCTCCAAACCTGAAAATCAATGAAACTCTAGTTGTTCTGTCCTTGAATGAGAGAGTTAGGGAGAAGGGTATTGAGCCATAGTACTGATAGAAAATGGAGCAACGAATTGAGCTTCTCTGATCTGAAAATAGAGTAAGAGAATCGAGCCATAGTATTGAGAGAGCTCGAGAATGAAATGTGAGGGGTCTCCAATTTTTTTTTATCAAAGTCCCGCGTCTCTATTAATTTTGCCTCCGCTTTATTTTCTTCACATTTAACTGGAATAAATTTTACTTGATTTTAAAATCTCCTGTTGTTTTGAGTTTTTAACAAGAAGCGGCTGCAAACCTTGTATTTTAATCCTGTGGAATGTCATATTTCTTATAGTGATAAATAATTATCTCGTGATCTAGTTTCTTTTCAAGTGATGCCAGGCAGTATGAAACATATCTTCTTACAAGGTTATTCTACTACTATTGAGACTAAGGATTTAGAAATATAGAAATTCAAGCAATTGGTAGGAAACAATTAAAATAAAGAAACTCAAAATTAGTTGAAATCGAAAGGAGAAATGAAAAACTTGATTAATAAATTGAAAATTAACGATTGCAAGAATGCATAAAATATTAACTAAACTAAGAAAATTTCTAAGAGCTAAAGAGCTATGGAACAAAATTTGAGAAACTAAATTTGAAAGTTTGGTTTGGTTGTTGTGTGGAGTGAGTGAAGATTATTTCTCTCATTCGCTTTGGAGTGCTTAGCTAGGCATATGATCGCTTGATGCTTAGTGATTGTCTTGGCTAGTGAAGATTTGTTTCCTCCCGTAACATCTGCAACTTTAAATTTGAAAAGATATTTTATCTGATAAAGATGAATCTAGTGTACTCTTATTCAAATTTGAGCTTCTGAGACGATAAACCATCTCTCATGTTATCTTCAATTGAAATTTCAAATTCTCTAGGATAGAGATGAATCTGGTGTACTCCCATTGAATTAGAGTTTCTTGAGATGATGAGAACTCCTTCCAGTCTTATCGTGGACGGTATACTCACATCTCATGGCAATGATCAATCCTCCAAATATATGTATATGCTTAATATGGGCTGACCCTCATATTTGACTATGTTGTACTAAGGCCCAAACTTGATCTAGTATTGACCAGTTTTGGGCCCCTAGGCCTTTCATTTCTTCTGTTGTCTAGGATTACATGAAGATTTCCAAGTTAACTTAAGCCTTCTTCTCTAACATAATCTCAGGTTGTCTCTCATTATATATAATAAATATAAAGCACCAAAAATGAAAAAATATTTTTAGACAATAATGTTCATATTGATATTTTAAATTATCTTATTTATTCGTCAATTAATATGTAGGTTCTACATGTTTTCGATAAAAATTCTTTAAAATTCATCCTCATAAAAATAAGAATTATTTTTATATCATTATATAATTGTTTATTATTTATTGCATGCACACAAAAAAATGCTCCTCTGGTTGCCTTCAACTTTAAGTCTCTATAATTTTACTCATTACATTTTACACTTTCACTGATTCTACCTTACTTCTTAAATTGCACTTAGTTTTTTGTTAATATAAATTCATAAACTGTAATATACTTTCTTATTTTAATGAGCTATGTCTTATCAATTGAGAAAGTCTAGATTCATTGTTAACTACTAACTTAATTCATTATGCTAGGTTCCACAAGTTAAGAAATTTTAGGTTGATTCTTGATATTCTACTCAGAGAATATCAAAATATTTTTCTTAGAACACTAAATTGACTTATTTAAAAGACTAGTCTTGAATAAAAGAGCAAGCCAAAGCCCTTTCTTGACTGAAGCCTAAGGCCTTTCTTGACTTAAAAGTCTAGGCCTTTCTATTCCTTGATAAAGTGGGCCTCGAGATTATACTTAAAATAGAAATGATATTATTTTGATAACTTTTTAATTTTAAAATCAATTTTATCCTCAACCTTTGAAAACATAAAATAAAGTACTTTTTTTAAAATCTCACTCTCTCTCTTTATAAGTACGTGTTGTAGATACCGTATTTTATCCGGTCTAATATTTTAAAAATACACATTCTTTTTTTGCTCATGTACTAGTCTAAGACTATGTGCATGATTTGAAAAATAGTTCATGGACTAAAAATAAGAAAAAAAATAGTTCATGAACTAAAAATAAGAAAAAAAGTCTAAGGACTAAAAAAATTAAAAAATGAGCATAAGGACTAAAAATAAAAAGGGAAACTCTAATTTTGCCTATACATAGGGAGTGAGTCATTCACTTGAAGAAGGAGAAAAGATCTTTTTAGAGAGAGCATGTGAGAAATATGAGAGATTTTCTAAGAGAGAGAGAAATAGAGTGTATATTTCTATTCATCTATTACTATTAATCTTCTCTCATTTTTTATTAAGTTAGTTTAAATTTCTTGCACCTTAACTAACAAGATCTAATGTTCATTGTTTTTCATCATTTCTCATTCATGCTCATGTAATGTATGTTCTTTGTTTTCCTTTCCATAAATAAATGTAGATGTGTTTGCTCTTTTTCCTTCATTAGAGGTAATATTTATATATGTGTAGATTAAAATCTTAACAATTAGATTTAAATTTTGCTAATTTTATTCTTTTTTACTAAAATCCGATGACGAACTTTAAAATTTTTGGGATAACAAAATTCTTGAACTACTGAGTCACGGTGTTATTTTCGGGATACCAAGAATGACTTTAATAATGTTTGATTTTCAAATATAAAAAAATAGAAAATGAATTATTGTTCCATTATCCTTGAACCACCCATTAAATGTCACTTATCTTGTTTCATTTTTACGACACAAGGCATGCCTAATGGGACATTTCAAAAATAAAATTCTTTCACTTTATTTATTTATTCATTTTCTAATATAAATTGGATAGCATTTGATTAAATTTGATAACCATTTTAATAAATGGGTATTGTGGGGTGGTAATACCCTCCCCATACACAAATGACTCCCGAATCAATTTTGAGTTTTCGCAAATCAAAATCTTTATTTTTAAAATTGGGTGACTAATCATGCCCTAAAATGATTGGTGGAGACTCTAATTTATTTTCAAAATAATTTTTCATTCACCGCCCCGCATCGTGGCAACTTAGCGACTCCATTGGAGACACGATCGGTCTAACCATTTTTATATCGATATATAGTCAAACCAAAGTTTCATCATATGCTATCCTTTTTGTGTGGCTTATTGTTCATTTATTTGATTCATTATTGTACTTACTCATGTTTATAGTTTATTTTTATGATGTAGATTTCTTTACATAATTTCTAATTTCACACACATATACTAGCCCTATATCTTAGCCTTCCTTTAGGATTAGTAAGAATGAGTAGTAGAATACATTCGTGGAATTGTGATTCTCGTGTTGCCTCATGAAAGTTCTCACTCAGTTCGACTCTTTTAGGATATTGTTTGGGGCCCATGTTACTCTTTTGGATAACAATGTGGACAGACTGAGAGCCTATTAAAAGATTTTAGACCATAACCACACATATCTATACAAACTTAAAGTCTCCCAATGAGCAATCAAAAATAAATCCTAGGGTCATCCAAATGTGTTAAGTGGGACACGTTGAACATTTATGAGGTACCTGTTATCTATCATAATTGTTTTTTTAAATTTTTTTCCCAATTGAGTCATCATCTCATCCATCCTCATTATCATTTCATTTTCATCACTACGTACATCATTGATTACTGTTGTTATTATTTTAGCATATAAGTAGAATAATTTTTTCGGGACAAATCTTATTTCTTTCCATTTTTTAGAATTATCAGTAACACCATCTATTGACATCTTTGCAATTCATGATTTGTATAAAATTCTCCATTTCACACATCAGAAATTCATTATTCCTATTATGTATTGTAGGTTTATCCTTTAGTTTATCCATTGTAGGTTCATCATTTACTTCATTATATTATAGGTACATTTATTCTTTCATGCATTGTAATTTCATCTTCATGCATTGTAGTTTCTTTCTTTCCTTCATGCATACACTAATATAGTTTTCATTTTTTTGTCCATTTAAAAAAATGAAAGAGAAAAAAATCTCATTGGGTGTGCCTCCATTATCCTCAAAGAGTATAATATCAAGCTAGAATCATGGATGAACAAGAGAGAGAGAGAGAGAGCAATCGTGAGAGGATATGAAATAAGAAATTAGGGAGGCGAAATAGCAAATGGCCAGAGTCCTGGAACTCCTCACCACCAGTAAACGAAAAGCATGTCTTGAAAATCCCTAAAGGGCTGCATCATCACAAGATCAACAACTTCATGATTTGCACTTTACCCTCCTAGATTCACTCCAACCTACTAACATAGGTTGGTAGGAACAATTTCATCACGCTCTACCAAAGGGCTCCATCATCACAAGATCGGGCGAAACAATTTCATCATGTTCCATCAATACTAGTAAATGTGAAACACTACCCGTTTCCAAGTCCTCAGGAATTGTTTCATTCAAGAGAACTAGGTACAACACCCCAACATTGGCACCTCGCCACAATCAAGTTTTCACATCATAAGGAAAATATAATAATGAGTCAATCATCATACCTGATCTTGATAACTAAAGCACAGAGGCCCATTACCAAGTTAAGCAAAAATTCATTGATGAGAGATAAGTTAGAGTTAGATTATCTAGAAGAGAGGTTACGTGCTGTTGAAGAATCAGATGCGTACAGTACCATTGATGCAGCTTAGTTGTGCTTGGTCCCAAAGGTAACCATCCCTCATAAATTCAAACTACCTGAGTTTAAAAAATATGATGGAAGCACATACCTGAGGAGTCACCTTCATGATGTATTATAGAAAAATGGTGGCATGCACGCATGATGATAAATTGTTGATCCATTTTTTCTAAGATAGTTTGGTGGGGGCTGCATCTCACTAGTACATCCAATTGGTTAGTCATCATATTCGAAGGTGAAAAGATTTAGCTAACGTTTTTCTAAACAATACAAGTACAATATAGATATGACTCCTGATCATTTTGATCTACAAAGTGTTGGGGAAAACGCAGCGCTCGCATGGTGGCTTTTAAAGTTTATTAAAAATGAATTTTTTTCGATAAAAGAAAATAAACATGACGCAACGGTTTTCAAAATAAAAAATTTTATTGAAAACACTTTTCATTCGGATCCATTATATATTTATATATTAAATGAAGACATACATGGATAAAGAATATATACCTCTTATAGTCTAATCAAGCATCCTCGCAAACTAACGATCTTCCGTTCCCACGAACAATAAACTCCGAGATCCAAACCATGATCTTCCAAGTCAATCCTCAAACGACATATGTGGGTCCGTAGAATATAACAAGAACACTTTTATGTCTCTAGATGTACTCAACACATGGGATCTAAAGATTTTCAAAGATTGAATAATTTTGTGAGACTAATCTCTGAGAGAATACAATGATTATTCTCATAGAGTTTTTTTATTAACTTTTAATCTCAGAGAGTTTCACCCTCATAGAAACTATGTTGTTAGCACACTTAATCAGCACAGAGACCAGTAGAATAATATCTATATAGTTTTTAGATAATGACATATCATATTTTTAAGAATATACATAAAATAATAGTAAACAAATAATTACCATTATAGTGGCGTCCACTACAACTGTGCACAACTGCAGTGCCAGACGGTAAAGCAGTGTGCCGTGAGGTATCACAATGCCTCACAACAATTTTGTAGTGCCGTGTCGTACTACAGTATTGTACGCCTAACTGTAAAATCATTCAATTGAGCTCAATAACCATTCATTTCAAATCAACACTTAAGGGAACTAATTTATGAACCAATAATTAGATGATAGAACTAAATGAAATGATTCTGTCAATGGATTATACGAGAATACTTTCTAAATACATTCTATAATCTCTAATAGGTAATTCCATATATATAGTGGAGTAATATTAGAATTAATAAATAAGATTATTTCATTAAAGAATTTAATTAATAATCTAGTTTATTGAAGCTTAGGATTATAGGTCCATTATCTCCAAATCACCTTTGTACTACACAGTCTGTCTATGTTATGAATATTTCAGGATATGAAAAAAATGACTGACTTCTAAAAAAATTATATTTATAGGGCAAGTACATAATTTTGAGATAATTATGTGTGACTAATTAATTAAATTAATTAAATTATTTATATTAATTTTTGAAAATTAAATATAAATAATTATATCGATTAATTTTTTAATTATCGATAAGTGAGAGAGTATATCAAATTTGTGAAACTAGATAATGTTAAGGTATTATTAGATAATAATTCAAAATTTGAATCAACTAAATATGTTATTTGTGAATTAACAGATAATCTAGTTGATAGGGATAATCATATAAGTTAATTTTTGAATTAACTGATATCTAGATATTTATCTTATTAAAATAATTAATTAATTTGTAGAAATTGCCACATGGTAAGTTGGCTTGCCACATGGCAACCACATGACATCTACTACTGTAGTGCCACATGGCACTACAGTTAGGCATGCAATATTGTAGTGTCACACGGCACTACTGTAGTGCCATGAATTATAGTGTCGTGAGGTACTATGATACTTCACAGCACACTGAAGTTTCATATACTACTGCAGTTATGCAAAGTTATAGTGGGTCCCACTGTAATGATAATTTTATGATTAATTATGATTTTGTGTATATCTCTAAAAATCTGCTAGTACTATCTAGAAACATATAGATATTATTCTATTGGCGTCAGCGATGACTAAGTGTGCTAACAATACAGTTGCTATCAAGGTGAAACTCTCTAAGATTAAAAGATAATCAAAAAGCTCTGCGAGAATAATCATTGTATTCTCTCAAAGATTAGTCTCACAAAATTATTCATTCTCCGAAAATCTCTAAATCTCATATGTTGAGTACATCTTGAGACATAAAACTGTTCTTTCTATATTCTATGTGTCCACACACGTCCTAGTGTGTTCGATAATTGACTTGAAAGATCTTGGTGTAGATCTCGAAGTTCATTGTTCGTGGAAACAGAAGATCGTTAGTTTGCGAGAACACTTGATTAGACTATGAAAGGTATATATATTCTATATCCATGTATATCTTCGAGCTAATATATAAATATATAATGGATCCAATTGAAAGAATTTAAAAAAAAATTATTTTGGAAACTATTACGTCGCGTTTATTTTCTTTTATAGAAAAAGATTCATTTTTTAATAAATTTTAAAAGCCATCATGACTTATGTCGCCCGAGCGTTGCGTTTTCCAACAATATATGTATTATACATATGCAAGATATTTTATATACACATGCTATCTATAACATAAATAACATATATATAGTTTTTATTTTTTATTTATATTATTTATAAATGTATCATATATAACATACATATTCTTTACAAATACTTTAGAGAGAGAGCGAGAGAGGGAGAGAGAGATTGGTGGGCTTACAAGATTTTTACATTTTTATAAAATAATTATTAAATATTATATAAAAGGATATAATAGGAAGAAAAGTGCTTGTAGTAGGCAAGCCCATAAAATATGACTATATTTGATGTTTATAAACTTATTATCTATTTTTATGTTAATGTTTCGGGAAAATCACATGTTTGTTTACTATAATTTGGACCAAGTTTCATTTTCAATACTATAATGTCGTTTTTCTCAATTACATCATCAATGTCCGTAAGATGTTTCAATCTCATCACGTCATCCACATTCCATTAAAAACTTAATGGTTCGTTGATGTGTGGCAGACACATTTTTTATACGCGTACGCCACGTCAGCAAAGTTGTTGCACATTGGATATTTGTTGAAATTTATGTATCAAGTTCTTTCCCCATATTATTTTTAGAAATTAAAAAGTGAACCCGTGTTTTCTTTTCTTTCCCTTAAATTTTTTAAAAATTATAAGATATACCCCATGTTTTAAAGTTGTGGCACATATATATTTATTTAAAATATTTAAATGGTTTTCTAAATTTATGGTTGAGCATAACATGTTCAAGTTAGAAATGAAATTCAATGATTGTACTGAGTTTAAAGATGTTGTTAGAGCACATTCAAGACAAAGTGACCATGATTTGAAGTGTGATAGAAATGAGAAAAAGAGTGTCTATGAAGTGTACGTACATGGTTGTAAATAGAGTTTATGGGCTTCTACAATACAGAATGAAAGTAGTATGCAAATCAATACTTTCATTAATGAACACACTTGTACTAGAGATTTTCGCAACAGACATTTAACCTCTAAACAGATAGGGAAACAATATTTGGATAGGTTTAGAAGCCAAAGAAAATGGAGATTGACTGAGATTGTTGAAACAGTCATAAATGATCATTTGGTTAACATAACTAAAAGTCAAGCATATAGAGCAAAGCAATATACTTTTTGTTGATAGAGGGAAGTTGTAAAGAACAATATTGCAAGTTGTGGGAGTTTTGTGAGAATTGAAATAGTCCAACATCAATAGCACTATTAAGATGAATGTTGAAAGATCGTGTCTTCAGGTGCAACCAATGTTTCAGAGGTTGTATGTATGTTTAGATGATTCCAAGAGAGATTTTTAAGTGGATGTAGGGCTATTATTGGCATAAATACATGCCACTTGAAGGGAATATGCCAAGGTCAAATAATATTTTTATCACTAGTTAATTTATCCTAAATATAAACTGAATTTTTCTTTTTCAGAAAATTTTAAAAATTTAAAAATATATCAAAACTCAAATTAAGAAGAATAAAGAAAAATGGAAAAAATGATTAAGTAGAAGAATAAAGGAAAGTAAAAAATACATCTTGTTAACTTGTAGGAGATAAGTAAGTAGAAGGAGAAATGAAAAAAAAAATGAAGAATGAGGAGAAGAGAAAAATACATCTTATTATCTTATGGGATTCTTTTTGAAAATTAAAAAAAATTGGGAAAGAATTGTGTTGTACAGGACTTTACTGACATGGCACACACATGTAAAATGTCTGTCACATCAGCAAACCGCTAAGTTTTTAACGGAATGTAGATAGAATGATGAGATTGAAACATCTTACAAACTTTGATGATGTAATTGAGAAAAATGAAACTATAGTGATGAAATAAAAAAATTGGTCCAAACTATGTTGACCGACTATACATGTAATTTTTCCTAATTTTTCCGTATAAGGCGCTACTCTAAACATAAAACCATATGTTCACCAAGGCTGTAGGCCTTACAATCTAGAGTAAAAGGGGCACAACCTAGATTTTATAAGTTAGACTTATTAGGTAATGTTGATTCTCTCTTCGAACAAAAGAACAAAGGCTTAAGGCTTAGTCTTTAGTCTTAAGCACTCAAAACTATAATTTGTAGACAATAAGAGCTAAATGTATAATTGTGGATCAAACACATAACAATATCCATGTTTAATTTCTAGCAGAGTAGTTGTGTTAAAAAGAAAACGAGAGATAATCAATTTTAGAGGACTATTTATGGACGAGTGCTGAGTGCATGTAGATTATAGAGTTTGACGACAAGTAGCCTATATGGCATTCTCTCTGGTCTAAACCATCATTAGCAACTAAACCGTCTTTCCAAATAATATCATGTGAACAAGTGAGTTTGTAGTATTGGCCATCTGATTTTTCATCAAGCTTTTTGGTGAAAGGCTGAGGAAAGGAAGGAGCTTCAGCTTCACTTTGAGATTTATTTCAAGTAGAAAAGAAACAACATTCAGCTTAATGTGTATCTCTGTCCAAAACTTTATCCCCCAAGTATCCTCACATCATATCATTTTTATAAAAAATTCATGCTGATAATTAGGTCCCTATTATTTATTGTATCTCAATATTATTTGTTTATATATATTATAACTTTAGCATAATGGTATTTAAGAAAATATGTCTAAAACATATTATTCTTTGTTATCTAAATTTAAAACGGCTGATCCAGAAATTAATTGAAGTACATTGTTAATGCCGAAAACTTCAACAATGATGTTTATTTTCAACAGTAAGTTTGTGTATAATCCTCTCCTGGTATGGAGTTTTCCTTGAGCTCGGAATCTGCAAAACACAAATAAAAAACCCGGAAGTAATTAGGAGAACTGGAGGTGATTTCTTCGCCTAAGTGTCTTCGATGTTAAAATCAGTATCCTGGCATTATTTGACAGAATTTCCTTAAGGGAGAAAATGGCATACTATCCCTTCAGTGGATGAGGGTATATGTAATTAAGTGTTTTTTAGGATGCCCAAATCTCCATCTGATCACTCTAATACACGATAATTTTTACCTTATGAAATTACTAAAGCACTGGGCTCTAGCAGATGATAAATGTTTCAAAGCAATGAATTTCTCCAAATGTGGGGTTCAATTGCTAAAATGTACTAGTCTTATTTTCTCCCTCGAAGAAGGTTCCTAATCAGTTCTAATAATTCAACTTGATATTTTTAGAAATTAATAAATAATTATTTACGATAACGACATTGTTTTGAAAATTAAGTTGGAATTTAAGATGAAGTTTACTAAACTTTAATTGTCACAATTTGAGTAGGGTAAGGTCATAAGCTAAACCTCCTGACGTATTAGATAAAAGAGTAAATTACATGAATATCCTTGTAGTTTTCCTTAATTACAAGAAATCTTCCTCTATTTTTAATAATTACATAGTGTCCTTACTGAAATATAAAAAATATGTTTGTTATAGATGTTTTCCCAATCACGAATGACAATGCAACATGTATCGTACCGCAATAGAGAGCTAACGATTAGGGAAAGTGTCGTAGGAGAAGATCTGATCTCGGCTGGTTAGTCCCAAGGGAGCACAGGTCGCATTGACCTGAGCATATGCGAGAAAAATAGAATCCACGAAGAGTGCTCGGTTAACCTCGAGTACGAAAGTCATAATTACCCATCAAAAGTAACATCCCAAGTGGCACCTTCTACACGTCTGAGCACCCAACAGGTCCAATCGCCGCGGTAGGGTGTTAGACCAACCTCTGATATATCACTTTGAAAGCACGTCAACATTTTAGTGTCCATCACTTTGTGTCAAAGGTCACCTCCCTCCTATCTAATCAAAGATAGGCATCGTATCTAGGGAAGTTTCCCCAACACGTCCCCGAGACTTCCTCGACATGCTTCCTCCAACAAGTGTTCAGGTAGTACAATTGAAAAAAAAAACATTTCCATTTCCCTGAAGGTCATTCTCTCAATTTCTGGTACCCATTGTTTTATTTAATGCTAGATTTGCAGGTCAAATTTTTGGATGCTAGATAATGATGTAGCTTGAGAGGGAACCCTATAAGAAGCAAGCAATTTAATTTTTGTCGGAATTTTCTTTTTATATTTTTGTTTTCCTTGATCCTAAAAGACAGGGTCATGCATACAGTATCGTACTGGGCTTAATATTAGCCTTTATTCTCTCTACTACTCGCCATTCATTTCACTTAAGTGAAGAAATTATTCGTTTGTTTTATAAAATATTAAAGTAAAGTAATTAAAAGTTAAGATTTCTCGATTTTATTTGCATTTTTAGCTTTTTTATTTTTTATTTATTATTGATTCAAGTAAACTCAGCATAAGAAGTTTTTCAAGGGTCTTTTGTTTAATATTATTTAAGAATAAAACGAAATGGTTTTGTACGTTTAAGAATGATAGGTATGAAACTAATATGAACTATTTGTGATTAATTACTTAAATCATCGATCAAAGCCATGATCTTTTTAGACTCACTTACAATATGCAAAGGGAAATTGAAGCACCAAAGTAAATTATATACCGGAAAAGAGAATACATTGAGTTTCACCATACTTATAATTATCACTACTTAGTATTATCATAATTACTTTTGCAAAAAAACAGAGAAATTTAGAAATCCGTTAGGGTTTTCTTTTTAGTGAAGAAATAAAGGTTAAACGTTATAGAACGTATAAAACTATGGGTGGAGGTTCTACTATTGACGGTTTCAAGATCGTATAAAACTATGTAATTTGCTCAAAAAAATATAAACATTTATTCTAGTTTGAATAAATTACTCAAATTGAGTAATGTGACAGAAAAATCTAAAACCATTAAATTATCTATAATACCAAAATTACACTTGCTTTTCCCAATCCTCAAAGCTAAAAATGATTTTTTTTACTCTGACACCCCTATAATTTACTTAGAAGACGCAGACATCCCATCTATTTTTTTCAATATGTTACAAATGTGTTGATTTTAGGGTGAAATGACTAAAACATCTTTGATCGATGAAACTTATGACCAATACCCGACATTCGACCTGGCCCAATATATTACCCGAACCCGGTCAAAAGACCAAATTTAAAAAGGCTAAATCCATCACGATTATTTAATTTAGAGAAAACCCTAGACGCCCTAACTAGTTGCTCTAGAGGTACTTCCGGTATGGCTGAAAATAGTGACAACATAAGCAATGAGTATCCGGAAAGGGAAGAGTGGCCAAAAACAAGAACGTAGATAATGTGTTTGATTTGGTAGATTTATCGGAGGATGTAATGATTAAGTGTGTTAGAGAAAGAGTTTATGGAGAAAATCAAAGTTTTAGGAATGATGAAACATAATAATTTAGTCCCTCTTAGGGCTTTAATTATAGCGCAGATTAAAATCTTCTAATTTTTTGTCTAAATGTTCATGGGAAGCTTATCTGCCATCCTCATGCTAAATTTTTTCTCAATTTATGTATTACTGTTAAACCCCAAAGGTCCTAATAAAATTTTTTGTAAAAAAATTATGACATTATAAGAGTTGAGCTTATATACCTGTAAAATCGTCTCCTTAAAATGGGTGGAAGACAATAGTCATCGGATTATAATAAACTGAGCGGCTTGGAAACATATACTACGGTGTAGATTAAAAAAGGAAAAAGCACTCTGGTACCTCTTGTAGTTAACTTAAAAGACCTAAACACCCATTCTACTTTATACATGACGCATACCTTCCTTAATGTTTGTTCTCAATGGTAGAAAACCTAAAGTTTGACCCGAGGGTGTTTTGGTCATTTCATCCTAAAATACACAATTGTAGCGAACTAGACATATTTCTCTTTTTTTCAAACTAGAATGGATGTTTGTATTTTCTAAGTAAACTATATGGTTGATCAGACTACTTTTCTCAAAAAACTATTGTCTGAAAAATAAAAGGTATTCATAAGTAATTAGATAAAAGGATTAACATTAATTTATCATCTTAAGGAAATAAGATTAGTGTGTTTCGGCCGCCGCACTCGGAGTACATACGTGGGCAGTTAAAAGTCATACCATCTTGTGTATGGATACAGATATGAACTTCGCTTAGCTGAATTTGCCCAGGCTTTATTGTTTTACAACATTTAAGAGTTGGTGAAGATCCCACTGCTTTCTCAATTTGGTCATATAAAATTCTTCGTTGATAAGGTTGATAAGAAGAAATCGTCATATCTATTTAAGTAAATCGTACTTTTGTTATTGACCAAATAAAACAAAAACCAATTAAACGAGATCAATATTTAGCAAAAGAATATGAAAGTTAATTGCAGTTTTAATTGCTAAAATGTGATATATGTTAATATGTAAGTGGTAATCTTACTTGATTCTAGTAATGAATTGTAGATATTTCGATAACTTTTGGCGTAGTGTACAGCCAAATAGAAATAATCTTGCGCACTCAATCCGCTACATGAACCGTGTTTATCCCACTGTAGCTTCCAGAACATGATATCTTGTCGCCACATATTAAGATTTGGCCAAAACGAGTATAGATCGTCTGAGAAATTCCAACTTCGATACTATAAAAATAATTAAAAGATTAATTAAATGAGAAATTGAAAAGAAATATAGCATAAAATGTTAAAACACATTTGATATAAGGGCTCTCCATTAAAGTTTATGTAGTTTAATTACCTCATTAATGGGAAAAGCACTGCCTTCACAAGGTTTGACATGCTTATTACGAATAAAAGGCCACAAACCACCTAGTTTGAACTCTTGAGGAACTGGTTTTTTGCACCATCTGAAACCATTGGAACAATAACTATTTGGCCATAAAAACAAAAGTTTGAAGTAAGAAAAATGAGGTTCACTTTCCACAGGAGTATAAGTGAGCATGAAAATGAAAAAAACAACTAGAGATGCTTTCCCCCAAAACACCATTTTTAAGGCCTTCCGAGGATAATAGAAATCTTCCGTGTGACTAAAAGACCCTGACCTTACTTATAAAGAAGAGAGATTATTACAAACCCCATGAAATCAACAGCTTATCTGTTAAGAATGTGATTATAAGCCACTTAGGGTATTTTATTTTTAATTATTTGACCAATATATGTTCATATTTCCAACTGATTCATTGGTAATGAGCGTTAGAACGACGTGTAGGCTCTTGGTTACAAAATGACATTTCTTTGGGGCGGGGGGGGGGGGGGGGGG
>QANY01008203.1:89932-277752 GCA_003255025.1 Datisca glomerata
GGGGGGGGGTGGAGCTGTTAATGAAATGTGATTGGTATGAATTCCTAGTGGAAGGGCAGACGCAGGCATGTGGACAACCTTTGGCCATGCATTCTAATCTATCAATCATAAACCACAAAAAATCATTCAACCATGTGATTAGGACTTGGATAGGATGCGGATATTTTCAGTTGATCTACATCGTTGAATTCAAAAGTAATAACGATTAAGATTGTTTGGTACAGACAAAAACAATTGATTTCTTTTTCTTTTTTAAGCCGATATATGAAAAAATTGTTTTTTGTTAAAAGCGTTTTGTAAAGCTCTACTTTGTTGGCAGTTAAAGCTCTTTTTGTATACTTAATTAGAGTATGTTCAATATATAGTGTATCTCTTTACTCCAATATATTTACTTTAAACAAAAGATGATGGAATCTATAACCAAGCCTTAATTAGCAGACCAGCCAAATCATGAGCAATAGTATTATTCTCTTGGATATGAAGAAATAAGTTTAACACAACAAGAGCTAAATTGAAGAATATCAGCAACAAAGTATTGCCAATTGGCTTGGTGCAACGTGTGAGCAACTTCTATAGGCTCACCGGGAGGCAAAACCAGATCACTCCGCAAGATATTTATGGAGAATAATCTCAAACCAGAGGATTTCTATCATGATCTTTTTCCTTTTAACAACTCTGAAATTGCCTTGTAGAGTTGTTGTGTAGCTGTCATTTACTTGTATGACTAATCATCACAATTTGGTCACGTCAGAGAGTATGTCTCAGCTATCTCAAGTAGTCGTGGATGTGAGTATGAGGGGATCTCGGTCATGAAGGTCTTCTAAAGGGAGTCCGTGGGCGGGATATCAAAAAATATTTTAAAACATATTTTAATCATATTAAATATTAAAACCATACTAACAATTATGCATACTTAGTTAAACGTATTCAATAGAGGTAGAAATGATTTGTGCCTTTTTAGTATCGGAGAAATTGTGATTTGGTGGAATCCTATTAGCCGTCTCGCGTTCTTCGTTCTTCACAGGACTTCAAATAATCTTCACACCAATAACTACTCATATGATTAAGAAGTATATCTCAATCAGATGTTGATCAGGAATTGAGTGTGGGCACTCAGAACAACAGGAGAAGAAAAATAAGATTGTTTCTTCTCCTTTGTGTATTTCAGCGACAACTAGGGGGAGGGAGAGAAACTGTGTTTTCTCTGCTCTGTGTAATCACACATTGTATTAGGGTTAGGGATGCAACCTTATTGCCATCTGTTATGAATTAATTACGGAGTTTGCACATTGACCCATATATGTCAAATTACCAAAAACTTACCCTCTAATATTTACTATTGCCAAAAATTGCATATCCCTAGAGTAAATATTGTGTTCAAATTTATCAATCCAAATTGATAAATTAAATTGATCTTCATAAAGTAATTAATTAATTTTTTTATTTACTAAATATCTAATAATTAAAAAATAACTAATTAATTACTTTCTCTAAACTAATTAAGTGACAACAACCATTACATATGGGTTCGAAAAATATACATTGGTCCAAAACATATTTTTGGTCCAACTGATATTGTTTTTCATTCTTGACATTATGAGCTACTCTTGAGACCGAATGGACCCACATGAATAAAGCTATAGGATTCAAATACTCGACGAATTTATTTTCATAAATTCCTGACCTATTTAATCCTGACGTCGTACGACTCCACTATAAGTCCGATGCTGAATCAACTCTCGATTCATGCGCGTTACATTTTTCATTGGTGCAAATAAACTCTTTTATTTCACAGTTCACATAATATTTTAATATATTAGCCTTCATGAATATCAATACCAAGAGTGGGATGTAAAATTATAATTTTCCCCTCTAATTATTATTTCCTAACTCATTTATTGACTGTGAATAAGAAATACATAACAGTGAATTATCTCGTACAGTTCACCATGTCTTATTCAATAATTCATTTCATCGAATACTTAGAGAAGTTAATTTATTCACACACTCATCAATAAAGCATAAGGTGATATTATTTCTTTCATAATCTAAACACGAATTCACGTATATGTGAATCACACAACTCCAACATTGTTGAATCACGATTCCAACAGTCGAAGTATTGTCAGGTAATTCAAACTCACTCTTTTGGCATATCAAAGACCGCAAGTAACTAAGTCAAACTTCGTAATTACCGCAGGATTATGGTAATTAAGAAAATACTCTTAAGGTGAACACGGGTTCAGCAAGGACGAGGGTTTCTTCCCAAATAATTAGATTTAGAGCCAGATAAACGATTTTGCTCTAAAGAAATTTGTTACTGGTCTATTCAATATGTTTCATAACATGTCCAGGTCAATCGTTAGAGTCTCTACTCCTATGCCCTAAGATCGGCATCCTTTGATTCAACATAACAGTCGTAATCAGACTCGATTATCACCCAGTTGATCCTAAGACTGCCAATAACATTCTAAACTATTTTAAAAGAGTTTATCTGGAAAACCAAATAAACTGTTAACACGCTTTAATTAATAGAAAAACTTATTAACACGCTTTAATTAATAGAAAAACTTCCATTCATACATTAAATTCAATAATACAAAATGTTTGAGAAATAACTAAATACTCATAACTAGTTATTATATACTACTTTATTGACATAATTCCAACAATCTCCCACTTGGACTAAAGTAGGCATGTACAATCTCGTATCCCCAATTCCTCTAGATGACCATCAAAGAATTTACTGCTTAAAGTCTTTGTGAATGGATCTACTCGGTTGTTGATCATCAATATGTGTGATCAGGTGATACTTACACCCTATGTGTACTATAACATCTCCACGTTGAACAATCTCTCTAGTTAAGTGATATTTACATTCTATGTGTTTAGATATTTTGTATCTCCTTGGTTCCTTCGTGTTTGCTATAGCCTTACTGTTGTCACAATAAAGTGTCCTGGACTTGTCAGCTCCTGGAAACAACTTCCAGAGTCTTCAAAAAATTTCTAAGCCATACAGTCTCCTTAGCAGTTTCACAAGCTGCCACATATTCAGCTTCCATGGTAGAATCAGCAATGCAAGATTGCTTGATACTTCTTCATACAACTTCTCCACCATTAAGGATGAACACTGATCCTGAAGTAGACCTACTAGAATCATTGTCTTCTTAGAAGTCAGAATCAGTATACTCGGTCATATTCAGGTTAGTACCTGAATACACAAGCATGTAGTTTTTTATTCTCCTAAGATACTTAAAGATATGCTTGATAGCATTCCATTGGTCGATTCCATGATTATATTGGAAACGACTCACTACATCCACGACATAGCAAATATCTGACATAGTGCAAAGCATCGCATACATGTAACTTCCTAGAGATGAGGCATAGGGAATCTTTGTCATGTCTTCCTCTTCTTGAGGAGTCTTGGGAGACTGATCCTTGAAGAGCCTAACTCCATGTCTAAAAGGAAGATATCCCCTTTTGGAGTCTTGTATACTGAAGCAATTCATCACCTTATCAATAGAAGATGTTAAAGACAGTGTCAATTGTCTGTTGTTCCGATCCTGAAAGATCTTAATACCTAGGCTAAAGGAGCTTCTCCAAGATCTTTTATATCAAATTGCTTTGCAAGCCAAATCTTTTATCAGATAATTTTCTTACATCATTCCCAATTAGCAGAATATCATCCACGTACAAGATCAAAAAAATCACATTCCCTTTGTGTATCACCTTATACACATAGGGTTCATCAACTAACTACGTAAAACTGAAGTTCTTGACAGTTTTGTCAAATCTGATATTCCACGATCGGGACGCTTACTTAAGTCCATAAATGGACTTCATCATTTCACAAATATTATCCTCTTGACCTTTCTCCATGAACCTGTCTGGTTAAGCCATATAAATGTTCTCTTCAAGATTGTCATTTAGAAAAGCAGTCCTGATGCCTATCTATCAGATTTCATAATCGAGGGCAACAGCAATGGACGTGAGGATTCGAATGGATTTAAGCATGGCCACCGGTGAGAATGTATCTTAATAGTCAATACCTTACTTTTGGTATAGCGTAGCTTGGAATGTCTCCACATTCCCATATGGACCTCTCTTTTTCTTATATATCCATTTACACCCAATGGGTTTTACCCTTTCAGGAGGATCAACAAGATTCCAGACTCCATACGAGTACATCGACTGTATATCAACGTTAAAGGTTTCTTACCAGAGGTTTGCTTTGAGAACCACCCATGGTCTATGAGTAGGAGATAGGTTCATCATGATTCTTGTCTGAAACTGCTATTAAGGCATCTGCATAAGACATTTACCTCTCAGGCTTGTCTCACAACTATCCCACTATGTCGAGGCTCCATTAGCTCTAGCTCTTGCTGTGGTTATTCCATTATAGGATTAGAAACAGTTCCTGATTGGGGAGTCGATATTCTCCCACTCAATAATTCCTCTAGTACAAGAGTGTTTCTTGGCTTCACACTTCTTATATAGTCTTCTTCATGAAAATGTACATTCGTGCTAACAATTTTTTTTCCTATAAGTCAAATAATAAAAGACATATCCCTTCGTTCCATTAGGATATCCTACAAATATATATAATTCTGATCGACTATCCAACTTGTATGTCTTCAGTTTCAGAACATGTGTTGGGCATCCCCATATCCTAAGGTTGCTTATGAACGACTTTCATCCACTCCATCTTTCATATGGTGTATTAGGCACCATCTTTGACAAAACTTGGTTTAGAATATATATTGTTATTTGCAATGCATATCTCCATAACGAATCTAGGAGGGATGAATAACTTATCATGGATCGACACATATTCAATAGAGTTCGACTTCCTTGAGAAAGTCTTTGAACTCTCTAATTTCTTTTCAACAATAGTCTTGTACTCTTTAAAATTTTCAAAGGTTATGAAGTATAAATAACCACCTTTTTCTTGGATATTCAATAGTCCACATACATCACTATATACGAGTTCGAGGCATTGAGTGGCTCTTTCACCCACAATTAAAGTTTGGACTGGATCATCCTTTGTAAGTCTCTTAATCATATCCAGGCTAATGTAGCCAAGACGTAAGTGCTACAAATATGTAAGATTGGTTGAGTCACACTTCAACCTTTTACTATCCCATTGTAAATTAGTATTTACTTCAGTATCACATATCATTGAAACTATTACTTTATATAAAATAGTTATTTCTAAAAATACCAACATCTTTATCAATGAAATTCATAGTGAATCCTTGCTTAATTAAGCTAGCTATAAAAATAAGGTTTTTCTAAAAAACTGAGATATAATAAACATCACGTAAAATCATAAAATAGTTATCGAATGACAATTTAATTGTTTAAAAAGATATGGCCAATAATAGGTTCCATTTCCCCAATGGAAGCTGAACTCACCCTCGTCAAGTCTTCTACTTTCGAGTTTGGCTTCTTAGCTTTCTTCGGACCTCTCTTGTGTTTCTTTTTGCCGACAAAGGTGGAAGGCTTGCTTCCATTAAAGTTTGCATCTTTAGTATTCCTCTTGCCCTTCAGAAACAAGGTCTTAGCAGCTTGCAGTTCCTTTATCAGCTCAGGAAGTGAGTACTTTAACTTATTCATCGAATAATTAAGTTTGAAATTCTCAAAAGTGTTAGGCAAAGTCTCAAGGATCATATCAACTTGTGTCTCGCCATCTACCTCAACGCTCATGATCTGCATCTCATTCAGATAACTAATGATAAGCATCATATGTTCTCTGACAGGAGTTCCAAGTTTCATCGTGCATTTCATGAAGTTTCGCACAACTGCTTGTTTGGCTTCACGACCCTGATATCTGAACATTTCGATGATGTTCAACATCATAAGTGTCGGTTTCCATCTTCTGATGTTGTTGTTGCAACACATTGCTAACATAAACCAAGATGTAACATATGGCAATCTCATTAGAACGCAACCAATAAGCACAAGCATCATTTTGCTCTTGAGTCGATTCAGCAATAAGCTCATGGGGACAAGGGGTGGTGAGCACAAACTTGTCATTTTCTACCGTCAGCACGATATCATGATTACGTTTTCAATCCACGTAATTTTCACCAGTAAGTTTGTTCGCATTTAAGATAGTTGAAAGTGCGGATAACGACATAATTACTGAATATAATAAATAATGTAAATAAATCCTCAATCATTTAGGAAAGTATGATGCATGATGAAAATACTTAAATATTTAAAAACCAAATAAAAAAATTTCTTCTATTATGTTACGATCAACAATGATATCGTGTCTCATCTAAAGACAACACCCAAGCTACCTCCTATGGCATTGAGACTTCTCTCATTTGGTTAACGTTTCTCAAGATATCAGTACATCTAGCTTAACCAATCACCAATGGTTTGGGTTACCTTGGCCCCGTTGACTAGCCCTTATGAGTGATTCCAATGTGCTTCAGTAACCAACGCATCGGCTTTAAAAGTTACCATGAACTAACAGTCTGTCTAGGTACGATCCTGCTTCACCACTTTCTTTACAAGCTATAGCTTCTGAAGCAACTCGATGATACAAAACGACGTGATTTTCACATTTCTCTCATTGAAGAGAGGATCGCTAGGACGACTCTAAATCATTTCTCATTCCATGATCAAGTTTACATTGGGGTCCTTGAGAATGATACAACGTAAATGACATTCCCACTTAGTTTTGAAAAAACGGATTTTTCGTTGTTTTTTCAACAATTATAACTCTTTATTACTTTAGAAAAATAAGTTTCAAAAATTATAAACTTTTATCAAATTTAAATCCCAAATTAAATTCTATAACTTTTATAAAATTCGCATTGTATTTAAATTATAATCCATTATAAATTTAAACTACAATGATGCATGTATACGCTCATGGCATTTGGATATTGGCATATCTATATTTTTATATGTTATGTTATATGATGATGCGAGATTTATAATAAATCATTCATTCAAAATTAACCTCTTTATTACTCATTTCTAATTACAACTCATAAAAAGAATAATAAATAAATTATAAAAATTTAAATATTAATCTTCATAGCGTCTGTAATCTTTTCATTCTTCTTCAGAAAATCTCACCAATTTGTATCTTTAAAAAAAGTCCAGTCCCATTTTCAACTTAAAATTTAATTTTCTAACAATTTTTACTTTGATAAATAAATTACCAAGTAAATTAATCAATTGATTTATTTTTTAAAAACAATTTATAAAAAAATTCCAATTAATTAGTGTTGAAAAATTGCCGAATAAATAAAAATAATTTTTAGGGATTGTATTGGGCAAAACCATAAGGTTACCTAAACCCAAAAGTTTTAAAAAACACAAGGTTTCTTAAACACTAAAGTTTTGAAAACCTCAAAGTTTCATAAACCCTAAAGTTTCTAAAAACTTAAGGTTTCTTAAATCTAAAATTTTCCAAAGCTCAAGATTTTCTAAACCCTAAAATTTTCGAAACCTCAAGATTTCCTAAACCCTGAAGTTTCCAAAAACTAAAGGTTTACTTAACCCTAAAGTTTCCAAAACATTAAAGTTTTCTAATCCATATGGTTTCCTTAACCATAATTAGGAAACCTACAACAGGAGCGGTAACGGCAAGCACTGGCTTGGGCAGTAGGTGACGGCACGGCGCTGCGACAAGCGGCAGCGACAGAGTACGGCGGCAACAGCGATGATGAACGATGACTTTTCTCGCGACGATGAATCTACATGCAATTTAAAGATACAACTTTTGCAAAAATTAAATTACATCAAATCCTATGCCTCATCTTTGGCATACATCTATTCTAAAATTGAGAATAAACACCTAGAACCAATCGATCAGGATCCATTCATAAACACATATTCAAACATGCTTTGAATCTACCATAAAAAGTATATGCCAATATCATAAAAACCATTGATACATATGTTTAATTACTAAATAAGAAAAATCAAGAACTCAATGCTCTAATACAAATTATTGGATCGGGTTTTAAAATTTTAAAGAAGAATCAATGAACTACGAACGGCTTATGGGTGGAATATCAAAACAATTTCTTAAACCAATTTAATCATATTAAATTTTTAAACCATACATACGATTATGCATGCTTATTTAAACATATTTGATAGATGTGATCTCAATAACTCTGATGTAATCGGATCGCTCTATTTAATTTAGTAAGGACCATATGTTGAAGTGTAGGACCCATACATAAGTTCTAGGAGCACGTATAGTTTTGTGATTCACATGTCATACGGGTTGATTAGTTCGTGTTCTATGTATAAAGAAGTAATCCATCCTCATATCATCAAGAGTGGAGTGTTGTTCTACTTAATTTTCTAAACAAATAAAGATGATATGGTTTGTGAGAGTCTAATTAAAGTTTAGTTTCTTTCCTTGAAAAAAATCAGATCTCACTTATTACTTATATTTTTACTCATCAATTATTACCTTTTTATTATCTTCTAATTTTTTACATTTGTTTTCATCAATGAACTAGATTTGGATTTTCTATCATTATTACTAAAGTAATTATATCAAATAGACAAGTTTTGAAATCTAGTTTAAGAGATAACAATATTTTTTAAAACTTTAGATAAATAGCAATTTTTTTGGTATCACGCTATCAACCAACTATTGATAATTTTATTGTTGACGATTTTAACCTTATTTGACAGATTTACTAGTCTAATTTTATTGGACCATTTCACTTAATGAGATATCTCATTTTGGGTACATTTCGTTAAGTGCAATCCTTAATATATATTTTGTTTAATTTAAATTAAATTTAAAATAATTGGTTGATTTGGTTTTATTTTTTTTAGGGAATTTTTGTTATAAAAATTATTTTTCTATTAGTGTCATAGGAAGTCCGGATATTCAGCTTTGCTTGAAGAAAAATCAACATCAATTGGTTTCATTCATTTTCCATTAACGATACATAATTACAGTGAAAATATGATCCATATAAATATTTTATTAACCACAATAAAAGTTAACCACTCATTGATAATCATTCATTAATCAAACGAAAAAAACATAAAATAGTACAAAACTATCAGGTATATTTCAAGTATCTGACGCAAGTATTATACGTTATTATTTCACTGAATAATTCAAAAAAAAAAA
Source organism: Datisca glomerata (assembly GCA_003255025.1). Lineage (NCBI taxonomy): Eukaryota > Viridiplantae > Streptophyta > Magnoliopsida > Cucurbitales > Datiscaceae > Datisca > Datisca glomerata. The sequence continues at coordinate 99,063 of QANY01008203.1, forward strand.
TATTTTTCAGTAAAATTTTGTATCTTTTCAATAGATTTTCTACTTAATTATCCCAGAAAACTCGTAAAATCAATGGAATGTATATGCGTGTTCAATTAGTGATATAATATGTGTAAGAAAATAAAGAAATCATGTCGAAGCTTATTAAATCTAACCATTATTGAAGTTTAAAGATTTGATATATTGATAAATAGGAAGTGGAAGAAATAAAGATTTTGTTTACTTAATAATACCTTGAACTCATCGGAGATGATAGAAGAAATAGGTTGCAATATTATTATATTGACAAAGCTTTTTGATGGCGTCAATGGAGTTTTCTCCTCTATTCTGTAAAGTGAAGAAAAAGTGAAATTGTAGATGGAAGGGTTGGTTTCGTGAGATCGTAAGTTTTCTTGGATTTTTTTCTTTTGTTGTTCATTGGTTGATTAACAATTGATGGAATATATTTTATTACCATAGCTAATTAGTAGTTACCAAATCCATAGTTAGATTATCTTTCTTTCCGATTTTTTCATTTAAATATGATTGGTGGAATTCAAATTTCATATTTTTTTAATTAATGTTTAGACGGAAGTTAGTAGTGGAAATATTTTTTACGGTTATTGTGGGCGGTTAAGAAAAATGTAAGTATAAAAGTCATAATTATGGTTACGAAAAATGTAAGTATAAAAGTCAAGTATTAATTTCTGTCATAATTACAGACCAGGTTATATACACTAATAATCGTAAAAACTTAGCATTATCTATCAATTTATTAGAAGTTTATGAATATAAATTGTTGATCGAATTATCACTGATTTTACTCGAATAATCATTTTTTTAAATATTATTGTCTGAAATAATCATATATGATAGAAGTGTTTATTGTTATTTTTCCCTGATTTAATTTTATTTTTATTCAAGATTTAATTAATTGGGGAAATTAATAGAGTCGTTGTTTACAAGGATATTAGAGATACTGTTAATTACAGATTTCAAGGGGTTAAATATATCTAATTTCTAGGATATATCATATTTACATATATGATTTACCTGAAAAAAAATTGGTAATATGTTATATAGAGATGAAGGGCATATTAATAAAAAATTATTGACTTTTGGAAACCTGCTATTTACCTAAATCTATTGAAAACTTATTATTTTTCAAAACACTCCTCCTAATGTTGTCTATTATGCAAAATTTTCCTTATGATTGTTGCTCAGCAACGATACATGAGATGTTAGATTTCAGTCATCCGTTCATATATTGAGAGTAGGGATGGCAAAAATACTTGTGTGCAAAAATACATGCGGGTATTCAACTTAATGAGTGAGTTTAAATACATACTCAGGTTACATACAATTACCATTGGGTACTCATTTAATATCTTTCAAGTACTCAAGTTGGTTCGACCCAACACCAATCTTGCCACCGACCTTGACGACGATCCCTATCCCCTGACCCCGACCTTGACGGCGATCCCTATCCCCTGACCCCGACTCCCCTGACCCTGACCCCATCCATAGTAGTCAATTTCGTTTCGATAGTCATTTCTGTTTTTTGAAAAAGCATAACATTTCAGATATTTCACTATTCCGGTGTTGCATTTTGGAAAACTCGACCCGTTTCGTATCCCTGACTTGACCTGACCCGACTCCACGTCCTGACCTGACCTTATGACCCTGTGTCCCGACCCATTTTGAGTCAACCCCGGCTTCCTGACCTTGTGTCCCGACCCAAGACCTGGCCCTAACCCTGTGCCACACGATTTTTATCGTCAACAAGGGACGGGATGAGACCGAACTTTGTCCTGTCCCGATCGGGACAAGGCAATTTTAGAAAATTAACATTGTGTAATTGTTCATACTATATTAATCTAATGTTAATCATCAATATACAAGTACCCATTGGGTATCCATATCTTAATGGATATTATCCATACATTACCTATACCCACCCATTATCATTCATAATTGAGAGTCTATATCGCTTATAAAAAGGCAGATAAAAAAAATATAAATACATCTTTTTTATTTTTTTATCATTTTCACCGATCAATGTCTAAAAGAAATGTTCTTGGCCATGGTTTTGTTTTCCTTTTCTTTTTTAATTTGAAAATTTGAAAAAACCAAAAATAAATCCTATTACAATAAATTGAATAAGTAAACAACTTCAAAAAAAAATACCTTTATAATAATAAATCTTCAAAGGGAAGTATAAATATATATGTGAGATTGATGGCTCTAAAGCATGGGGAATGATGTGGCATTACAGGAATGGTGACTTCTTTATTTCACTGTCTACGTGCATGACATACATGTATTATTCCTATTGAAGTTCTCCCACTGGTTTCTTAATTTCTCCACCTAAGCAAAATTAGTTAGAGAGTGGCATGATTGGTCTAGCGTAGCCAATGATTTAGGAATATATTTTGGGGAAGTAAAAGTGCTAGAAAGAGAGTAAGAGAGTGTGTGAGAAACATAGAGAGAGAGCATAGCTCACGAAGGTGATGAACCAGTGAGAGGGAGCTCGGGATTGCTTGATTCAATAAGTATTCTGAGTGAGAGGAAGCTTTGATTCTTGTAAACATGATGTACTCTAGGAACATCGTAACACCTGTGATATCTCAATAGAACAGTAACTCACGGTGGAAATAGACCAATTTATTCGAACCACTGTAAACCTTGTCTTCCTCATTTCTAAATTTTTCTTTACTGCATTTGTGCTTTGTTTCGGATATAGCTAGACAAAGAAGATTGATCTGGACTGTTTTCAGTAGCTATTGCACAATAATATATCAAATAATTATGCTTTTTCCATAGAAAAACAAATTACTAATTACACTTTTTTACGATTATGAGTTCCTCTGAACAAAAAAAACTTAATTAAAATTATAATGTGTGGCAAGACAAATTCTCAAAAGTTTCTCATAATTCTCTCTACTCAACAGTTATCTCTAGTCTTTATGTCATCACTACTTTGGAAAGCAATAGTGAGATTAAAAATCTTAATAGGATAAACAATTAAAATTGGGTAACTACACTCGTTGGTTAATAACAGTCAACGTAAATAATAATAAAATTAGAAGGATTGAATTTAATTTTGCACCGCATGAACTTTGGATCATTTACAATTTACAGTACTTAATTGGCATAATTAAGCTGTAAACCCCTAGTTTTCCTTATTTTCAAAGTTGAATGAGAAATTTTATTTATTTCAAAGACTCGGGATGTAAATTGTCAATGGCCTTCAGTATATGGGTTACACTAAATAATGAGTTTATTTACTGTATCCGGGAAATATTTCTTGAGGGGGGAAATAAGACCAGTGTGTTTGAGTTGGAGTACTTAAACGGGCAGTCAAAAGCCTTACCATCTTGGACATGAATGCAGATGTGAACTTCTTTTAGCTGAGTTTCAACATATCTTCCTGTCGAGCATTTAAGGTTCGGTGAAGAGCCTAGTACTTTACTTGTTTCGTCATGTAAAACTTATCTTCTATATGGTTTTTTCGAAGGGATCATCACATCAAATTAAGCAAGTTATAGCAGCTAATATCGTCAGTCTTGCACGGAAAAAGAAAAACATCCTAGAGCTAGAGAAATTTTCAATAGTAAGTATGAAAGCTAATTCTGAATCACCGAATTGTATACTTGATTGTAGCAATGACTCGTAGAGATTCCTGTAACGTTTAGCGTAATTTAGAGCCCAACAGAAGTAATTTTCGGCACTCATTCCGGTATATGAACCATGTTTTTCCCATTCATCCTCCAATACACGATATCAATTTGTCTGATGTCATGTTTGAAGTAAGCAAAACCATCTATGTTTTTACTCTCGGCATTACAATGGAGCATAAAGAACACAAACGTTACCACTACTACAATTTCATATTTTCACAACGCGCATAAAAAATAAGTCACGACGAGAAACACAAAAGTCATCGTCATCTGCCTCCTTTTTTAAACTTTACGACGATTTATAGAAAAGCCGGTAGGTAGTCTACCCGTCGTTTTAGTACAACTCAAAAAAATGACGAGGCCTGAAAACCCTGTCGTGTTGTTTAAGAATAAAACGATGGGTTTCCAACCCCCATCGTTTTTATATAAGTACATAAAATGATAGGGGATAGGACCCCGTCATTTTTTAAGCTAAATCACGACAGGGTACTTATACCTCGTCATGCTTTGAGACCTATATATACCGTAACCCTAGAATCTTCTTCTCCCTGCCCCATACGCGCTGCCCCACCATTCTTGTCTCCTTGCGCCACGGGATTGCTTTGCTTCCACCGTCCTTTTCTCCATCCCCAACCTGTTGTTTTTATCATCTTCCATTAATTTGAAAAAATTTCATTTTGTCATTTTTTTATTTGGTAAAAAATGATTCGGTAAATTTTCATTCCGTCATTGATTCGGTAAATTTGCTTCCACCGTCATTTTCATCATCTTCCATTTTTTATTCGAAGGAGCCATCATTATCAACAACTTCCATTGAACAGTCGGACGGACTGCTTGCAAATGGTGAGAGTTTATTTTTGTTGAACAGCTGGACAGACTGCCGGACGTACGGACTGTCGGACGCACGATGAGTGTTTAATTTCGTTGCTTATATTATTAAATTTGAATTTCTTGTATAATTAGAATCTCTTGGCTGCTAAAAGTGGCTACTTGGGTATTGCTCTTAATTCATGACTTAATTTCAATTTCATATTACCTTTTGGTGTTTTTTTGTAATTTGGTTTGTTTCATTATGAATTGGGTTATGAAAATTAGTTTAATTTTTTTCATGCCATCTGGGTTTATTTATTTTGCTGGTATTTTTTTCATTAGCAATGGAAATTACTTTGACGAATATGTTGAGTGTTTTTCCATCCTTTTTAAATTATGAAGATATAATTAAGGGTTAAAATTTCTTATGCATGACTCTCAATATTAAATCATAGAACTATGCTACAACGTACGATTAAGAAATCCTTGAAGCAGATAAAACCTCAAGTATTAATTTATACATTGATATTGTATGTCTATTCTAAGTGTTTGGATTTATTAATCTATATAATAGTGTCGTAAGCAAGCTGGGAGTGTTGAATGTGGCTATTTTGTTATGTGTTTCATGAAACATAAAATCAAGAGTTGTAACAAGTCTATGAATGAAATGGTACGTAAACTAGTTATTGTTTCACTATATTTAATCTATTCTATTGATAGTGTAGAATAGTTTGACTAACGTATTAGTTAATTTTTTTATGGCAGTTCATGAACAAATCAACGTATACACAATAAGAGATTGATGAAGTACGATTTGAATGGTTTGATCACTTCCCTAAGTATGTGTTGCCGGTTGAGATTGCTAGCTTTATGTTACATTTTGATTTTTATGATTGTAAATAAGTTAATCGGTGTAATAAGGTACATTTTAAATATTAATAAGTTACATTTTAAATATACCCAAATTTTATCTCTAACAAGAAACATTTTGAAGAAGTGGTTAACAATATATCTACCAGAATCAAATGTAATTTCACAGCTCTAGTATTCTTGCTTAAATGGAGCTACTAATTTCGAAATTAATGGAAAAAGACGAAAAACAATCGTGTATCAATCAATGAAATCCTAGCCTTTCTATAATTGCGTGTGACAAGCCAATCATTGTATTATCATTTTATAATTAACCAATGGGTAGAGAAGTAACTTGGCAAGGACCAAAGCAATGAATGTAAAGACAATGAGTTATTTTGTTTACGAATAAAATATTAATATTTCATTGGTTGAGTTTTGCACTTTTCGTTTTACTAGAGTTGGGATGCAAAATAATTAAACTAGAGTTGCCGATTCATACAAATAATTTTTTGAACTAATTAGGACCAAATAAATAAAGAGAATCCAATAACAACATGAATTAGTACAAAATAATTAAGCTCGCGCACCAACAGGTCCCACATGCATCAAATAGTGGATCACGCTAGCTTAGATCAGTAGAGAATTTAATATTAGTGTTGATGTTGATGTTATTGCTAAGAACAGTCTAGGTCATTATAGTATGTTATTGTTGTTAAATGACTAATGTGTTAGTTTAAGTTAGTCAAGGGGCTTTCTTGTCTTTTCCCTCTAAATTAGCCGTTAGTCTTCTTTTCCCTTCTGTATTTATCTCTTTGCTCTCTCTTAATGGTTAATGAAGTCTTTCTTTCTCAGCCTTCTCCCTTCACCGTATCTTCTTTGTTCTTCAAGGATTCTTTTCACCCTCTTCAAATAACTCTTCATGGTATCAAAGCTATGTTGACACATGCCAACGATCCATGATGGAGAACAAAGAAAATCAATCCACCGTTACTCAAGAAACTCCAAAGGAACAACCTGCTCCAAAAGTAATCATCAGAAAAATTCTCAGACTTTATCCGCTTCCTCATCTTCCTCAAATCATACCCTTAACTCTTCGCACTCCAATTTACGGTTACGGCAGAATCAACCTCTCACTCTCCTATTTTTCTTCTCTCTAACATTTATAATCTAATATCAATTCGATTAGATTCAACAAATTATATTCTCTGGAAATACCAGATTTCATCCATTCTCAAAGACCATATGGTTGATGGGATGCTCCAGTGTCCTTCAAGGCTTATCAAGAATGGACATCTTGATGATGTTCACCATCTAAGATACGACCAATGGATAGCTCAAGATCACGCACCCATGACATTGATCAACGTGACCTAACCCATTGCTGTGACACAAGTAGTGGGTTGCAAATCTTTCAGAGAAGTTTGGCAATCTATTGAACGACGCTTCTCCTCTATGTCTCGAACAAATGTGCTCCAACTCAAGTCAGATCTTCAATCTATCTCGAAGAAGCCTTCTGAAAATATAGACTCATATGTTCAAAGTATTAAACAGGTACAGGATAAATTAGAAGCTATTTCTTTAAATATAGAAGATGAAGATATCGTTCTTTACACAATTAATGGTCTTTCTAATGATTTCAACACTAATGTACATCCATAAGTACTCGAGCTGAGCACTTGTCTATAGAAGAATTACATGTTCTCTTAAAGTCTGAAGAAAAAAGTTTGAAATCCCAACACAAGCCTCAAGAAAATTTATTCCCAAACATAACCTTTCTTGCCTCTTTTGAAAATAGATGAACTAATAAAGCAAGGGGTTTTTGAAACTTTAGAGGAAATAGGTCGAGCAGATTTAACTCAAATCATGGGGGAAGAAATCAGAATTGGAATTCACATAATACACCATCAATCCTTGGAGCTCCTCCTTTACAAGTGCAGCAGAACTTCAAGAACCCCTCCTTTTCGCAACTTGATGCTCCCAGCAGTAATCAATCAACCCATATATAATTCCAGAATTGCCATAAAATGGGCCATGGAGCAGTGGATTGTTACCAAAGGATGAATTTCTCCAACCAAGGGAGAAATCCACCACAAAATCCTGTTGCGATGACTGCTCAAATTTCAAACAACACTACCCACATGTATGGATTTGAGATACTCGATGCGATTCTATAACACCCTAATACTAAAACATTATTGATTATAATTTATGAAGTGATATCCTCTTTAACGTTAATTAAATATTTAATATGAAAGATAAAGCTTTATTTAAAACATAACTTTATCAAATCCTTTATTTAAATTTATAAGTATTAAATTCAAAGTACTTAAATAATAACTAAAAATTTGCAACAGAAACTTAGTCAAATAACAACCAATAATTTTAAGCTAAATCGTCAAAATAATAATAATTAATCATAAAATATTTGTCTGAAATCTTTATTCAAACTTCTCTACTGAGTCTAATTCGCCTGCAAGGTATCGTCTCGTAATTACTCCTCACCTGAAAATATTTAGAAACCACGAAATGAGCTAAATCCCAGTAAGTAAAATCTTGCACATACTCAGCAAACACATGCGCATTCAACTCCATTTTAAGAACATTTTTGTTTGACACACACTTTATAATCATTTTATCACTTTATTTTCTTTGCTTTCATTAATTTTGTTTCATTTCATTCTTTCCATGCAAACTTGTCACATTCCTTTCTTTACTATTTCCATTGCATTCATTTATTTCCTTTATCGCGAACTCACTTGTATAATGTTTAGCCAATCAAAGGCGGTGAGCAATTATTACGGAACTTGTTCGACTACCGAGCCCTGGTAGTATCATTCATTCACATTATATCGTTGGACAAGCCAAAAAATCATACATTCACATTATATCACTGGACAAGCCAAACGATCATCCATTCACATTAACCATTAACCATTGTCGGGTCCGCCGGTCCCCCGCGTCCCATTTCCCACTCACATATTTCATGGCATAAACACACACCAGGTGTTTAAATTTTTAATTAAATTGATTATATTCATACTACAAACCCTCATGTATATGTATGAACGTATTTACAATCATTAACATTACAAAACAATTACATCACGGACAATATACATACAAATATAATTAAACATAATATCAAGCGACATCACAATGATAAATCAATACAACATCGAAGTTTACAAACATTAAAGTATTCATAAAATTCTACTTACTTGGCGTCCTTAGTAAAACTAAATATCTATAGAATGCTTCGAGGGGTCAACGCTCAAAGTGTAAAACTATTAAATTTACACATTAAGATGTTTTATCAATTTCACATAGTCATTGAAAATATAAAACAAAATCAATTATTTATGACATAGATGGTAGAGTGGAAAACTAAGTTACTGCTCAAGAATAAAACCCAAATATTTATACACTTTATAAGCACGGTACAAATCCAAACTCCAATAGCTTTATAAACTCATGATACTTCTTGTTTACTTGTTCTAGTTGTAAAACATAGAACACGACTTATACTAGGGCTTTCTAAAATTATAAAATTCATATAGTATGATCTTGAAAATGCTAGGGTTTCACAAATTAAATTTTATGAAATTTCGAGGTCATTTAGGTGTCAAAACATGGAAACAAATTCGTTTCCTAAAACTATTTCCTCTGAACAAAATAGAAACATTAAAAACTCATATAAAATCGTATACTTTGACTTATGACCTAAATTTTATTCAGGATATATTTCAACATGTTTAAAAGCTACCATAAAAATTTCAGACTCAAATTCAATCTTTTGGTATATGAAACATGAATTCGATTCACAGTATGCAGAAAAATCTGAAATCCAGTTTTCATTAAAAATCATTTTTTTTTATTGAAAACGTTTCTCCCTTATTGAAATTGATTCAAGAGACTTATATGAGTCATAAAAGAGTGTTAAAACTCATTATTATTCAGATCTAAATTAAAGCATGTGAATCTAAACTTAAACATTTAAAAGCGTGGAATACATTGAAATAAAAAAAAGTTCTGAATCACAAACCTTCGTCCTTATGTAGAAAAATGAAATAGTTTCCACAAAGAAATCTTTTTGAAACAAAAAAGGTTTTTATAAGTTAAATACACAAAATAATGATATTTGTTTTCCCAAATAAAATAAGGAATTCAACTCTTACCAATATTGAGACTTTCTTCTTCAACTATAGAAAACAAAAATTCTTCTTGATGTAAGGCACAACGAATCAAAGAACTTTGCGGCAACAAGAAAAAGGGCAAAGAGAATGCGTTGTCAACGTCAATTGACCAAACACCTTGTGTAATTTGCTTCTAAGATCAATAGTGGTCTCCTAAACGTGTAAGCTAGGCTATTTAAATAGAGAATTTAGGGTAAATTTTAGAAGCCTATTAGAGTCAAACTGGGTCAATGGTAATTGGCCTAAATAAATTGTGATATTATCCACCCAATTTCTTGCCAGATCATTCTTTTTACTATCTACGCACATAGAACATACATCAAGAAAATAACCCAATTACTTAATAGTACAAATCTTATCTTTATTTAAAAGGACCTAATCAAGTCATAATATAGAATGCATAAAAAATTATGAGAAATAAATATCAATGAGTAAAGAAAATTATCTTACGCACATTTGAGTCGTTAGGGCATCTCGAAGCGATTCTCTACAGAACATTCAATAAATTAATATTAAATAATAAATCAATTAATCATGAAATTTTAATGCAACAATTAGTAATTAAAAGTAAAATTAGTTTGGGGTGTTACAGATTCACATCTCACACCTAAGCTAGCAAATATTTTTACACTAACTAAGTATAATGGTGAGGAAAGCATTTCCATTGGAAATGGGCAGTCTCTTCCTATCACCCACACTGGTTCTAGTATACTTCAAACTTCTTCATCTTCTTTTCAATAGCCTCAAGTATATCGTGTACCATATTTATCTGCCAATGTGTTGTCTCTTCATCAATTTTACATTGATCAAAATTTCTTGTTCATATTTGATGCCCCATATTTCTTTATTCAAGATAAGTCTACAAGCCTCATTCTGCATTAGGAACCTAGCATAAATGGGTTATACCTGATTCCTTCTTTCCTGCCTAAGGAAAAAGTTGCCTATATTGGTGCCAAGGCTTTAAATCTTTTGTGGCACTTTAGACTTGGTCACCCATCAAATACTATTGGTCAACATGTTTTGAATTCTCTTCATATACCATGTAACTTTAGTACCCTTGATAATAGCATTTGTATTAGTTGGATTTCAAATAAAATGACCAAACTCCCTTTTACATCCTCTGATTATGTCTCTTCTTCTCCTTTATACCTTGTACATTCTGATGTTTGGGGTCACTCACCCACTACTTGTGTTCTTGGACATAGATATTATGTAATCTTTTTTATGACATCTTAAGATTCACTTGGTTCTTTCCTCTATATAACAAATCTGATGTTTTAGCTATATTTAAGAAGTTTAAGGTTATGGTTGAAAACTCGTTTTCTACTTCTATCAAATATCTTAGATCTGATAATAGTGGTGAATACTCCAATAAATCTTTTGAAACCTTCTTACAAGAAAATAGTATTATTCATCAAAAGACTTGTCCCTACACTCCTCAGCAAAATGGGGTAGCTGGGCAAAAACACAGACACTTAGTAAAAACCTGGTCTCACATTAATGCATCATGCTTCTATACCTGGTTATTTCTGGAACTTTTCTTTCACCCCTGCTGTCTATCTTATTAACAGAATGTGTACCACCATTCTTTCCAATTTTTCTCCTTATCAAAAACTGTTTGGCAAATAGCCAGGTTACAATCACATGAAAGTTTATGGTTGTGCATGTTCCCTAGTCTTCAACCCTACATGAAGAATAAATTCAATAGTAAATCTGTTCAACGTGTGTTTCTTGGATATGTTAATGAGCAGAAGGCTATTTATGTTATGATATACATTCTAAGAAATACTACACATCAAGGCATGTTCTCTTTTATGAACATTGTCATCCATTTTCTAACACTATGGCTACTATAAGTACATAAGTTTCATCAACCTCCCAGGCTCCTCCACACAGGTATCATACTATTCTTCCTCTTTTCGGACACCTACATTCTGTTACAGATTATCCTTCTTTCTCTACTACCTTATCTACTTCTGCTATTATCCCTTCTGTTTATGATTCTGAAACCAATATTGCGGCTACATCTTATGTTGATCCTCCAACTACTGAGACTGAATTCACCTCTGTTTCTGATTTAAATGATACTATTCACAATGATCCTGCCGCTAATGTTTCTATTGTTGCATCTAATTTACTTACCAATTTACCTAGTATTGAATTACTTAATAAAGTTAGTTTTGATTCTGTTTACATACTGATATGCATGCTCCTGCTATGACTAATTCTGATACTCAAACTTGTTCTAGTTCTGCTTTAGTACCAGTTAATATTGATGCTATTTCTCACCCTCATAATGCTTTCCCTGATTTGTCTTCTCATTTTCGTATTGATCTCAATATTACTCAGCCTCCATCTAGTCTTATCTCTATTGCCACTCACACACAAAACCTTCACCCAATGCAAACTCGATCGACGTTTGGTATTTATAAAAGGAAATTTTTCCTTGTTGTTTGTCCCTTTCTTAACTAGTCTTAAACTGAACCTACCTCCTTCTATATTGCATCTAGGATACTTGTTTGGAATAAGGCCATGTATGATGAATATAATGCCCTTATGTCCCAACAAACATGGACCCATGTACCTTTACCTCCTAATAAGAACTGAGTTGCGTGAAAATGGGTCTATAGACTAAAATACAATCCTGATGGCACTATTGCTCGACATAAGGCTAGGTTAGTGGCTAAAGGTTTTCACCAACAAACCGATTTAGACTATGGTGAAACCTTTAGCCATCTGATAAAGAAACCAATTGTTTTAATCTTACTCTCATTAGCTAGTACCTTTGGCTGGTCTCTTAGCTAACTTGATGTTAAAAATGCTTTTTTACACGGTAATTTGACTGAAGATGTTTACATGTCTCAACACAAGATTTTATTGATTATAATCATTCCAACTATGTTTGCAAGTTGCATAAATATTTATATAGTTTAAAACAAGCTCCTAGAGCATGGTTTGAGACATTTACAAGTCATCTCCTTTCTATTAGCTTCCCTACCTCTCAAGCTGATAATTCTTTGTTTATTTATGTTACCTATTCTTCCATTACCTATATTTTACTCTATGTTTATGATATCATAATTATTGGATTTAGGCAACCTTAAGTACTTTTTAGGTCTAGAAATATCAAGAAATGCTAATGGAATTTTTGTTAATCAGAAAAAGTATGCCACTGACTTGCTTCAAAAGGCTGGAATGTTAAACTCTAACCTGGTAAAACTCCTTGTTCCTCTAAAAGTATGCCACTGACAGTCATGTTGGCACCCTTTTTTTTTACATTACTCTATATAGAAGCATCGTAGGTTCTCTTTAATATCTTACATTTACTAGGCCTGATTTGAGTTACTGTCAACCATGTATGTCAATGCATGCACTCACCCACTACAGCACACTTTGTTGCTGTCAAACGCATCTTAAGATATCTTATAGGCACCTTGGATGTTGGCATAATATTTAAACCAGGTAATCTCTCATTGTAGGCCTTTAGTGACTTGGACTGGGAAGGGACCCTTTTGACAGGAAGTCCACTACTGGCTTTGTGATTTTTCTGGGCTCAAATGCCATCAATTAGAGTGCTAAGAAACAAAACATTGTTTCTCATTCATCCACTGAAGCTGAGTACAAATCTTTGGCAAATGTTGTTGCCGAGCTATGTTGGATCGGAAAAATCTTGAAGGATTTTCAACTTTATCAAACAAAAGCCCCAGACGTCTATTGTGATGACACTTCATAATTTTCCTTTGCATCAAATCCCGTCTTACATGTTCGAACAAAGCATGTCGAGATTGATTACCACTTTGTCCGAGAGAGAGTCATGAAGAAAGACCTTTTGGTGCAATATATTTCATCTCAATATCAATTGACAAACATTTTCACAAAGCCTCTGCTAGTAAAACTCTTTCAATATCTTTGTGACAAAATTATCCTTGACCCTAGGATAATTTTACGGAGGGATGTTAAGTGACTAGTGTGTTAGTTTAAGTTAGTTAAGAGGCTTTCTTATCATTTTCCTCTAAACTAGCCGTTAGTCTTTTTTCCCTTCTGTATTTATCTTTTTGCTCTCTTTCTCTTAATGGTTAATGAAGTCTTTCTTACTCAGCCTTCTCCCTTCACTGTTAGTCTTTTTTTCCCTTCTGTATTTATCTTTTTGCTCTCTCTTTCTTAATGGTTAATGAAGTCTTTCTTACTCAGCCTTCTCCCTTCACCGTATTTTCTTTTTTCTTTAAGAATTCTTTTCACCCTCTTCTAATAACTCTTCAGTTTTTTAAGTCTCACTCCTTTAGCTTTGTTTCTAGGTTATGCAATTTGGAGAAATCTCTTGTATTGGGTGGGGTAAAGGAAAAAATCCATCGTCTTTGAGAATCGGTCATGAATTTCTTATATCATAATATGAAAATCAAGAGAATAATTTAGAGAGAGAGAGAGAGAAAATAATGACACCATGATTTACATGGAAAACTCTTAAAGTGAATAAAAATCACAGAAAATTTTTTGATAGTATTTCATTATGGAGAAAGGGTTTACAAGGTTAATAAGTGTTGAGAGTTGTTGTCCTTCGTTTGGAGTTACAGCTTGCCTCTATTTATAGGCCTTCAATCGGTCATATAGATACCGATACAACTTATTTAATTCTATCTGAAAATAGGATCAATAGAATATTCCTCGAGACCTAGCTTATCAACAATAATAACCAAGTGAATCTAGATCGTCTGATCAATCCAATGGTCTTGATTAGCTTCTCTTTAGATTGCCACATCAGCAATCCATCTGCTTTCGTCTGATTGGTCATTCTTGCTCTATCTTCTCTTTGATTGAGTCTTCGATCTAGATCTTACCACGTGTCATGTAAAATTATTCCTATTCATTTTCCCCTATTACACTTGACGAAGTCCTCCTTCATTGAGGTGTAATGATTTGATTCATTGAACCTTTACATTAGATTCATTAGGACCTACAATAATAATTATCTACAAAAGTTATTAACAAATATAGAGAGTTGCTTTACCGACTGACGTGCATTTGAGGGTTGTGTGTGCTTTCTTTCATTTCATTCTCCTATTCTCATAATGGTATGTTCCAACGTTTTTAATTCTCGTTCTCAAAGCATATGATTTGACTCTCTAATTTCCATTTTCATTAAAAGCCTGATATGGGGCTTCGGTCTTTGCTCCCGATAAAAAATTGATCTGGTGGATCTGGTGCTTGATTTCCATCTTACCCAAGAGGTCTAATCTGGCACCTCGATTCCGTTCTCACTAGGGGGTCTGGTCTGGAGCTCGATTCTATTCTCGCAAGGGGCCTGGTCTGGAGCTTTGAATTCTGTTTTCACTACGAGATCTGATCTGGAGCTTGGTTTCTGCTTTCGCTATAAGATCTGATCTGGAGCTTGGTTTCCATCCTCGCTAAAAGGTCCGATCTGGCGCTCGGTTTCATTTTCACTAGGGGGTCTGCTTTGACGCTTCAGATTCTGTTCTGACGTTTTGACTCTCCCCAGTCATTTCTTTCGTCGCTTTGAATCCTTGTGCTCAGAGGTTTAATAGACGTTAAAACAAATTTTCCAAGCAGCTATTTAACATGTCATTGTTAACCTTCTCATTGAAGATGCAGCAGCCAACCCTTTTGTTAAAGATGTTGTCGTTGATGCAACCATATCCTCTTGTATCTTTTTGTAATTTTTCGTTTCTTCCACACATAGCAAAATTTATTTTTTCTTTATTTGTAGTTCTTTTTCCGTTGTCACTTTTTTTCGTTCAGAGGGACTGGTTTGTTTGAAGATGACTTCTAGTCTTCTTTTGAGAACAACTACTGATTGTGGAGTTCCTCCAGTTTCCTTTTGCTACAAGATCATTGATAGACTTTTCTCATTTTCTTCAATACGGGCTCATTGATAGAGTTTATCCCATTTCTTCATTTTTCTTTTCCTTCTCTCATACGTTAAGATCTATGATAAGAATGTTGTACAAAAACAAAAACATAATAATTTATTGAAATGAGTAAGGAATGAGTGTACCATTTCATAATTTCATTGCAGGAGTTTGAGTTTGATGTCCCACTTCCATTGATTGAATTTCTCCAGTTTCCTTTTTTTTCATTTTCCTTCTCTTGTTTTGTATTTTCCTTTGTACTTCAGCTTCAACCAATGTAAATACTCTGTTTATGCAATTTTCCTTCTATTGGACTCTCTTTTTATTGTATTGCCTATTCAAGGACTTAAGGTTTAAATAAAGAACCATGGCCCCATCTTCGTTTTGAGAGAATGAATTACAAACTATCGTTTTCTTTTGAGAGAATGACTTAGGTTTAAATAAAAAACCATGGCCTCGTTTCCACTCTAAGAAGGACTTATGAGCTACCCATTTTCTTTTGAGATGAGGACTTAGGTTCAAATAAAGAACCATGGCCCCATTTTTATTTTCTGCATTCTGGGAGAATGTCTCACGAACTGTCTGCTCCCAAGGACTTAGGTTCAAATAAAGAACCATGGCCCCGTCTTCATTCTGAGAGTATGACTTATGAACTGTCATTTTTTTTTAAGATAATGACTTAGGTCTAAATAAAAAATCACGACCCCGTTTTCGCATTAAGAGGGACTTACGAACTGCCCATTTTCAAGGACGTAGGTTCAAATAATGAACCATGGCCCCATCTTCATACTGAGAGAAGGAATTACGAACTGCCCACTTTCTTTTGAAAGGAGGACTTAGGTTCAAATAAAGAACCATGGTCCTATTTTTACTTTGAGAGGGACTTACAAAGTGTCCATTTTCTTTTGAGAGGAGGACTTAGGTTCAAATAAAGAACCATTGCCTCATTTTTATTTCCTTCTGAGATTGGCGTTCGTAGACACTCCCAAGGGCTTAGGCTCCTTCCGTGGAACCATGATCCCGTTTTGATTTACTACCAGTTCATCGATAGAGTCTTTCATGTTTCCTTTCTTTTCTTCCGCTTCTTTTTCCTTCATTTTCTCGCTTATTTTTCCTTTCTTTTCGCTTCTCGTTCTAAACTGTTGAAGTCGCGGGATTCCTTTACTTGACTTTTCTTTTACTGACATTTTCTTTCTTTTCTTTTCTACATTTCTTTACTCAGCTCTTCTTTTCTGCCTTTCTTTACTCAGCTCAGCCTTTCTTTTCTAAGCTTTTTTTTTCTCGGCTTTTCTTTTCTGATTTGAAGTTCTCCTCAACTTTTTTTTGAGTTTTCTCATTCTCGTTTCTCTATTCTCATCCTTTGTCCATCACGACTTGTGTTTTAGTTCCTTTGAGAGTATGACTTATGTGTTGTCATTTTCTTTTGAGATGAGGACTTAGGTTCAAATAAAAAATCATGGGCTCGTTTACATTTTCTGCATTTTGGGAGAATGTCACACGAAGTGTCTGCTCCTAAGGACTTAGGTTCAAATAAAGAACCATGGCCCTATCTTGATTTATTTCTTAGAACTACGTACGTAGACGCTACCAATGACTTAGGCTCCTTTAGTGGAACCATGTCCCCATTTTGACTTACTTCTGAGAGTAGGACTTATGAACTGTCACTCCCAAGGACTTACGTCCTTAGTTGCTTTTGAGAGTAGGACTTATAAATTTCCCATCCCAAGGACTTACGCACTTAGTTCATTTTGAGAGTAAGACTTATGAATTGCCTCTCCCAAGGACTTATGCCCTTAGTTCCTTCTGAGAGTAGGACTTATGAATTACCCCTCTCAAGGATTTACGCATTTAGTTCCTTCTGAGAGTAGGATTTATGAATTGTCCCTCCCAATGACTTACGCCCTTAGTTCCTTCTAAGAGTAGGACTTATGAATTTCTCTTCCCAAGGACTTACGCTCTGAGTTCCTTCTTAGAATAGGACTTATAAATTGCCCCTCCCAAGGACTTACGCCCCTAGTTCCTTCTGAGAGTAGGACTTACGAATTGCCCATCCCAAAAACGTACGCCCTTATTTCCGTTGTTGTTGAAGGAGAGATAATTTTGACGCCAAGTATTTTTTTGTAAGCTGTCTGCACGTTATCATGCCATCAGTTTTGATTGAAAGTTCCAAATTGAATTCCATGAAATTCTTCAAGAAGTTGATTTTCATATGCTTCCGATGATATATAATTCGTCATGTAATTGGATCCCAGTCGATACAGTTTAAATTAATGAATTTTTCCGTTCTACGTAATAAGCTTTCCTGAACAGCCTTTATGAAAATTTTATAACTTTTGTTCAGGAGCTCCGAATCAAGTTCTGCAAAATTTGTGACTTTTGATCGAAATCTCCAAGTTGAATTTCGTAAAATTCTCCAATCAGTAGACTTTTGTATCTTTCCGATGATGTAAGGTTCACCATGTAGTTGGCTTTCAGAGAATTTAATTTCTTGAACAGCCTTCACAAAAATTGTCATAACTTTTACTTGAGAGCTCCAAATCCAGTTTTTCCTTATCAACACCAACGAGAGCTGCCATAACTTTTGTTTGAGAGCTTCAAATTGATTTTTGTGAAATTCTTCACAAAGTAGATTTCCATATCTTTTCGTCGATATAAGATTCGTCATGTATTTGGCCCCCAGTAAATGCTATTTAATTTCCGAATTCAAGGTTCTGCATAATCTATTTTCCTGAGCAGCCTGCACGAGAATTTTCATAATATTTCTCAATAACTCCAAATCAAGTTCGGAAAAATTCTTCAAGAAGTAGACATCCATATCTTTCTAACAATATATTATTTGCTATGTAATAATATATAAATGGATATAATCTAAAAATTAAACTTGGAAAGCGTTTATTGATTTACTTTCCTGAACGACACCAACAAAAATTACCATACCTTTTGATCGGGAGCTTCAAAATGATTTCTGTAAAATTCTTCATGAGGTAGATTTCCATATCTTTCCGTTGAAATAACATTTTCCGTGTAATTGACTCCTAATAAATTCAGTTTAATTTCTAAAATTGATCATTCCAAATATTCTGCTTTCTCAAACAGCCTTCACGAAAATCATCATAACCTTTTGTTGTTAGCTCCGAAATCAATTCCGTAAAATTCTCCAGGAAGTAGACTTCTATATCTCCATAATAATATATGATTATTCATGTGGTTAGTTACCAATTTACACAGTATAATTTCCAAAATTTACTATTCTGCGTAATCTTTGTTTCTGAACAGCTTGTATGAAAACTGCCATAACCTTTGCCTCGAAGTTCCAATTCGAGTTCCGCAAAATTCCTCAAGAAGCTGATTTCCATATCTTTTAAATGATGTATGATTTGCAGTATATTTATCATTCTTTCTCATCAGTTTAAACACCGAATCTGATTTGATATGTAATGGTTTCCACGTCAAAGACCACTCTGGTAAGATGATCGATCGTTTAGTTGGCCGAGTCAAAAATGCTATTTTTAGTGTCTCGAGTTAAATACATGATCTCAAAAAAAGATATTTTGATTTGATAATGTTTAATAACTCAAATCAATTTAGACATGACATAATAAATTATTTTCATGATGCTCAAGTATGAGATAGCGTCATGCTAATGTTTATTTGGTTGAGCTATCAATATGAGTGTACTAGCCTATCCAAGCATTATAAATGTGATTTACGCTAACACATGCTAAGCATGATCATAAACATTACGTAATGTGGTAGTTCTTCCCTTTAATTTCCTTTGTTATCAGAATTGCTATTACGCTGTAAATTAGAATTGCTCATTTTCTGCTACAATTTCAATTACCTTAATAGGTTGTAAATTAAGTTTGCATCTTAATTTAATTATTATTCCAAACAAATGTAGTAGTTCAATTACCTAATGATTATAACAGGATTACAATGGAGGATAAGGCGAAACAAACGGTGCCTTGGGACAAAAGGAAAGGGCAAATAAAAGAATAAAAAGTTTGCTTTTCCAAGTAAAGCAAAGCCACATGATAAAAAGATGACTATGTGCATAACGAATGTCAGCAGGAAGTAGGGGTGTTCACGGTTCGATTCAGTTAGTAGCTAAAAATTGAACCGAATAAAAAATTTTGGTTGGGTCATATATAAAAAAAAAGTTTTAATTCGGTTCGGTTCATTTCTACGGTTAAACAGTTTGTTGTTGAATAAAAAAAACTTGGGTTTTTGCCTAAAGTGGACTTCTAACTTTTTCATTTTATTAAAATGGACCCCAAGACTAATTTTGGCTAAACTACATGTGGCCCACATTTTCTTTGCTTTTTCTTTCCTTATTTCCCCCCAATACCCTTCTTACACTGTGTCAAAATAATTGTCAACTTTTTCTTCATCAACACTCAATCTCCATACTCAAAACCCCCAATACCTCATTTCTCCTTCTACATTATACACTTTTTTTATCTTCTACTTCATCATTTCTTCATCTTCTTCTTCTTGATACGAGAGAAGTTTTTTTACTTGTCCATAAGTTCTTCGAGAAAAGCTTGCGGGTATGCTGTATGTTTGAAGAAGTTTTTGGATTTTTTGTTCATGAGTTTTACAATATGTTTTCTGGTTTTTTTGTTACTACAAAAACATGCATTACTTTGTATGTTTGAAGAAAATACATACAAGATGATCTTATAGTCATCGTGTACACTAAAAAATGATCTATGTAACACATTATGTAGTGTACATGATGACTACAAGATCATCTTGTAGTTCATCTGGAACATCTGGAGTAGTTCACGATGCACTACACGACGATCTTGTAGTCATCGTGTACACTACATGATGTGTTCCAAGATCATCTTATAGTCATTGTGTAGTATACAAGATGACTACAAGATCGTCATGTAGGGCATTGTGAACATCTTGAGCAGTTCGCAGTGCACTACAAGATGATATTATAGTCGTCTTGTACACTACACAATGACTACAAGATCATCTTGTAGACTTCTTGCACATTTTTTTTAAAATTTTGAATTTGACTTCCTTCATTGACATATATATAATATATGTCTGAAGTTTGAATTTTTGTAATTCATGATGGAGATTGGAATAAAATGGGTACATCCTGGTCTTTTATTGGAGAGAAGATCAAATTGTTGGTGATATCTACAAACTCTACTTACCATGAGCTATCCGGTATATTACACGAAGAACTTCACATAGACGCCTCAAAGTATAATTTATCCATCAAATTTCTTTATCGAACTCATGTCCCATGCCCTCCTGTTGAAATTTGAATTGATCGAGATCTACAATTCTTTATTAAAGAGAATGGATCAGAATCACTCTGAACACCATTATTTGTCAGGGCCAAGCCTAAATTTTTTTCAAGTCAAAGTTGGGTTCCTGAAACTACAATGTCACAATAACCTCTGCATGAAAGCATCCCTCGTTTAGAGAGTGTTGATCATTTTGATAGGTGACAATAAGGATGGATTCGGTGACAATAATGATGTTTCTTATGATG
Source organism: Datisca glomerata (assembly GCA_003255025.1). Taxonomy (NCBI): domain Eukaryota; kingdom Viridiplantae; phylum Streptophyta; class Magnoliopsida; order Cucurbitales; family Datiscaceae; genus Datisca; species Datisca glomerata. The sequence continues at coordinate 119,959 of QANY01008203.1, forward strand.
ATGACATTGATGATGATGATGATTTTAAACAGGAGGCGTATGATGAAGCCATCTGTGGAGAGGACCCTGATGAAGTCATCCATGGACATGACCCTACGATAATATCATATTTGAATATAAGACCGAAACCCGTATGGGTTGTATAGTGATAAAAGTGAGTTGGTCAGGCTTGCTCTTATGATGGTCATTTAGTAAAATTTTGAGTTTCGGGTCTTAAAGTTAAAACCCTGGATGTTTGTGCTTATATGTGTAGAGAAAACATGTCCCTGGAGGTTACATGCTATGAAAATGTAAAACACTCCCTACTTTAAAGTCACAAAATTCATTAATACACATACATGCACGTTTGAAGTCTTGAGACATGAACACCAACAAGCTTCATTTTCGTTGATTGGTCATTGTGTAAAGTCTAAATACACTGGTGTTGGATGAATATATAGGCCGAATGACATAACGAAAGATGTTCGACTTGATCTTGGTGTCAACATCAATTATCATAAGGCTTGGAGAGATAAGGAATATACATTGAGATTAGTTAGAGAATCACCCGAAGATAAGATGTTTCCATCATAATCTCAAATGTTAGAATAAAAAAATCCATGTATTTATTTCACATCTTCCATTTTAAGGTCTACAAAGATCGTGCACCCACCGTGTGGACTACAAGATGTCTATGTACTGATCTTGTAATCTACAAGATAGGTACAAGATGTTCATGTAGGCTATAGGATGACTTCATGATCTTGTAGGCTACACGAAGATCATGAAGTCATCCTCTAGCCTTCAAGAAGGCTACATGAAGATTACAGGATGACCATGAAGTCATCATGTAGCCTACAAGAAGGTTATATGAAGACTACAAGGAGACTACACGATGACCCAAAAATTGAGATATAAACACCTTATAGTATAAATAATCAAGCATTCAATAGCATATAAAAAACAGGGCATTCAAAAACCACAAAATATGCCAACTTTAAAAAATATGTATCCAAGTTATACAATAAAAAATTATTTCCGTACACGTCCATGTACAAATAACTCAATCGCCATTCTTTTGTGATATTCTTGCACTTGCTTTTGAGTTATTTCTTTAAGATTCATCTCATATGTGATGGTTTTGACAAACTTCAGTATGAATACCCCACAATCAAAGCAAACGCATGAAGCGCAAAAACACAATCAAATAATATGTATGGAATTATAAGTGTATAGTGAATTTTAAAAGATATGTATATTTCACTTACCCATTCTCTTGTTGTGGAACCTTCATGACCTCAATCGTCCACGTCTCTTTGGGTTGCATCTCCGGTCTCTTCTTACAAATGTTCATGTTTTAAAGCAAATGAGGGATTATCTTTATATAAGGTTTCATCAAATCTGGCTACATGGAACGTTGATATGCCGTTATAAATAAAATTTAACTAACCATTCAAATCAAGCTACACAGTTATACAATGACTATTATTCACATTCATTAGAAATGCAACCTATAGAAATTGATATGTTCGAATAAATATTGTCCTCTATAAGCAAAAAAAAGTAAGATTACTAACTTTTCACCTGCAAGCTAAAAACTGAGAACCGGAGAGAATCCTCAACCTCAAACTTATAACCCGCGAGATCTTGCTTAAACTCTTCCACTCGACCGGACAGTTTTCTTTGTAATGTCACAAGAAACATTGTAAAGCAATAACAAATTCGTCATGAAGTGTACACGATACCCATGAATGGATCGTGTACATTTCATGAAATGTACACAATGCCTTCATGAAGTATACACGCTGCCCATGAAGGCATCATGTAGATTACATGAAATTCAAAAACATCTTACTTACCTACAGAAGCAAATCGCCAACAGAGACTCGGAGGTGAGGGTTTTTATCCTACAAATCCCACTGAATGAGCTCTAAGTATGCAACAATATGTTGCAATGTAATAAAAACTACATAAGATATTTATATTTATTCAAAATACCACATTAAAAAGATTATAAATAATTGCTTACATCTGACTCAAGCCATTGAAAACGTAGGGATACTATTTTTCTGGATCGGGTTAGATCAGAGGTGCAATATCCTACATCAAATTTATTCCTGTACAATGTAATTACATATCAACATTAGGAGTTTTATGATGGTGATTTAAATGTCTACAAGATGAATGTGTACATGATGATCTTGTAACCATCTTGTAGCCTACACGAAGGTTACAAGGACGTCAAGTAACCATCATGTAGACAATAAATGGTTGCACGATGATTGTGTATCAATCATGTAGGCTACACGATCGTTAAATGGACATATTGTAACCATCGTGTAGCCTACAAGATGGTTACAAGGACATCATGTAACCATCTTGTAGCCTACATGATGGTTACATGGACATCTTGTAACCATCATGTAGGCTAGAAGATGGGTATAGGATGATCAAGTACCTTTCATGTAGATTACACGATGGTTACACGGACATCACGTACCCATCATGTGGAATATAAGATGGTTACACAGACATCTTATAATTATCGTGTAGCCTACAATATGGTTACACGATCATCGTGTAACCACCTTATTGTCTACACGATGGTTACATGGACATTTTGTAACCATCGTGTAGCCTACAATATGGTTACAGGAACATCTTGTAACCATCTTGTAGCCTACATGATGGTTACAGGGCTACAAGATGGTTACAAGAAAATTACAGAACTTACCTTGCACTTTTAGAGTTGAACCAGACTTTAAACCTTACTTCATCCTCTAAAGATAACGAGCTAAATTGTTTCTATGGTTTGAAGTCTATATTGGCAACGACTGCCCGTTCTACTTTTTGCTTTCTCCGCTTCTTTTTTTCTTCTTTTCCTATCTCCCAAGTAGGTGACTTAAGGAGTTGAGATCTCTCTGTCTTCCGCCTACCAAGACAGACAAGCTCTTCTTCTTCTTCCTCCTTCTTAGATTATGCCTCTAATCTCACTGAATCAATAAAGTCAGAGATTATCGATGCAACAATAACTTCATTGGTGGACTGTTCTTCTTCTTTTTCTTCTTTTTTTCCATATTCATTTTCTTCATTATTTTTCTCATTTTCCCCTTCTTTTTCTTCCTTTTTTCTTTTTCTTCTTATTTTCTCTTTTTCCCTTATTTTTCTTCTTCTTCTTCTTCTTCTATTTTTCTTTCTTCTTCTTCTTCTATTTTTCTTTCTTCTTCTTTTTCTTTTCTTCTTTCTTCTTTCTTATTATTTTTCTTCTATTTTTTCCTCTATTTTTTCTTCTTCTTCATTTTCTTCTTTTTTTTTCTTCCTCTTCTTCTTCTTCTTCGTCTTCTTCTTCTTCTATCTTTTCTTCCTCTTTTTCTTTTTCTTCTATTTTTTCTTTTTCTTCTTCTGTTTTTTTCCTCAACTTCTTTTTCTTCTTTTTTTTCTTCTTTTTTTTCTTCTTTTTCTTTTTTTATCCTCTTCCTCTCTTTTTTCTTCATTTAACTATTCATTCTCCCCTTCATTTTATCCATCTCTCTCTTCTTCCTTTCCATCTTCTTCTTCAACTTGCTTATCATCTTCTTCTTCCTCCTCCTCCTTTTCTTCTTCTTTTCTCTCTCCCTCGTCAACATCCATCATAACTGCATTGCCGGTGGGAGATCGAGCAATAAATGAGTAATCATCCATATGGGATATCACTAAGTGATCCATCAAAATTTTAACCTGGGAAATTGCATAGGAAATTTCTTATTGCATGGACAACATCTTCTTGTCAATTGATGAAATCTTCTTGTCCATACCAATCAAATATTTCCTCACCCAGGGATCCCCAATATTCTTCTCAGGCCTTTTACTACCCTTAGCTTTCTCAAAAGGGACTCTCTCCTCCTTAGGCCTCTCCATCTTCTCATTAACATCTTCCTCTATTTCCCACGATAAGGCTAAAGGAGACGTCGACTAAAAATACATGTAATAAATTAGATAAGATAGTTGCAACATGGGTACATGATACTTTTGTAGTCTACACGATGTGCATAAAATGTTCATATAACCATCATGTAGTCTACAAGACGGGTACATGATCATTAAGTGCCCCTTTTGTAGACTACATAATGGTTATATGATATCCCTATAACCATCGTGTAGTCTACACGATCATCGTGTACCCTTCTTATAGATTACACGATGCTTATAGAGACTTCTTGTACCAAACATGTAGATTACAATAAATGTACATGATGATCGTGTAGACTACATAATGGTTATAATGACATCTTGTAACCATCTTGTAGACTACTAGAATGGAACTCGATAACAGTGTAGACTACACAATGATTGCAGAAACATCATGGACCCATCTTGTAGCCTACAACACGGGTACACGATGATTGCAAGATCTCTTTGTAACTATCGTGTAGTCTATAATAGAGTTACAAGATCGTCATGTAGTCATCGTGTAGACTGCATGATAGTTACATAGGCATCTTTTACATATCGTATAGTCTACAAGTAGGGTACATGATCAACATGTACCCATCTTGCAGACTGCATGACGGTTACAACAAGGTTATATAAAGATCTTTAGCATACCTTCTCCTTTGGATCTTTCTCTCCTGCTAATGATTTCAAGTAGCTCATTTTCTCCTCCTCATCTGTAGGGATCAAGGATGATTTAAGTGTCAGCTGAAATTACAAGTGATATGTATATCAGTATATAAGGCGACTTCAGTATTGTCTTGTAGCCATTATGAAGTTCAAAATCTTCAACTTTCTTTTTTGTTCGAAAAAATATCTTTTTGTATATTCTAAAATGGTACCACTATTTTTGAACTTCAGTTGAGAATCCTCGATTCCTTGGTCGCAACGTTGGTACAGTAAGCTTTCCCAATTGAGGGGATAACTTCAAATATTCATGACTATTATAACAAAGAGAATTTTTCAGCACATAAATCAAAACATCAGTTTGTAAATACTACATTGAAATAAAAAAACATTTTACTTGGAACAGTCTTTTTATTCTTTACACCCAGTAAATATTTCATTGTCTTGGAGAAAGAGATCTCCCCACATGGCTATTGATTGAACATCGTGAGATCATCAATCAAAACCATCTATTTTGGATTTATTAGGATCCGGTTCTCCTTCCCCAATCGAATGCTACAGGAAATAAATAAGAGTCATTTTCAAAACATCAGAATCTACCCCAGATTCCAGGTTCTTGAACTTTTCCTCCAAAGCAACCATGATTATTTTCTCTACTTTGTCAAAGTATTAAGCACATAGCCTGTTAGGGCCACATGTCTTCTTCCCATCACCAGTCATACTGAACCTCAATCGGGTAACTAGAATGAACTCTTTCTTAGAGAAGCATATTGGTTTCTCATTGACAAGAAACCAAGTCTCATCCTCAGCACCATGGTCATTAACAGATTTTGTTTCCCTAATCAACATTTAGTGGCAGATGGTGGCAGAATACTCCAGCGCTGGGAGATCCAGAAAATGGCCAAAACATGTCCCCCTAAAGAGGGATAGATGAGTCTTAGTCATCTTCTTCATGATGTCCTCGATGATATGGGCATTTTAGTAGGCATTTACCCTAGCCCTGGGAATGAGGTTCAGGTCATGGACATATCTTAGTTGCATGTTTGTTGGTGACATAACCTGTAGAAACTTTAGGTAGTCTAAATACAGAGACATAAGATCAGAATTGAAGTGTACATGATGATCTTGTAGTCATCGTGTAGTGTACAAGATATTATTGTTAGAGGTATGTCCATAAAGTAGGTTGTAATAACTATTTATAAGTATTTAGTTATTTCTCAGACATTTTGTATTACTAAATTTTATAAATGAATGAAAGTTTTTCTATTGATCGAAGTGTTTTTATAATTTACTCAAGTCCTAAAACTATTGTCAACGTAAGAAGAGTAAAGAGAGAAAGAACTTCTAGACAAACTTTTCTGAAATAGTTCAGAATGATATTTAGAGTCATAGGATAGACTGGGTAATTGAGTCTGATTATGACTGTTAGGTTGAACCAAAGGATGCCAATCTTGGGGTATGGGAGTGAAAACTCTTACGGTTTAGGAGCATGTTGAATAGACCACTAACAAATTAGTTTAGAGTAAAACCGTTTACCTATCTCTAAATCTAATTGTCACACGATAAGGGTATTTTCATAATTACATTTATCATGAGGTGAAGCTTGACTTAGTTACTTGCGGTCTTTGATACGCCAAAGAAGTGAGTTCGAATTACCGGACAATACATTGGCCATTGGGATCGTAATTCAATTATGTTGGAGTTGCGTAATTCACAGATATGCAAATTCGTGGTTAGATTCTGAAAGCAACAATATTACATTATGCTTTATTGATGAGTGTATGAATAAATTAAATTGACCAAGTATTCGATGAATGAGTCATTGAATAAGACTTATGAATTGTACAATACAATTCACTGTTATGTCTTTCTTATTCACAATCAATAAATGAGTTAAGAAAATAACAACAAGTGGGGTGAAACGATAAGTTTATATCTCATTCTTGCTATTGATATTCATGAAGGGAAATATGTTAAAATATTTTGTGCACCATTGAATAAAAGAGTTTATTTGCATCAACAGAAAATGTAGCGCGCATGAACCAAGAGTTAATTCGGCATCAAACTTATAGTGGAGTCGTACGATGTCAGGATTAAATAGGTCGAGAATTTATGGAGATAAATTTTTCGGTTATTTGAATCCTATGGGTTTTTCATATGGGTTCATTTGGTCTCATGAGTAGCTCATGACTACAAGAATAGAAGAAAATAACATCAGTTGGACCAAAATGTGTTTTGGGTCAAAGTATATTTCTAAAACTCATATGTGATGGGTGTTATCACTTTATTAGTGAAGAGCAACTAATTGATGTTTAAATTAATTAATTTATTATTTTCTAATTATCGGTTGATTAGTAAATAAGATAAATTAATTAGTTGATGAAAATCAATTTAAATTTATCAATCTAGATTGATGAATTTGGACACAACATTAACTCTACGAAGATACATTTACTCTACGGAGATATGTAATTTTCGGCATTAATAAAGAATAAGGTGGTAAATTTCAGAAATTACACATATATGGGGTATGTGTGAAAATTCAAAAAATATTATATAAGGGATGGCATTAGGGTTGCCTCCCTAAACTAAGTGTGTTGACACAACCCTAATCAAACAGAGCAAAAAAATATTTATCTCTCCTCTCTTACTACTTGCCGCCGAAATCACTAGAGGAAAACTAAATTTTGATTTTTCTTCGTCATTTGATTTGAGAGCTCACACTCAGTTCCTAATGACGTCCTTGTGAGATATACTTTTGAATCCAATGAGTGGTAGTTGGTGCGAAGACTAATTGAATTTCTTGGATTAGAATATCGAAGAATGTGAAACATTTAATAAGGATTACACTAATTTAGAAAATCTTCGATACAACAAAAAGATATAAGTTATTATTACCTCTTTTGAATGTGTGTTAACTTAATATGCATAATCTTTTGTATGGTTTTAGTATTTAAAATGATTAAATTTGTTAATGAGAAAATTTTTTGCTATTCCACCCACGAATCGTTCGTGGTTCAATGATTTTTTTCTCAAATGTTAGAACCCGATCTAATAATTGGTATCAGAGCCTTGATTTCTTGATTATGCATATTCTGTGTTTAAACGTATGTATCGTTGGATGTTGTGATATTGACATATTTTTTTATTGTAGATTCAAAATAGTTTTGAATTTGTTTTATGAATGGATCTCGATCTATTGGTTTTAGGTGTTTTGTTTTTCAATTTTAGAATTGATATACGCTGAAATTGAGGCATAGGATTTTATGTAATTTATTTTCTTACAAAAGTTCTATTTTTTTTTAAATTCTATGTAATTCTTCGTCGTGTCAAAAGAAAAAAAAATGCCACCGTTGCCGCTGACACCACCCGCCGCCACTTGTTGTCTGCTGGAATGCCCTGTGTGGTGACTAAGGTGGTGAAACTCTAAGCAATAACAATTAGGGTTTAGGAAATCCTGTGATATTTCGTAAAAACTCTAATCTCATCTTTTATCTTTAATATTTTGAATTTGAGTTTTGGATTTCAAACGGATAAAAGATAATGAAAGTTAAAAAGATATGGTATCAGATATTTAAAAGATAATTATCCATTTCATCTATTTTATCTTTCAAAATTTGATTTTAAAAGATAATTATCTATTTTATCCTTTGTCTTTTGGATTTTGAATTCAAAAGGATAATTATCCATTTTATCTTTTGAATTTTGAATAGGTAATTATCCATTTTTCTTTTTATCTTTTAAATTTTAAGCTTTAAAAATATTTTAAAGGGGTTATTTAATTAGGAAAATATTTTTTCTTAATTTAAGGGTTTTGATCAAAATTTTAAATTTTGAAGATAAGACTGCATTGTTGTAAAGAGTTACAAAATTGGTTGAACATCCTAAAGGACAAAGAAACAACTACAGACCTCATGAAGATTAGTATTTAAATTAATTATAATTTATTTATTATTCTTGTATGGGTTGTAATTAGAATTGAGTCAATAGAGAGGTTATTTTTTGAATGGATGATTTATTATTAATTTCACATCATCATATACATGCCTTATAGAAATAGGGATATGTCAATATCATAATGCCATGTAGCATGTACATGCATAATTGTAGTTTAATTATTAATGGGTTATAATCTATAAATAATACGAATTTTATAAAAATTATAAATATTAACTTAGGATGTAATATTTATAAAAGTTTATAATTTTTGGGAAATCTTATCCCTACGTCCATGCTCTAAGGCCCCCCTTAGAGATTTTTAATCCCACAATCTTCTTAAAGGTGAAGACCAAACCTTACAAACCCAATTGGTTTTATGAGTGCCAACTAAACCTCACAAGGCTATGTATTTCGAGATTAAGTGACCCCTTAAAATAGCTCTCTCAAAAGAGTAGAATCTCCAATCTAAACTCACCAAAAAAATAATCTTGCTCACTCAAGAAATTTACAAGTATAAAGCTCAAAATATTAAGAGAAATTTAGGAGAGTATTGGGAAAGTTTTAAGAGTAAGTCTCTTGGCTATGAATTTGTGTTTTGTGAATATAAATTTGGTGTATTTATAGAGGAGATGGAGGTTAGAGTTTAGAAGGGAAAATTTCAAGTGTTGAATATAGAAAAAAGAAATGACACCCCATCCTTAATAAGAATGATAAAAAATCCTTGACAAAAAAAGGTAAAGAAAACTCCTACCCAAAATAACACAATATGGTCAAAACGTATTTGGGTAAGCTCTATCTCTCTTTATCTACTTGAAATTGAAACTGAATTTTTTTGTGCTTTGTCATTATATCTATCTCATGTATTTTGTCTATTGTGAAAGAGAAATATGATTTTTGGTGTTTAGGTTTTTTATGGATAGGGAGTTAATTTAAGAATTGGTATCCCTAAATAAATTGAGCTTTAATAAAGGCAAATAAAATGAGTAAACTCCTAATAAAAATTACATGAAAGTAAATATTTTTATGATCTTCATTCTTCATGCTTTATGAACTACTATGAAAATAAATATTTCTATGATCTTCAATTGGAATGCCTCGTGGTAATTTTGCCAATAGCCTCTGCAAACTTGATTAGATTTATTAGAAACATCAATGTTTTATTATCATCAAAAGTTATCTCATAGAAATATAGGGCTAACAATCTCCCACTTTTTTATGATGACAAACCACTGAGACAAAAATGTATTTAATCAAAATAATTTAATTTAATCCTCCTAAATATATGCTTACCCATCAAGATAAAAACATAACTCTTAAGCATATTCTATTTTCTCCCCATTTATTATCATAAAAATGAATTAACTAATAATAATGAGGAAAAATACTTTTATCTTGACATGGTAAGTAGAAAAAAATATCTAACTAATATCTAAAATTCCCAAAGCAAGCCTATTTTTTCAAAAACTTTCAACATTTAATGGTTTTGTGAAAATATCCGCAAGTTGATTTGTAGTATTTACAAACTCTAGTGAAATATCTCTTTTTTGTACATGATCTCGAATAAAATGGTGTCTAAGACCTATATGCTTAGTATGAGAATGTAAAATAATATTTTTGGATACATTAACTGCATTAGTATTATCACATCTAATAGGAACATTTTCAAAAACTAAACCAAAATCTTTTAGACTTTGCTTCATCCACAAAATTTGAGCACAACAACTACCGGCAGAAATATATTCAATTTCAGCGGTTGACAATGCTAATGAATTTTGCTTTTGCTAAACCAAGAAACAAGTGAGTGTCCTAAAAATTGACATGTACCACTCGTGCATTTTGTATCGGTTAAGCTTCCAGCAAAATCTGAATCAGATTACCCAATTAAATCAAGATTATCACATTTTAGATACCAAAGGCCAAATTTAGTTGTTCCAAGTAAATATTTAAAAATTCTTTTAATAGCTTGTAAATGTGATACTTTGGGACAAGTTTGAAAACAATCACATAAACATACACTAAACATGATATCGGGTCTACTAGCAGTTAAATAAAGTAGAGATCCAACCATAACTCGATATTTCTTTATATCGACGTCTTTACTTTTTTCATCTTTGTCTAGCTTTGTCGTGGTACTCATAGGAGTATTACTAGCCTTCACATTTTCCATACCAAACTTCTTGAGCAAATTCTTGATGTATTTTTCTTGGTTTATAAAGATCTCATCCTTCATTTGCTTAATTTATAGTCCAAGGAAGAGGTTCAATTCTCCCATCATGCTCATTTCAAACTCCTTGCTCATAGAGTTTTTTACACAAAGATTCGTTAGTGGCACCAAAAATTATATCATCTACATATATTTGGACAATTAAGATATCATAGCCTTTTGATTTTATGAAGAGTGTGTTATCTATTTTACCCATGTTAAATCCATCATCAATAAGAAATTTACTTAGCCTTTCGTACCAAGCTCTAGGAGCTTGTTTTAGTCCATAAAGAGCCTTTTGAAGTTTATACATGTGATTTGAAAAATTCAAACTTTGAGAACCGAGAGGTTGTTCTACATAAACTTCCTCTATGATGTATCCATTTAAAAAGACATTCTTGACATTCATTTGATATAAAACAAAATCTTTGAAACATGTAAAGGCCAATAACATTCTTATTGACTCAAGTCAAGCAACGAGAGTGAAAGTTTCATCATAATCTATACATTCTTCTTGATTATATTCTTGTGCCACTAATCTAAATTTATTTCTAGTAACAATACCATTTTCATCTATCTTATTTCTAAACATCCACTTAGTACCAATTATTGAGTGTTTATAGGGTCTAGACACAAGTTCTCATACATTACTTCTTTCAAATTGATTAAGTTCTTCTTGCATAGCAATTATCCAATATCTTTTTCAGCCTCTATAAAAGATTTAAGCTCAGGTTGAGAAATAAAAGTAACGTTACCAATACTATGAAGCGTAGAGCGGATCTCTACCCCTTTAAATATGTCTCCCACTAAAAGCTCATTTGGATGATCTTTAGCAGACTTCCATTCTTTTGGAAGTTCGTTGCAATCTCGTACTTTGACATTTTCTTGGGGAGAGTGACTTGATCATTCATTAGTATTGGTATTAAACCATTCTACCTTTCTTATAATTCCGTCATCTTGTTCATAAAAGATGTTAGAGGGAATAGATTCATCAAAAACAATATGCATGGATTCTTCCACAATTAATGTACTTCTATTATAAACTATATATATTTTGCTAGATGTGGAATATCTTAAAAATATTCCTAAGTTAGTTTTAGAATCGAACTTACTAAGGTTGTCATTATTATTTAAAATAAAACATTTACACCCAAAAGCTTTAAAATAACTAATATTTGGAATTTTGTTTTCCAAATTTCATAAGGTGTTTTGTTTAAAATAGGTCTAAGTAAAACATGATTCATAATGTAGCAAGATGAATTAACAGTTTCGCCCCAAAAATACTTAGGTAAGCCATTTTCATTTCTCATTGTTCTTGTCATTTCTTGTAGGAGCCGATTTTTTCTCTCAACAACACCATTTTTTTTTGAAGTTTTAGGAGTAGAAAACTCATGTAAAAAACCATTTTCATCCAAAAAGTTTTAAAGTTTCTATTTTTAAATTCTCCACCATAATCACTTCTAATTGAAATTGTAAAACCTTTTTCATTTTGAACTAGTTTGCAAAACTTTGTAAATGCTTTAAAAGTTTCATCCTTATTTTTTAGAAATAAAATCCAATTATATCATGAAAAATCATCAACTATGACAAATGCATAGTGTTTACCCCAAGACTTGCAATTTTTGAAGGGCCAGATAAGTCCATGTGTAGTAATTGTAATGGTCTAATGGTTGACACCATATGTTTTGATCTGAAAGAGCTCTTAACTTGTTTACCCATTTGGCATGCATTACAAATTTTGTCTGTCACAAAATTTATTTTTGGAATACCTTTTACTAAATAACTTTTTGATAGTTTTGAACATAAATCCATGCTAGCATAAGCCAACTATCATTGTCAAAAACTAGAAAATATTTTTCATTATAATTTTGGAAATCACTTAGATTAATAGTGTAGACATTTTGGTCCATTTGTCCAACAAATAAAATTTTATTTGACACTATATCTATAATTAGACAAAAAATCCTTTTCAAAAATTACTCTATAGTTTTTACCACAAAGTTGACTTATGCTAATTAAATTATATTTTAGACCATCTACAAGTAGAATTTTATCTATAACATGAGAAGGGTCATTACTTACGGAGCCAATACCAATGATTTTACCTTTCTTATCATTTATCTTTCTTCTTCAATGGTACCTATCACATAAAAATTTAAAAGTTGACTTTTGGTACCCAAATCTTTTTGGTTCCTTGAGAGTTAGTGTTGTAGGGAATCCATTCATTTCTTTCATGGAAAATAGCTTTCTTTTTATGAAAGCATAAATAATTTTTGTGACCTTTAACCCCACAATAGTGACAAATGATAGGAGGATATTGTGTTGGTTTTACAAAAATATTTTTATGATATTTTTAGTTTTTAAAAGGTTGATATCCTAATCCCCTTTTATCGGAAGTGTTCTTTTGCTTACCAAAAAGTTTGTCAAGATTGTTTCTTCCATTTGTAAATTTAAAAATGGTTGAATTTAAATCATTTTCTTTATTTTAGCTTTGAACAAGGTCTCAATGCAAAACATGTAAGGTTGCTTTGATTTTCAAATTCTCACTTTTCAAAGACTCATTTTCTTTTTGGAGTTTTGAAAAACCATTTTTCAAAAAGTCACTATGAAGCTCTTCAAAAGCATTTTCAAGTTCTTTATAACTAGGTTTATCATTTAAAGTTAGCTTAGAAGAACTTACCTCATCTTCGAATGTCATGAAACACATGTTTACAACTTCTTCTTCTTCACCTTCCGAGTCGCTATCATCATTTTCATCCCAAGCTTCATTGAATGCTCTTCTTTTGAACTTCTTTGGGACATTACTTAGATTTGGACAATCAATTTTTATGTGTCCAAGATTTTTACACTCATAGCATGTGAGTGTGTCACGAGGTATCTTCTTATCATATTTTCTTGGAGCATTTTTCCTTCTATTTAAGAATTTCTTGAAGCTCCTAGTGATTAGGGCTACGTCATCTTCTTCATCATAGTCATCCTTCTCACTATCAGATTGTTCAAGTGTTGATTTTAGTGCAATACTATTCTTCTTTGATGTATCTTCTTTGTCATTTTCATTTAGCCTTATTTCATGCATCAACAATGAGCCAATAAGTTTTTCAAGAGGAAGTGTGTTGAGATCTTTGACTTCTTGGATAGCGGTCACCTTGGCCTCCTAATTCGTTGGTAGACACCTACGGATTTTTCTCACCATTTTAATAGTAGAATAAGTCTTACCAAGAGATTTCAAGCCATTAATAATATTGGTGAAATGAGTAAACATATCACATACAAATTCGTCATGCTTCATTTTAAATAATTCATAACTATGAACAAGCATGCTAATTTTAGATTCTTTAACTTGATTTGTACATTCGTGTCTGATTTCTAACATGTGCCATATAGATTTAGCAGATTCACATGTAGAAATTCTATTAAATTTATATTTATCAAGAGTACAAAACAAAACATTCTAGCCTTAACATTTAAAGAACTTTTCTTTTTATCATCATCATCATTCCATTGACTACTTGGTTTGGCAATATGTTTACTATCCACAATTTAGAATGGAATGTGAGCACCATTTTCAACATCTCTTAAGTCATAGTCAATCGATTGAATATAAATCCTCATTCTCGCTTTCCAATAAATATAATCGTTACCATTGAAAAATGGAGGTCTAGTAATAAACTGACCTTCAATATAAGAACAACTCATGGATGCCATAACTCAAGATGATTAAGTCTTATGTATAGAGTACCAAGCTTTGATACCAATTGTAGGATCGATATGGCAACCCAAGAGGGGGTGAATTGGGTGATCGTGTTCAAAATAAAAACTTTTTCACTCAAGTAGAAAATGAATGTTGAAGAATGAACTTCAATGTTCCACGAGTTTAATTCTTGAAAAGATAAGTAAGTAATAGATAAAAGTGTTGAAGTAAATAATGCTTGCGATAATGTAAATGCGGAAATATAAAGTGAGCAAATAAAATAATTACAGAAACTTATAGTGTGGAAATTAAATTGTGAAAATTAAGTGCGAGAAATTGAAGTGTAGAGTATAAATAGCACAAAATAAAAAAAGAAGAAGGAGAATAAGATAGGCACACAATGTTTTTATGTGGTTCAGGAAATTCTATCCTTATGTCCACGCTCCAAGCCTCCCCTTGGAGATTTTTAACCCCATGATCTTTTTAAGGGCGAAGACCAAACCTTACAAACCCAATTGGTTTTATGGGTGCCAACTAAACCTCACAAGGCTATGTGTTTCGAAATTAGGTGACCCCTTAGAATAACTCTCTCCAAAGAGTAGAATCTCCGATCTAAGCTCACAAAAAAATAATCTTGCTCATTCAAAACATTTGCAAGTATAAAGCTCAAAATATTAAGAGATATTTAGGAGAGTATTGAGAAAGTTTCAAGAACAAGTCTCTTGGCAATGAATTTGTGTTTTGTGAATAGAAATGAAGTGTATTTATAGAGGAGGTGGAGGTTAAGATTTAGGAGGGAAAGTTTCAAATTTTGAATATAGATATAGGAAATGACACTCCATCCCTTAATAAAAAGGACAAAAAATCTTTGACAAAAAGGCAAAGAAAACTCCTACTCAAAACAACATAATATGATCAAAAACTATTTGGGTAAGCTCCATCTCTCTTTATCTACTTGAAATTGAAACTTATTTTGTTTGCCTTTTGTCATTATCTCTTCGTTTTTTTACTCAAAACTAGGCTGTGACAGGTAAACCCTATCACCCCTGTAGGTCTCTGAATAAGCTTCAATTTGCTATCTTACAGGGCCCGTGGTTCCACCCGTGTCAAAAGTTATGCCCTACAGAAGTGGACATGCGTGTTCTACGATCCGTCTGTTACAGCTATTCTAAAGATGCACAATTCATGTTTTTTGGACTCAAAACTAGGCTGTGACGGGTAAACCCCGTCACCCCTGTAAGTATCTGAATAAGCTTCAATTTGATATCCTACAGGGCCCGTGGTTCCTACCGTGTCAAAAGTTATACCCTACGGAAGTGGACATGTGCATGCTACGATCCATCTGTTACAGCAATTCTAAAGCTGCATAGTCCATGTTTTTTGGACTCAAAAATAGGCTGTGACGGGTAAACCCTGTCGCCCCTGTAGGTCTCTGAATAAGCTTCAATTTTCTATCTTACAGGACGGTGGTTCCACCCGTGTCAAAAGTTATGCCCTACGGAAGTGGACATGTGCGTGCTACGATCTGTATGTTACAGCAATACTAAAGCTGCACAGTCCATTTTTTTTCCTCAAAACTAGGCTGTGACGGGTAAACCCCGTCACCCCTGTAGGTCTCTGAATAAGCTTCAATTTGATATCCTACAGGGCCCGTGATTCCACCCGTGTCAAAAGTTATGCCCTACGGAAGTGGACATGCACGTGCTACGATCTGTTTGTTATAGCAATTTTAAAGCTGCACAGTCCGCATTTTTTGGACACAAAACTAGGCTCTGACGGGAAAACCCTATCACACCTATAGGTCTCTCAACAAGCTTCAATTTGATATCTTACAGGGCCTGTGGTTCCACCCGTGTCTAAAGTTATGCTCTACGGAAGTGGACATGTGCGTGCTACGATCCGTATGTTACAGCAATACTAAAGCTGCACAGTCTGTGTTTTTTGGACTCAAAACTAGGCTGTGACGAGTAAACCCTATCACCCTTGTAGGTCTCTGAATAAGCTTCAATTTGCTATCTTACAGGGTCCGTGGTTGTACCCGTGTCAAAAGTTATGCCCTACGGAAGTGAACATGCACGTGCTACGATCTGTCTGTTATCGCAATTCTAAAGCTGCACAGTCCGTGTTTTTTGGACACAAAACTAGACTCCGACGTCTAAACCCTATCACACATGTAGGTCAATGGACATGTGTAATTATCCTTCTTGACTATTAGATTTACCCTTAATTAAAGGTAACAACATCTAATCAATCATGCATACATGGCATTGAGTAGTCACTAATACCATAACAAATCTAGCCAATTCCACAAGGGCGTTTGGAGAGGAGTTCTCTCCTACGCCACCGTCACAGGGGTGACCCTTTACACGTTGTGACCATGGATAAAGGAAATCCCTCTACTCTGCCATTGGGTATACCAAGGCTGCATTCTAGGTGTTTTCTGTATTGAGGCGATCTACACGCCTTCATCTATTCTCTAGTGGACAGCGGCACATCCAAGCACCTAAAACGGTCTTGTTGATTAATGCATTTATTTTTCCTAACACAGCGTAACCTTATACTGATCCTACCGGGCTGCAGCCGTCATATCGTTCCCACACAAGGGAGAATGCATGAATCTTTATCACTAAGCTCGGTGGTGGGTGACGATAAGGGGAGAAAATACAATAAGTTAATATCAGGGTTGCCACCTTTATAGGCTCAAGAGGCATTCCTTACAGAGGAGATTACAATAACATAAGGAAAGCACCACTAGGCCTTCGTATACTTAGGCGACGTCTCTTACAAGACTTTACATTGCTCCTTCCATGTCAATTTGTATGGTACCACGTAGATGCCAACTCGATTCCTTCCTCAATGCCACATGTACCTTTTTTTATGCTTCAGCCATACTGACATTTCCCACTATATACATAATCTCTACATTCACGTCTAAAGAACCTATGGTTCCTTTCTAACTAAATGTGATAAATAAAGACAACAAAGGCTAAATTAACAGGGGTTTCTTGTAGAGTTTTTAAGATATATTTGTCAAGTAGATAGTCTGCACGCAACTGCGAAAGCGATTTACATTATATATTTGACAAGTTAAAGCAGACACCAAGAGCGAATAAGGGGGTTGTTTTCAGAAATTTAGCTCGTTTCTTAATGCTTATGTGCTTGACAAAAAATTAGAATTGTAAGTAATAACATCAACTGTAGAAAAACTTCTTCTATCGTGACTGATTCACCTAACTTTTCCAAACCTTGAGGAAATCCTTTTGAGCTTATAGAGTTCCCCGTCAACAAGCAGTCCATACATTTTCATCAACTTCAAAAGCGTAGGTCTAGTAGATTTACACACGAATAACAAGTGCTATGCTATCTCAAGTTCACCAGTACAAAATGCACAGCTTTGGCCCTTCCCTGCGATCCATTTAACAAGCATTATCTAGAGTGAATAATTGGTTGTGCAAGGCCAGTCGTGCTATGGAGTTGTATTAAGGTATGGTTAGAGGTAACCACACTAGTATCTTCCTAAGCACTGAGGTTTTAGGACAGTCAAGGCTTTGTAAGTACACTCACACTAAATTTTTCATCCGCTGCTACTTTGCATCTGTAAGTACAAGCACTTGTAGGAATTTTTTTTCTATATATCAAACATTGTGAAGGTGCTTTACACGGTACGGGTTTCTCTCACTTTTTCACCTAATGTGTGAATTGACCATCTCTATTTATTAATATTTTTTTTATAATTTTCCTTCACATTACTTATTTTGTTGTTTTTTTTTCAATTTATCTATACAAAATGATTATTTTCAGATTGTTTATTAAGTCTTGTATACTCAGTGTAACGCATGTATTTTGAATCTACTAAACTAAACACATCAAATGATATATTATGTTGCCCTACATTGTATATTATTAACGTAAAATTACTTCTTAAAGCTGATCAGTGTAAAAATGGTTTCTTGAACCATAATACTCATAGAAACGAGATGAGTTAAAAATGGTTAAATCCTCTTCAGCCATATCCAAGTTATACTCGAATATCCTATAATTTGTAATTTTGAAAAGAAAAGGTAAAACCAACTCCTGAGCCGTAAATTTATAGTTGTTTATACTTCAAGTTATACTCGAATATCCTATAATTTGGCAATTGGGCTTCATGTAAACATCAATATGGGAAAATGTCGAAAGTAACTGTGGGTAATGATCCGAAAAAGAACAAACGACCGGAGCACCAGTCGCCAGCGGTCGTCCCTATGGCAAAAGTGCACCAATATTCAGGCTCTGAAGCAAGCTCACGCTTCTTTGATTGTCAATGGCTTCAATTCAAGCTCTTACGCTCTCAGAGAATTCATTTTCGTGTGCGCGATAGCAGTCTCAGGTACGGTGGATTATGCCCACCAAGTTTTCGCTGATATCACTGAACCAGATATCTATATGTGGAACACCATGATCAGAAGCTCAGCTCAGAGCTCAAAACCTATAAATGCGATTTCTATTTACACCCAAATGGATGATCGGGGTGTTAAGCCTGATAACTTTACTTTCCCGTTTTTACTCAAGGCCTGTACTAAGCTTTCCTGGGCAAAATTAGGATTTGGGATTCATGGGAGGGTTGTGAAGTTTGGGTTTGAATCGAATAAATTCGTTAGGAATACATTGATTTATTTTCATGCTAATTGTGGCGATTTGGAAATTGCAAAGGTACTTTTTGATGGTTCGGCTAAAAGGGATGTTGTACCTTGGTCAGCCTTGACAGCAGGCTATGCTAGACGAGGGGAGTTGACTGCTGCACGCCTTCTGTTTGATGAAATGCCTATAAAAGATTTAGTCTCTTGGAATGTGATGATAACTGCTTATGCAAAGCAAGGGGAGATGGACAGTGCAAGGAAGCTTTTTGATGAAGTTCCAAAGAAAGATGTAGTCACTTGGAACGCTATGATTGCAGGATACGTTCTTTCGGGTTCAAACGAGCTGGCATTGGAGATGTTTGAAGAAATGAACAGTGTGGGAGAACAGCCAGATGAAGTGACAATGTTGAGTCTTTTGTCAGCTTGTACCGAATCAAGAGATTTAGAAGTTGGACAGAAGATACACCGCTCGGTTTTGGAGATGGGTTCCGGAGGTTTAAGCATTTTACACGGAAATGCACTCATAGACATGTATGCCAAGTGCGGAAGCATTGAGAAAGCAATGGAAGTGTTCCACAGGATGAGAGAGAAAGACATTTCCTCATGGAATTCGCTACTGGTAGGTTTCGCTTTCCATGGCCATGCTGAGGAATCAATAACTCTGTTTGTAGAAATGCTGAGGTTGAAAATCAGGCCAAATGAGATCAGTTTCGTTGGAGTTTTAATTGCTTGCAGTCATGCTGGGAAAGTCGAAGAGGGACGTAGATATTTTAATCTTTTGAGAAACGTGTATAAAATTGAGCCAAATATAAGACATTATGGGTGTATGGTAGACATGTTAGGGCGTTCTGGGTTATTAACCGAAGCATTTGATTTCATAGACAAAATGGAGATTGAGCCAAATGCTATTATTTGGAGGACTCTGCTAGGAGCTTGTAGGAATCATGGAAATGTTGAGCTGGGAAGACGTGCAAATGAGCGATTGTTCCAAATGAGGAGTGAGGAGAGTGGGGATTATGTTCTATTATCTAACATATATGCTTTCCAGGGTGAGTGGGACGGTGTAGAGAAAGTGAGGAAGTTGATGGATGACAGTGGGGTGAGGAAAGAGGCTGGTCGTAGCCAAGTTGAAGCAGATAACACATCTCTAATGCATTTTTTGTTTGATTCAAAACCTAAGTTGTTACAAGAAGCCAAGTAACTCTGTTACCTAAGAGGTGAGGAATATATATTTTACAGCCTAACATATTTGCATGTGTTTCAGCATTTTTGTTATGTCATGGACATTTGAATTTATCTTTCAGATGGTCCTTTAGGTACAATTCGGTTTTTTCAGCATCCTCAATTTCCAAATGTTATAATGTCAAATATGCTACATGTGTGATTTTATACCATCCACTGATGTTGATGCTAATGTCTCCAGAGATTTAGCTTCATTGAAACTGATTAAGCTTTTGGGTAGAGCAACTAGAATCACTTTGGGTAATAGAAAAAAATGAAATACGTGTTTCAAGACTAAGAAAACTGGGTACTTGCATAAGAGAACGATTGGAGAAGCCGAAATCGGTTCCATGTCACTAGGAGACGGTCGAGCTCATGTATGTGAATAAGGGAATTGCAGGTGTCTGAAATTTATCTCGTAATATTAGTACTAAAAACCATAGCAAATAAGAAATCTATATCAAAAGAAGGAAAAAGGCTTAGAAATCAGTGCAATACTTTTGTGTGTATTGCTTATACTTCGGTGCAAATCACATCCATGCATTAGGTTGATTGAAAGATACTCAATTTCATTGCCATTAAAACTTAATACTCATGGGAAATGATGGATTCCATACATATTCAACATAGGAGATGTATAAACCAAGATGACATGGGGTCATCTTTTTACACTGTTAAATTCATTAACACTATCATTTCTCAGACAGGAAAATAACACACGTAGAATATATACTTCGGAAATTTTGCAGAGCTGAACTGATGAGATCATCCATCAACGGCGAGAAGCGGCCACACCGGACAGCAAGATGAGCAATATAAGCACTACAATTCCTGCGAAGGATCCAATCAAAGATCCAGAGATACGCTCACAGAAGGAGTTAAATTGTTGACAGATGGCAAACCAATTTGCCTTCACATTTCCATTGTGTGCTAAGTATACAATCGCTGCTGCTGCAGAAGCTCCGGCAGTCAAAAGAGCCAACATAGCCTGTAACAGAGGTAATATCAATCTCATAAGTACCTATTGATTAAATATCAAAAGATTTTGATAAGATTAAGGCATTACCGCGTCCAAGAAGACCAACAACACATGAGTATTATGTGATTTGCTCCGGAGGATGTGGAAGATCGAAAGAGCAAGAGAAAGAACCAAGTAGGCACTCACAATACCATTGGCAATCACAAAGAACCTATTCAAAGACACTCAAATCAGTAATCAATTTTTTAAGCTAAAACTTAAGCTGTAAGTTCAAGAAAACGTACGTAAACGTTGGAAGATCATTGTACTCAGCACGGAACCGAATGAACTGTGTGAAGAAAGGAAGTGTCTCATTGGTTGTTCCCATGGCTATTGCACTACCAAGGGTACCAATAATAGCAACTATCCTTAAAATGAAGTCTAGTATGGCTACTCCTCTGTTCACACCTGGTTTTGGGGTGGAACTCTTCCCCTCAATCTCAATAGGACCTGACTTCATCTTAGTTTCTCTGAAAAAGAAAAGCTTTGTTTGAAGCTAGAAAAAGATTCTAATTGTTCGAAGACTGTTGAATGTGGATGCTAGAGTTGAGTGCTATAGGGTATTTATATGGATATGATGATTGCTTTAGTTATGTTTAGTGGCTGTAGAACCCCACTTCTTAAACCATGTTTTTGCATCATAGCTTAGCTTCAAACAGATGACATAAAATAAGGAGGGAAATGCAATAAACAAAGCTTATTTTGCTTAGGTGAAGCCCCGAGTCTTGTATTACTAAAGCTGATTCTAAAAGGATATAGAGACTACCTGCCCTTAATTTCTTTAGTTTAAGGCAGAGTATGAGATTACCAGCTCTTCCAGCTCCACCAAAATAGGCCCAAATAGGGAAAAATGACTTGAGGCAAGAAATGGAAAAGTGGGGTTGATTAAAAGAGTCATAAACCAATGGTTGGATTTGGTGTATGATTGATTGATTAATTGGCTATCCTATTTCATAACCGTTCCACTTGGTTCCATCACCCTTCACAGAAATTATAATTTTTTAAAATAAAGTTCTTATTTGTGTCACACATGTCTATTTCTGATCGAGGTATTCTCATTTTCATCAAAACATGAAATGATCTGCTCAATCTGAGCCTTTAACTTAAAAAAAAAACAAAAAAAATCAGATCTAAGTTTTTTTTTTTGAAATTTGTAATGAACTGATATGAGTAGTTGATATTTGAAAATAACCTCTCTTGTTAGATTTTCTAACAAGAGTGTACCAAATCCATGTGTATATTTATGTTGATTTTGAAGAGTATTTTTTAATTAATCTCTAATATATTAAAAAAGATAATCCCTGAGAAACTTTCATTTACCAAATTTATCTTTTTACTTAAACTGTTTATCTTGAATTACACTTCAAAACTGCAGGTGTGAAGACATAATTTGTTATTACTTATAAATAAACTTTTCCAGAACTTTGGTGTCTTTGTTTCATTGAGCGAGAGAACCGTTGCATCTGAAGAGGCGTCCCACCCCTTCAATTTCAATTCTAAAAGTCTTTGTTGATTTGTTTCATTGCACCAAAAAAGTGTTATGCTAAAGACGTGTTATGCTAAAGAGGCATTGACCTTCCCAAAACATGTTTCAACATTTAATTTTTTTCTTTAATATTTTCTTTTAAACATTTAATTTAAAAAAACTATAAATTGAGTAATTCTATCATTTAGCATCAGGCAAATTTATGCTACTTCAGCATTTTACTTCCAAAAACACATGTTTCAACATTTACGCTACTTTAGCATTTACCTCCCAAAAAGATGTTTCAACAGTTATTTTTTCCTTTAAACTTTTCATTCAAACAGTTAGTTAATTTAAACAAATTAGAAATAGATTTGGTTTGTTGTTTTGTCAGCAGTTGCAACTGTTGCATTGATACAACATCATTTCTTTGATGTTCAGTACAAGTCACACTAATGGTTAATAGTTGCAATGTTTCTTTAACTTTGAAAAGTTGCAACTCACTTAGTACTATAAATATGAAGTCGACAACACTGATTATTTCAACCATTGTCAAAGATCCTACACAAAACTCAAACAGTTAAAGGGAAAATGCATATCCAACAAAATAGTCCACACCTTCAATCAGAAAAAAACTTTGAACCAGTCCACACCTTGAATCACAAAAAAAATGTTTGAACCATTCATCAATTCAATAGTATCGATCTTTTTTGTATTCAAAATATGTATAGTGCTCTCACATCAAGGATTTAATTGTTTATCAAAAGGAATGGAGCATCAGAGTCAGGGTGTTAGAAAAAGCATAATGGAGACATGCTAAAATAACAAAGGAGACCTTAATACAATGAAATTAATTGCTAGTGACATGGAGATACGCAATTAAACACTTTACGATTTCATTGTATAAAACATTATTTCAAACAAACACTCATCCTCTATCTTTAACAGGGTCAGTAACATGGTCAAAGAATTCAATGCATAAAAAATAAACTTAGAGTTCAATAAACATTGCATCTTACTTATTGCATACTGCATCTTACTTATTTATTTCATCAAACTTATCAAATTGATTGATAAATTATCCCAACAGTTAAAGGGAGAAAAAGGTAATTCCAACAGTCAAACTTATTTATTTGATTTTGTTTTAAGAAACAATCTAAACTGCCTAATTATGATATTATGATGTATGTCAATTATGTTATTATGACGGTTTTTCATACATTGATTGGATTATACTGTTAATTAGCTATACTAAGTACTGAGATTAGTAATCATATGTTGACATAAATCTAACATAAGAAATTAGGGTTACAGCCACGTACATAAGAAACACTCAACCTACTTATATAGTGTACTTCTAACTCCAGACAAATTTTAGATCCATTAGGAATCTATAAACTCTACTTAACTCCAATCAAATCCTAGATCTATTTAAGAATCTTTACAAATCTTAAACGGGAAGTAATTAATTAAATTAGTAGTCCTTTGACATATCTTTAGCATGGGAAAGGAGAAAAAATAAAACGAAACAAGGATGTTCTACTTCTAGATTATCGGTAATGCCATGATACCTTTTTAGTCCTATTTCATTTTGAGTTATTCGCATGGATTACTTTTATATATATATATAAGGTCTAAAATGATAAAAATGATTTTATGGGGGAATTTGACTGTGAACGAGAGGAATGAATTAGAGGATGTAGTGTAGTCAACTCCTATCATTATTGCTATAAACTTCCACGCCATTACTTTTAAAGGTATTTTATATGTGTTTATATTTATATATTCACACTATAAAGTTATGCATTCCTCATTATATTGACAGATGACAAATATATACATTGCGATAGACCATGAATTGTTGTCTCATTAGAAACTTAAAAAACATGTTTTAGAATGAAGAATATACCAAACATTGTTAGACATAAGATTCAATATGATGAACACATAGAGAAAAACATTACATTAATTTAACACTGTCTAACGAAGAATGCAACAAATATAAATGTTAGATAAAACATAAAATCATAGTTGAGACATTATAACACATCAACATAAACATAAGAAAAACAATTAGTAATCATCATTTTCTCCATCTTTTGTAATAGTCAAATAACTTAATATTTAAATTGCATTGCTAGGCATAGTTATCTGGTAATATCCTATGTCTTTGCGATCTAATTCATATATACTATACATGTTATGTGTGATATATTATACTGAAATTAATGTTCTTTTAATTATTTTCATTGACAATTTTAAAACATAAGAACATGACAAATGAATCCGGTCAAACTTTTAAAATTACAGAGAAACACTCAAGTAATATCTTTAGACAACTCTTAAATCTAATTAAAAAACTTTACAAATCTTAAACCAAAAGAAATAAATTAAATCAAAATAATCTTTGAAAATCATTACAAAATATATCATCTGTAATGTTATAGTTGTATAACATTCCAATTCACATAAGATATCTTTTACTATACTATATTTTTATATATATCATACTGAAAGTAATGTGGCTTTTACTTTTGACTAATGAAATTCTAATACAAAAATAAATAAATGAGCCCGGTCAAGCATTTTAAATTACAGAAAAATATTAAAGTTACTTTTATCTTCAAACAACTCTTTAAGATAATTAAGAACCCTTACAAATCTTAATTCAAGGGAAACCTTAAAGCTATACAAAAAACAAACATTGCATCTTACTTATTTCATCAAACTTATATAATTAATTGATAAATTATTGTCCAGATTCACGAATTCTAAAGAGAAACACAGATAAAATGTTTACACAATATTGACTTTCATGTCCATTAGTTTCAACCAAGGCATATACCATCATAACAAAAAGAACAACTACATTTTTTTTGGTATTATCACACACCAGCTTCAAACATTAAATTCAACTTGGTTGATTTTACACGTTTATAAAATTGTTCTTTCTGTCAAGAATTGATTAGAAAAGTATTTATACAGCCAGAAAGCGCAACATAGATACTTATAGATCGCCCGTGTTAGCAACATAATGACACACATCAAACTGAGACCCTTTACATCCTAAGTCTGTCATAATTGTATGAAAATTTTTGAGGATGTAAAGAGAACATCAGAGTACATAGACACATGCAACATAAGTACATATCTCACAATTGAAACATCTTCTAAAACTACCACGTAAATAAAACATGACAAAAGTTGAAAGTATCAAGGTGAAGGATTGAAAACAAGGTGACATATTCTAGCCAACACAAATGCAATAAAGTATAAATCATTGATTCAATATCTAGAGAGTTCTCTAAGAAGTAGATGGCAATCTGGTATCTTGGATAACATCCTTAAGCATCAGGAACCTATATACCCAAATTTTATCCAGTAAACAAAAAGTACGAGTCAAAATTTTAACATCAATAACCATATCGTAGCAAGACATAACAAATAGTATGCAACAGTACTTCTGACAACAAACCTTCAGTCTACAAAGATACTTCTAGCTCAATATAATTTAAAAACACTACAGTAAGACCATCCAGCTCTGTTTTTTATTATATTCCTAAATAAAACAAAATGTCCAATAACCATATAAATAAAAGAACCCTTAAAAATCACGACTAAAAGGGTAGGAAATAAACATACATGTACTGACAATGTCAAAGAAACATGTCTGACATGTAAAATAAATGTCACCCTTACAGTGGATAGGATGAACCCATTACTAAGAAAATCTCTCAAGCACAAAAAAAAAATTAACAACTCAAACAATCAGTTAAACTCGTTCAGTTTTAATGCCTTAAAACACCACTAAAACTTTTTCAAGAATTTACGGAATCACTCTCAATCTGAAAGCTCTATAGAAAATGCTTCTAAAAAATTGTGAATACCTGAAAATAACTCTAAGCAGTAAACGTTTGAAAATCAAAGTTCTTAAAATACGATAAGTATTCTGATTAGGTAGAGTTTGAAGAAGATCAACCTATAAATATTGCATTAAACAATAAATCAAGAGAAATATGATAGTTTAATCTCAATGGGTTCATTCAACTATACATCATTTGAAATGAGGGGCAGGGAAAACCTAAACTAACACCCAGTAAGAAAAAAATAAGAATCTACTAAGTACAAAAAAATCCAAATCAAATAAATGATGTCACCGATTTCTCACAATTTTCTAAAAGAAAAACTGTTATGCGTTGAAAATCAAATGAACACATAATCGTTAATTAGATTACGTGTTTGTTTGTTATAAAAAATAAATAATTATCATAACAATGAATTTATATTTTCTATAAATCTAAAGTCAAATTAGTAGACAACTCACAA
The DNA here is from genome assembly GCA_003255025.1 of Datisca glomerata. Taxonomy (NCBI): domain Eukaryota; kingdom Viridiplantae; phylum Streptophyta; class Magnoliopsida; order Cucurbitales; family Datiscaceae; genus Datisca; species Datisca glomerata. The sequence goes on from QANY01008203.1 coordinate 147,016, forward strand.
TTTTTAGTAAGACTGGAATGCGTGTCAAATGCAAAGAAAAGAACTAGATTATAAGTAAGGGCCATAGACACAATACGTGACGTGAAAACATCCTATTATATTATTACCTATAAGTAATGTGAAACAGGATATTCCATAGGGTAGAATAAAAAACTGACGAAATCAACAACTGCGAAATCAACAGAACATGATACAAACTTGCTCTTCCAACCCATACTAGACCTAGCAGTATTGAACTCACAGGCAATGATGCCCCAGGACTAAGAAATACAAATTTTAACACATAAGCCATATGAAAATTTTACGAAGTAGCTTTATCAAAAAACCATCACAGTTGATGATCATACATGATACTAAAAAATGTCCAATTCTCAATGTCTGAGACATAACTAAATATTTCAGCAGCATTCAAAATTATACAAATGGCATATACCCATTTCATGAACATGTTCAGAGAAATAGATTAACTTAAATATCACTATGATAAAAACAACCAACTTAAACAAATACCTTAGATATCCATTTGAGAGTTAAAAACCTAAACCTGATACAACAAATGCAACATGCAAGTAAAAAAACCGATTAAAAATATTGCCAGAGAAGCTGACCTTTGACGAACTAATTTTATCTCGATATTAAAACGAAAATCGAAATAAACATGTGATTTTTTTTCTTTAAGAAGGTGTTGTACATAATTGCCACAGACTAAGATATATCAACAGCTCATTAAGCTACTTAAGAAGAAAACATATTCCAAATCTTATATAACAGATACTAACCCATCCTTCTCTATAATATATCATTCGTTTGTATTGCATGCACAATAATTTTGCACACTCAAAACCCTTTCAGAATATTTTCCATGATGGTGCTTTAAGAGATCCAAGTCATATTAAGATGATGGAGCATAAATAAAGATTTTACTAGCAATATCCTAAAGACCCAACTCAAATCATTACATATAAGAGAGTATGGTTGAGAAATTAAGCAGAGATGATTGGGTTACGGTCTTTGGCAGTAGCATTGTCTATGACGTGCATAGATCTACACCAGTGTTTAATGAGAGAAGTGGAGAAAAAAACAAGCGAGATTGAAAGATGAGAGATGTGGATATATATATATATATATATATAGAGAGAGAGAGAGAGAGAGAGAGAATATGAGAAATAGAAAAATCTAAAGACAGAGGGTATGTCGATGACGATTGTCGCCGTTGCTAGTCCAGGACGAAAACAATGATTAGGAACAAGAGAGAGACTCAGATATTTTTCTCTTTGATTTAGACGATGTCCCAATTTAGTTCTCCTGGCCAACTCTAGGTGGTCGAAGCATCTAGAAGAAACTAAATAAAATTAAGGTTTATGGTTTAGTTGTATTAGGCTGAGTGGTCTATTGAGCTGGGTATAAATTACTCTCCACCTAATTGCCCATAATACCCAAATAAGCCCACCTCCATATAAATGATTCATATGCTATACACATACAAAAACAGAAAATGATATACACATACAAAACAGAAAATGACAGGACAAGTAACTTTTTAACTCAAACGTGTAAAAATGATTAGAAAATATTTTATTTGTAAAAATTGCTCAAAATGATGAAGGATTCGCTAATTTTCTATCGAGGGTTGGAAATGAGATCGAACCAACGAATAAGGAATACTTCATCATTTTATCAGAAGAGATAATGATACGGGAAGATGATTCAGATACTAGTGAGTTTATGCTTATTAATTCATTTTTTCCAAAACAAGCAGACAATGTATACTCAACTGAATATATGACGCAACGTGCAATTTTATCAACCGCTTATGAATACGTGGATCACGTGAATGAAAGCATAATCCAATTATTTTCTGAAGATATAATGGAGCTTATTAGATTCAATGAGGCCGTTGATGATACAAATAATTATTATCAACAAGAATTTCTTAATTTATTGGTACCAAATGGCGTTCCTCCACACATATAGTCCTGAAGAAAAAACAGAAATTGGTAGAAAATGGCAAGTTTTAAAGGTTGAGTTAATTTAATGACCGCTAAAACTTTTATTTACAAAAATGGTCAGATTTTTAGAATTTACAAATAGAACCACATGTGGTTCAATGTGATTTATTATTTTGCAAGCTATTTTTTGGCCATTTGTGCTAATTTTTAATTTTTTGGCCACTTACTTAACTCCCCTTAAAAATTGATCATTCCAGTAGTTCTTCTAAGAAAAAATGTTCAATCATGCTTTTGTGGAACTTAGACCCAGCTAATGGTCTATGTAATGGAACTTGACTGGTATGTCATGACTTCGGGAAGAATCCGATGCATGCAAAAAGATCTACTGGACAAATACATTGGAAAATATATTTTCATTCTAAGACTTTCATTGAGTTCGGCGAAAGATGAAAGTTACCCATTCAAGTTTAAGAGGAAACAGTTTCCTATGCGTCTCTGTATTGCAATGACAATCAATAAAGTTCAAGGACAGACAATTTCTCATGTTGGCATTTATCTTCCTCAAAACTTGTTTTCTCACGGACAATTATATGTTGCGCTTTCACGAAATGTTTCAATGACAACGACAATATTTTTGGTTAAACCGAAGGACGCCAAGCATAATGATACAATGTGTACGAAAAATATTGTACACAAGGAAATAATTGATATATAAAGATCTTTTTTGTTTATCTTATTCAATTGAATAAAAAAAAATCTTGATTGTTATAAAATTAATAAACATATAATATGATAATATTTAATAGAATCAGTTACCTTATACGTTGAACACACGTGAGAAATAACTAGTAGTTATAAATTACTCGATTTTTATTCGCATTAACCAGATGAGGGAAGCAAGGGCCTAAGTAAATATATATCTTTTTTTCTTGCAAGACATGAAAAGATTTACTAAGGCTATTGGTGATGATGCATTGGAGATTATATTACTTCCTATTAAGGGAAAGAATACTACGAAAAATAATAATCAAAATTATGTACAAATTACTTGGTGAATGGAAGCATGATTTCTCAAAGTTAAATTTAATTACAAGCGGGAGATGAATTGTATACGGCAGACGATTATCATACATGTGCAAAGAGGAAAAGACAAAGGATATTAAAAAAGAACTGTCATAATTTCTCTCTCTTCATCTCCACGTTATTTTTCTCTCTCATCATGTTGGTACAAAACCTTATAATACCAAAAGAAGGCAAAAATTACCCCAATGTAATGCCACAACACTTGAACCATGTCTTATAATTATCATTATAAATCTAGCATAAAAAAAAGAGGCAATAGCGTAGCCAGAGACGACTTGCCGATTAACACTCTAAACTAGGAGTGAACACGATTCGATTTGATTCGGTCAGTGGGTTAAAATCGAATCAAACCCTGAATGTTAAAATAATTGAACCGTGAGTTTCGATTCGATTCTTCGATTTGGTTTTATTAATTAAAAAAATTAAATAATTTTTAAATGATACTATTGAAAAAATAATATAAAATTAAAGTTTATATCGATTTGGTTTGGTTCGGTATGAAATTATATATAAAAAATATATGAATTTAATGTTTCGGTTTAGTTCAGTTTAAAAATTGAACATTTTCTGAACCGAATCGAACCAAACAGCAGAGCCATAAATAACCGACCAGACCGATTATTTTCATATCGATTTAGTCGGTTCGGTTTGGTTTTGAACACCCCTATCCTAAATCGTTAGGTGCATACTAAGGCATTGGCTAAAACAAATATTTAACCTCTTATAACATCTGACTAATTATCAATTATCCTGAGAGTAAATAAATTCTTGGTCTAAAACGTAACTTAAGATCTAAGTAGATTATATATATTTGCAAATAAATGCTTTGAACCCAATGAAAGTAACGTTCTTTCCCAACCAAATGAACTGACATTCACAAAACCAAACCTTCAAAAGAAAGCCCAAACATCATTTACTTGTAGATAGGCAAAGAAGTAAAAAATTTCCCCAAAGAGAGACAATATCCTTTACAGAGTTTGTTGTTTATAGAGATTTTTCTTATGACTCAATTAGATAAATAGTTCAGCTATATAAAAATAAAATAAAAATTATAAAAAAAGTTATAATTTATATAAATGACCAAATTTTATAATGACATATCTTTAATACCTAAAAAATATTATAAATAAACGAGATTGCCCTCAGTAATAAAAGACCTTATATGCATTATTCCCGTAATAACCACAACGCAAAATATTACGTAGTTTATAGATATATACTCTATGATATATAATAATATATTGTGTTATGCATATTTACCGTAATATATTTTAATATACTATCAGTATATCATAATATATATATAGAGTATATTTTTACATACCATCAGTATCTCATATACCATTTAGTACCATACCTCATTCCCACACTCAAACCCAACCCCTCTTTTTCTTCATTCCTCTCACTCGAAAACAATAAATAAACCAAAACCAATTCCGTGTAACTATTACAGAAAATATGAAAGATATTTTCGTAATAAAACTATTAATATTCTTGATTTCGATTGTAGATCAATTCCGTATAAACTGTTACAGAGAAAATCGTCAAATTCACCCAAAAATAAAAAAACAATCTCATATAAACTACAATCATCTTACCGACTATATACCCAAAATCAACCCAAAAAAACTGTTATATATATTACAGATATTTCTAAAATAATGAATAGAGAAGCATATGAAACATTGAAATCAATAAATCTCCAAATCTCCAAACTTGATTAAATCTCTAATTTTCCATTTTCTTAATGTGCTTCTAATGTCAGCTGTGCTTTCTTTGTTACTGCTCATCTCTGGAGCTGAAATTTTGTCCTTAGAGTCAGTAATTTAAATAAACGTGGTCTTGCTCAACTCGTTTGAAAAGTGGAATTGTTCTTCAATGATTATCATTTGAAGTGATAAACCTTGAAACTTGAATTGATCTCACAGTTGAGAAACAAAGGGTCGACACAAATGGACCTAAAAGTCATATTTTTGCTGGTTGTAAAGCCTAATAGATCAGTCAAAATCACACAGATCTCTTTTATGTCTCCATTTAAGACATAGCCCCGCTTCTAACTCATAAATACCATTATTTGGGTGGAGGAAGTTGAGTTAGGTGGAAAGTTTAACTACATTTGGTGATATTGACAATTCCACCTCTATTATTTCCTTTGTAAATTGTAGTAGTCATTGTTTCTTTTGATTTAGAAGACAAACATTGCATTCAAGTCTATTCCACCTGTTTCTTTACATTTAGTTCCAATTCACAACCATGAACTGAAACTATGTTGGGATCTCATAAGTTAAAAAGGAAGAAAACGAAGACATTACATTCAATTCTATTTTTCAGATCTTTGATCATTTAGACAAGATGATAAGTTTTAACTTCACTAATCTCCTTTTTTTGTCCTTCCAGTCTCACCAATTTTTTGCTTAAAGAGTAATTGCACTTGTGTTCGATAATATAACATTATTATGCTATATGATACCATGACACTCTAACATCATATTAATTTTACAAAAGACCAAACATCAGCATCATGATTGAAAAAATAATTTTGTTCTTATTTAAATGTTACACATGATGAGACGATATCAACTTATAATAGCCATTAGCACAATTTTTCTTTTTATTGATTATGAGCCATTTTTCTAATGACAACTACAATAGGATTGTAACAATTTTCTAAATGACTACTGCAATAGCATTCAGCAACTACAACTGTAAAAGGCCTGACGCATCTTAGTAGTAAATGGGGGCAACAACCAAACGTAGTAATTGAAAAATAACTATTATTAACATTTTTTAATTAAATTTTTTTGTCAAAATTACATTACAAACTCTGAGTGAATATGATTCGAACTCACAACCTCTATGATATGAGTGTAAAGGTTTAACTAACTACATCAGTTTTTAGTAGATTCTAAAAAAATGGTTCATTAATCTCCACATCTATGCATGCACAACATCACAGTTGAAGACAACATTGGAACCAGAAAATAATTTCAAAACTAACTGAAAATATCACTCTTAATTTCTCCAGCAGCTTATATTCACGGATTTTTCCTGCCTTGTGACAAGAGAATAAGAAGTGATGCAATAGTTCTACTGCTGACAACAGGCTGCATAATCCTATTTAAAGAAAAGCATATTCATATACCTTACCTGTATTAGATACAGAACCTGCCAGAACAATAATACGTTGAACCTAAAATCACATCACATTCTATATTTGACCTACAAATTGAACCTGAGTTCCGCCAACGTGATCACATCCCCAAAACAACATGCGTTACCGCCAGATAATGGCCGGTAACATATCATTCGTGTGAAATAAACACCTATCCTAATTATAGATCTGGATTACACAATTTGTAAATATAGAAATCATAATCTGCCTGTATCATACTGATAAAAAAAATATTGCTAACACCCTAAATGTTGTGACAAAAAACTTGCCTAGTTAATGTCTAAAGGTTGTATTATAAGTTTATAACATTTAGCTGATGACTCTATAAGCTTGTTCTCGTTGCTAACTAAAATCATTAAAACAATCGATATCTCTAAACAATATTTTTCTTTTTCTCCCCAGAAAACCCACTGTCAGAAATCCAGGAAAAAAGAGCATTCTAAACCAGAAATATAAATGTTCTTTTTTCTGTTGTCTAATTTAGTAGACAAAAATAGACAACATAATTCTTAGTTTGGAAGTAGAAATATCAATCCCTGCAATTCAAATGTTATTATGTTTCTGCATAACAGATAAGATTCAAGCATTAACTCTATAGAAAATTTAAAGTTAAACCATCAAAGAAAAAGCAGCACATATAGTACAACATATAGTTAATAAATCGGAAAGGATGGAAGCCAACATGGTTTCGTAGTTTCAAAGAAATCTTTCATCAGGAAAAACGAAAAGCAGCGAGAAAGGCAGTATGGCTATCAGGTTCTTGGGAGCAGAAATATTTAAACATGGTAGTTTTGGTGTCATGGACATGGCAAATTCAGTTAATCAACAGGATCTCCAGACATGTTTGGTCCTTTTAAGAGAAGCATCAAGATAGTTCATGTCTATGAAGTCAAACCCTGGTTCATCTGGTCTTCCGGTTTAGGCAGAAGGCTTCATCAAAAGAGGCAGTAGGCTGGCTTCAGGCTTGATAGACACACTGTTTTGATTGGAAGGGACAGTCAACAGAGGGAAAACAATAGTATCAGAATTTTATGTTCAAGGGAGGTTGGATGGATTACGTTATTAAATTGTTGCATGCCAGTATTAATTAACCAACCTACAAAAGTACCACTTATATAAACAAAAATGTTAAAGAAATCTAACATACCTGCTCGTGGCATCAATCAGTTTTAGTAACCGTAGTTTCTCCGCCGGGAACCAGGACCAGAAGCTCTGCAAAGAAACAGCAAAAACAAGTCATTAAACCCCCAAACAATATTGGTATTTGGAAATAAAAGAATGAACTCAGGAACCCTACAATGAGATGAGCCTCCAACAGAAAAGAAAAAACCATAAATTATCTGGTAAATGATGAATTATAATTATTACCCCGAACCACCAGATCGTCCCAAAGTAAAACTTCCATAAGCTCCATAAGCATTGCCACTACCACTGATCTGGAGAAAAAATGAAGTAAATCCATATCAATTAAAAAGCAATGGAACATGAATAAAAAAAATGATAAAACAGGTCCTGAATCATCGGAAAACCAATTGGCACATGCAAGTAGAAAGAAAGTATAAGAACCAGAAGAACAAGACATAAATGAAAACACACAACCAAAGCATGAGGCGAAGAGAGAGATGCGGGTGACAAATCACCCACCTCCCTCTCCTCAAATGAAAGGGTCTTCGAAGGATATATGCGTACCTGAGAACCACCGTAGCTCTCATAGTCATTACCAGGACCTAAGTCACTCGAGCCATCATAACCACCAGAATAAGAATGTCCACGTCCATACTTTTTACCATCTCTACTTTCATAATTTAGACTATCCGGGACATCAGCTGCCAATGGCATATATGAAAGAACTGGCAAAATTGAAGATACTGCACCCTCCCTATCAAATACATTAGCTCTCAACCTGGTAGCCACTTGAATAAGAGCGTCCTTGGCAACATCAAGATCACCAGCAATCTGATTACAGAAAGAAAGAAATCCATGTTTAGTTTCTATTTGACATCAAGCATAAAAATGTTGAAATCAGAAATCAGTTCATTTAACAGCGAACCATTTTTGAAGAAATTGAAATAATTTCTCACCTGCACCATCTCATCATCTTCAGATGCAACTTTGGGAAGGTTTTCCTTTGAAAGTATTCGAATATTAGCCTTGGTGAGCCTCCTCATCTCAGTAATGATAGCTCCTCCTTTACCAATAAGGCAGCCAATTCGGGAGGTTGGCACGAGTAAGCGGGTTGTAAATGATATTATACCAGAATCTCTTTCAACTTTATCACTACATCTGGGTTGCAAGCGCACAGCAGCTTCTATTGTTGGGGAGAATGTGTCTTCAAAGAACTGAATCGCACAAATGAAAGCATGTCATATATATTATACAATAGCCAAAAAGAAGACAACATGCAAACGGTTTTGGTTTTCACCTCCTTTGCTGAAACATTTATCAAACAATCATCTCCTTCAGAAGTTGAACTATCAACTTTTATCATAGCCCTGGTCTCCTGTCTGATCTGATTTACTATAGCACCACCCTTACCAATGACACCTCCAATATTACTGGTTGGACATACCAAACAGAGAGAGAACTCCTTCGACGATGCTTCATCCCTTGGAGCTGAATATAAAGACCGGGGCCAGTCCCCAGAGTCAGCTTTGTATCCTCCATAATGACCCATTAGTGGAGCTAATCCAACAATTGGTCCACCATGAGTAGGAGCCACAATTGAACCACCCGAAGGATAGGCATTTGTTGTGGTGGAAGTAAGCAAATGCTGAGACCGTGATGGATTATCATGTAGACGAGATGCAATTTCATAGAAGGCCTTCTTTACGATTGAGGCGTCCCCCGATATCTGAAACTCAAAACCAATTTATAAGTTACCAAGAAGACGTACGTCAGATTTTGTAAAGACGATAGTTATTAGCTTGAGACAAATTGATAAAGGATCTCACTTGTGTATTCCAACATAAGACATGAATATAGGTACGAATGTAAACAAGTGATGAATTTGGTATTAGCTAAAGAAAAATAAACAACAGGACAATATCTATGTCCTACATTTTCTTTAAAATATTCTCTCGAAGTAGCTTCCCATAGACGAAGTAGAAGACAAGCCTTGAAATCATCAAATAGGAACTGGGAAGCTTCTTCTGCAGACCACTGCAACATAACGCTTACAATTTCTTGAGGTAGAAAGTGTAAATGTTTTCAATATATAGTAGATCAATTGGCAACTAAGTCACCATATTTTCCGGTGCATCAATAGATTACGGAGGAAGTTCCCACATTGCTAAAAAGGCATTTAAACAAATATAAAAAGAAAAGAAATGCCGAAAGGTATGGCCAAAGATCAGCAATGCATGCAAAAGAGTTGAATCTTGGAAAATCTCACCTGTACAAGTTCATCAGAACTTAGAGCACAAGGAGGTAAACGGTCGTCCTTAAGAATGCGTATTTGCGCACCAGTATCACTGCGTATATTCTGGACTATCTGTCCACCTTTACCAATAATACAACCAATCTGATCAGATGGTACAAGAAGCCGAGCAGTGACTTGGTGACCTCCTTCTGATTCCTCATCATGCACCTCTTCAGCCACAACTCTATCATGTATCCTGAACAAAGCATCCTGAGCGGGAGAAACATAATTACCACTGTCTTCAAAAGAATTAGTTTCCTTACTGGTGCTGTAAATAGTAACTATTCGCTCCTCGCATCCGGGCACAGTCTCACCAATCCTAATCTTTGATTGAGTGTCTATCCTTAACTGCTTGACTATCTCACCTCCCCTACCAATAACACTTCCAATCTTTCTTATAGGGCACAAATATCGGTAAACAGTGTCTTCTGAAGTAATGACGAATTGATCTCTGTCATCAACAGGATTTCTCCGCTTACTTCTTCCATTGTCATAATCAGAATGGGAATGGTGTCGCTTTCCATGACTATTCCTCTGACCAGTCATATTGGAAGATGCAGACTGTACCGATGTCTGTAACAAAGCAATATAATTAAAAAATATTATATAAAAGACAAATAGACCTAATGGAGAGCTCCAATTTTCTGTGAAACAAAAACACACCCTAGAGTGTGTGTCAGCGTAAGAAACACACAATTAAAACAAGCAGGTATCTAAAAAGTGGAATTTTCCCTACTTTCAATCATAACAAGAAGATAAGTATGAGCTTTTGTTAAATCTATTTGATCATATGATTAGTAAAGTAACAGGCAAAGAAGTACTGTTTGCAAACTCCAGTCTCCAGTGGCAATATATGACCCCGTGAAAAATAGGAACAAGAAAAGACTCCAATGCTCCATTCGGAGAATTGAAACTTGCAATTAGTATTCAGATAATTAAAGAAGTGCTTCCATACACGCACTCCACAATTTGAATTCTGTTTGGAATCAGATTGAGCTCAATTATACCCGTGATGCAAGCCACTTTCAACTTTTAGTTCTATAATTGAAGGAATGGTAGTGTTTTTATTTATTTTTTTATAGGAAACTAAAAATTTGTTAAAAAGAGAATCTTGAGGATCAATAAACATCTCCCAACAACAGATTTAACTAGGTAGCAAGGTAAAGTTCAAGAAGATATCTCCCAACAACAGAGCAACGAGAATTAAATCTGGACATCTCCGATACCCAAGAGTTCAAAAGCGATAATGTCAAAGCCTGACAGCCTTGTGTAACAGAGAACGACGATAGATACATGAAATGCAAAAACATTACCAGATCTAACTAACATTGCCATAAACCCTAACTCCCAGTCCCCAAGCGTTAACCGGAAAACAATTCTACAACCAACAAAAAGGAAAAACAAAAATAGAAACTGAGTCACAAAGGTATGCATGTAAAGAAAAGAAGAAGATTGAATACCTGTAATTGATAAACAGATCAGAAGAAGGGATGACCAAGATGATGATGATGATTCCCAATGGCGTTTGATGTAGATTGCGCGCTTTGACAAAAGTTTCGGGAAATTCTGGTTCCCCTTTAAAGACCATCGTCTTTAATTTTAGGGTTTTGACCGAACATAATTTATTTTATATTTTAATAAGAAATTGGACGTATATCCCCTGAGATTCTAAAATTGATGACTTAAGAAAGTACGGATACCGACACGCAACCCACATGCGACATATTGATATGTTATTTTTAAAATAATAAGATATAAGGAAACATTATATATATAATGCTATTTATCAGTATGAAAATAGATATTTGCATAAAAAATAAATTACAATATCGATCTTATTAATAAGATGAATCAAAATAGCTAACTAGTTGGAGAGCCACCAATTAATCGAGTGAGTTTTTGTTTAGTAAATTTAAAGTTTAAGGGTTTTGGAAATAAAAACTGATTTTATACCATTTTAAATTTATTATATTTTAAACTTAACTTTCATTCTTCTATATCCCCATACTTTCTTTATTTATAAATTAAAATATTAATCATTTTATTGTACACCCTTTTACTTTATTATTTAATTTTTTTTTCAAAAACGTGTCTAAAAGGTGTCAAGAACGTGTCATGGCATGTCTGTCACATGTCGGGAACGTGCCCTAGTCTAACAATTCCTCCCTTAAACTGAATGCTACAAGCACTCAGTTTATATCAATCTCTGAACAGACTCTCAAAAGCCCTCATAGCTTCAAGAAACACACAGCTTGAGTGGTTTAGTCATCATATTAGCTAATTATTATTATGTGCCACAGTGCACCAACTCCACAGTACCTTCCTTTGTGAGCTCTCGGAGGAAATGGAAACGCACATCTATGTACTTACTACGACCATGCATTACTGGGTTCTTAGAAAGTTTGATTACAGAGCTTCTATCACAGCGAGTAATAGTTGACTCGCCTTGATTTTGACCCAGCTTTTCCAACACTCTTTTCAACCACACCGCCTGACATGCACACGAAGCTGCGCGCGATAAATTTTGCCTATGTAGTAGATATCTTACTACTAGTTGTTTTCTTGATGACTAAGATAATCCTCTTGAACTCAATAAAAAAACACAACCTGAAGTGCTCTTTTCTCTTCCAAATCTCTAGCATAATCACTGTCGGTGTAAGCAATAACTTCATCATCTCCTCCATTCTTATAGAATATTCCAATCCCAATTGTTCCCTTCAAATATCTCAGCACTCTTTTTGCCACCTGTAAATGAAACTCAATAGGATTCTTCATATATCTACTAAAAGACTTACTACCAACATCATGTTTGGTCTAGTAGTTGTGAGATACACGTGACTACTCATAATCTGCTTATCGTAAGTCTTGTCCACCTTAACTCCTCCACCTTCATCCTTTACTAGCTTAAAACCAGGGACAATAGAATTATGAACAAAATTATTTTTATCCATTCCAAACCTTTGGAATACCTCCAATGCATACTTTTTCTGACTGATAAAAACACCATCAGATCTTTGCAAGACTTTAAGACCAAGGAAAATACCTCATCTGACCAAGATCCATCATGTTGAACTCATGCTTCATGGGATTTTTAAATTTTGTAATCATCAATTCATCACTTCTAATAAAAATGAGATAATCCACATGCAGACTTATAATTAATATTTTTCCTTCTTTTCTTGTCTTGATGAACAAAGTATGCTCGTAGTCACACTTCTTAAAACCTTCCTTCATGAAATAGGCTTATATGTGGCTGTACCAAGCACGTGGTGCTTGCTTTAACCCGTAAAGTGCCTTCTTTGACCTATAAGCCTTTTGTTCATTTCCCTTTTGCACATAACCATAAGGTTGTTCCACAAAAACCTCTTCATTTAACTCACCATGTAAAAATGCAGACTTTCACATCTAGTTGGTAGACAGCCCATCCTCTTTGAGGTGCAAGTGCTATGACCAAACGAATTATTTCCATCAGTGCCACATGTGCAATACTTCTATATAGTTAATCCCATACTGCTGAGTGTACCCCTTCGCTACAAGCCTAGCTTTGTGTTTGTCCATTTTCATTAAATTTTGTCTTATAAACTCATTTTACTCCAACTTTTTTTCCTCCCTCAAGTAATTTCATCAATTCCCACGTGCCATTATTTTTTATTGCTTCCATTTCTACATTCATGGCTCTCCTCTATTTCTCATTCTTGACTGCATCTTCAAAGTGACTAGGATCAACAGCTGCAAACATGGTCAAATGAGCATCATAATCTTCTTCAGATAGTCCTTCTCCTATTTCAAAGTCTCTCATCCAGTCTGGTGGTCTTCAATTCCTCCCTTCATTTATGCTACAAGAGCTTTCTTCGGTCAAAGAATCAAAAGAAAAAATTTCTAAAATTTTTTCTTCTTCTTCTTCTCCTATATCAGTATCAAGATCAGATTCACTCCCCTCTTCATTTTCATAAAAAATAACCTCCTCCTGCTCAGAATCATCCCGTTCTAAATTGGACATAATAACTTCTTCATACTTCTTATCCCAATCCCAATTCTTATGTTCTTCAAATACGATGTCCCTTCTTATTATGATCCTTTGTGAAATTGGATCAAATAGTCTATAAGCTTTTGACTCCTCACTAATTTCCAGCAAAACATAACTCAAACTTTTATCATACAGCTTAGTTCTCTCTACTGTCAGGCACATGAACATTAGATGTACGTCTAAAAACTCTAAAATAATCAATCGACGACCTGACTCTGCTCCAAGCTTCTTCTAGAGTCTTATTTCTCATTGCCAATATTAGGCTTTGATTCAAGACATGCACCGTCCAGTTTATTTCTTCAAGCCAGAAAGATTTGGGAATTTTCTTTTCTGAAAGCATACTTCAACCATATCATAATGGTTCTATTCTTTCGTTGTGCAACTTCATTCTGTTACAGTGTGTATGTAGCTGTCAATTGTTTTCATATTCCATTTTCATCACAAAACTACTGAACCCTTGTTATGTAAACTCCCTTCCTCGATCAGTATGTAAGCCTCTAATAAACGAGTTTGTTTCCTTCTCAACATGTATCTTAAAACTTTTAAAAATAACAAAGGTTTTTTATTTCTCTATCAAGAAGTAAACCCATGTTTTCTTGTTACAGTCATCAGTAGAAGTAATTAAGTACCACTTATTACTGTTAGAGATGGGCTTAATGAATATCAGCATGTACTAATCGAAGAACTTGGGAAGCTCACCAAGGGCTCTTCTTTGGAAACAAGTCCCTTTGTTGCTTTCCTACCAAGAAATCCTTGCATAGCCTCGAGGGAGACTTAAACTATGGTAAACCATCAACCATATATTCTTCTGCTGAAGAGTCTTTAACCCCTAAAGCTCAAGTCTCCATATCTACAGTGCCAAAATTTCCCAATAACTTCTATAATCGTGTTGAAACAAGTAGATGTCGTTGGTTGAGATAATGCATGTAGTATAAACATTCTATTCGAAGACATCTTAAGACCCTCTCAGGGTGAAACTGTTATATCAGGTTTTAAGATTTGAGGAAAACTCATTGAACCATGAACGGTTTGTAGGCGGAATATAAAAAATGTTTACATCAATCAATTTAATCATATTAAATATTAAAACCATACATCCGATTATGAATACAAAGTTAAACATATTAAATAGAGGTAGAAACAATTTTATAACTTTCTTGTATTGGAGAGATTATGATTTAGTGGAATCTTATTATTCGTCTCGCGTTCTTCGTAGAACTCGAATTAGTCTTCACACCAACAACCATTCGTAGGATTCAGAAGTATATCTAGCAAGGACGTCGTTAGAAACTGAGTGTGGGCTCTCAAAACAACTGAGGAAGAAAAATTATTTTTTTCTCTTCCTCTGGTGATTTCGGCGGTAACCGTAGGAGGGGGAGAGAGAAATATTTTTCTGCTCTGTGTGATTAGGGTTGTGCCAACACACTTAGGTTAGGCAACCCTAATGTCATCACCTAAATATATATAATTTTGATACCCCATATATGTGTAATTTCTGAAATTCAGCCTTATAATCTATAATTGTCAAAAATTGTATCTCTCATTAAAGTAAATATTGGGTCCAAATTCATTAATCCAAAATTGATCAATCTAAATTGATCTCCATCAATTAATTAATTTATTTATCTTATTTATTAATTATCTAATAATTAAAAAATAATAAATTAATTAATTTGAACATCAATTAATTACTTTTTCACTAATTAAGCGACAACACCTATCACATATGGGTTCAGAAAATACACTTTGGCTCAAAACACATTATGGTCTAACTGTTGTTGTTTCTTTTATTTTTATCATCATGAGCTACTCCTGAGGCTGAATGAACCCACATGAATAAAGCTATAAGATTCAAATACATGGCAAATTTATCTTTATAAATTTTCGATCTATTTAATTCTGACATCGTACGACTCCACTATAAGTTTGATGCCGAATCAACTCTCGATTCACGCGCGCTACATTTTCTAGTGCTAATAAACGCTTTTATTTCACAGTCCAGAGAATATTTTAACATATTATCTTTCGTGAACATCAGTAACAAGAGCGGGATGTAAAATTACCATGACGTATCAAAGATCGTAACTAACTAGGCCAAGTTTCGTATTCACTTCAAGATTAATGTAATTACAAAAATACCCTTAAGGTGTAACAATTAGATTTAGAGTTATAAATGGTTTTGCTCTAAACTAATTGATTACTAGTCTATTCAACATGTTCCATAACATGTCTAGGTCAATCGCTAGAGTATCCACTCCCATGCCCCAAGACCGACATCATTTGGTTCAACCTAACAGTCATAATCAGACTAGATTACCCAGTCGATCCTAAGACTGCGAATAACATAATGAACTATTTCATAAGAGTTTGTCTGGAAGACTCCTCAGTCATTACTCTTCTTACGTTGACAATAGTTCCAGGACTTGAGTAAATTATAAACACACTTAATTAATAGAAAAACTTTCATTCATTCATTAAATTCAGTAAATCAAATTTCCTGATAAATAATTAAATACTCATAAATAGTTATTACACCCTATTTTATGGACACAATTCCAACAATCTCCCACTTAGAGTATGAGTGTACAACCTCATATCCCCATGCCCTTTAGATGACCATTAAAGACTTTACTGTTTAAAGTCTTCGTGAATGGATCTGCTAGGTTGTTGACCGTTGATATGTGTGTAACTACAACATCTCCACCCTGAACAAGCTTTCTTATCAGGTTATACTTACGCTCTATGCGCTTGGATCTTTTGTGGCTCCTTGGTTCATTCGAGTTTGCTACAGCTTCGCTGTTATCGCAATAAAGTATCATGGTCTCGTCAGCTTTTGGAGCAACTTCCAGGGTGCTCAAGAACTTTCTAAGTCATACAACCTCCTTAGCATCTTCACAAGTTGTCACATATTCAGCTTCCATTGTAGAATTAGCAATGCAAAATTGTTTGATACTTCTCTATATAACTGTTCCAACGATCTTGAAGTGGAGCTTATTGAATCATTGTCTGCTTGGAAGTCAAAATCAGTATACACCGTCATATTCAGGTCAGTACCTGAATACACAAGCATGCAATTTCTTGTTCTCTTAAGATATTTAAGGATATTTTTGACAACATTCTAATGCTCGATTCTAGGATTAGATTGGAAGCGACTCACCACGCCTATGACATAGCAAATGTCTGGCCTAGTGTAAAACATCGCATACATGAGACTTCCTACGGCTGAGGCATAGATAATCTTTATCATGTCTTCCTCTTCTTGAGGAGTCCTGGGAGATATCTCTTCTTGGAGTCTTGGATATTGAAGCAATCTATCACCTTATCAATATATGATGTTTGAGACAATGCCAATTGTCTATTCTTCTTATCTCATAAGATCTGAATACTTAAGGCAAATGCAGCTTCTCCAAGTTCTTTCATATCAAATTGCTTTGCAAGCCAAATCTTGACATCAGATAGTTTTCCTACATCATTCCCAAATAAAATATAATGTGATATTGTTACATTTTACAATCTAACCATGAATTTTCATAGTGAATCACGCAACCCCAATATAGTTGTATCACGATCTCAACAATCGAAATATTATCTAACAACTCAAACTCACTCTTTTGATGTATCAAAGATCGTAACTAACTAAGTCAAGTTTCGTATTCACCTCAGGATTAAAGTAATTACAAAAATACCTTTAAGGTGTAACAATAAGATTTAGAGCTATATAAATGATTTTGTTCTAAACTAATTGGTTAGTGGTCTATTCAACATGTTGCATAATATATCTAGGCCAACCGTTAGAGTCTCCACTCCCACACCCCAAGACTGACGTCATTTGGTTCAACCTAATAGTCATAATCAAACTCGATTACCCAATCGATCCTAAGACTAAAAATAACGTTCTGAATTATTTCAGAAGAGTGTGTCTGGAAGACTCCCAGCCTTAAACTTCTTACGTTGACAATAGTTTCTGAACTTTAGTAAATTATAAACACACTTTAATTAATAGAAAAACTATCATTCATTCATTAAATTCAGTAATACAAAATGTCTGAGAAATAATTAAATACTCATAAATAATTATTATATCATACTTGGACATAATTCCTATAGAAACACCTTACATTGTCCTCATTAAAACAAAATGTCGAGCCCCTCTTGGACCAATTTCCCGATACTCAACAAATTATTCTTCAGCTTTGGTACATAAAATACTCCTTTGACTTTTCAAAGAACACCCAATAAATCAAACTTTGGAGTCATGGATCTCAAAATCATTTCAACCTTGTCCTCAAGTGTCTGAGCAAAATACTCATTTATTGATTCGTCTACCTTCATTTGGAGAGTTTCAAGCTCCTTTTAGAGAGCTTGCAAATGAGAATGCTTGACTCGTGTTGTTCCTTGATATTTCTTCTTTAAAGAATCGCATATGCCCCTGCTGTATCGTTGTTGAGAATCGTCTATGAGATTGAACGATTTAATGCTTGAAAGAGATAATTATTTGCTTTCAAATCTTACAACTTTTGATTTTCAATGTTCTTTCTTTTATGCATCCGTGAGAGCCACACCTTCTACTGCTGCAGGAATTCCATTTTCCACTAAGCCCCAATACTCCTTTGAACGCAATAAACTCTCCATGAGCATTGCCAAATGATCGTAATGCCCATCAAATTTCAAAACTGTTGGCTGCACAAATGAACTCTTGTTGTTATATTTCAATCACTACACACATAGAAGATTGTTGCTTCTAATATAATCAGGCCCTGTGATGGAGCTTTGATACCAAATGTGAAGAACCAAATATAAACTTATGAAATAGAGAAATTTAGGAGAAATCTCTTATTTAATTGAATAACAAGCAAAATTATTACATAGCCTTACGTACAAACTGAAACAAGCAACGAAGTAGCCCACATTTAGCAAACAATCGTAATAATGTGGTAAGACTAATTCAAACAAATATATATCCCTTAACAACAGGGACTTATCTACTCAGTGATAACAAACCGCTAAAAAACAGAATCTAACAAATATAATAATAAAATCTAACAATTTCAGTTATGTTCATTCTAAAATATGGAATTGTCTTGGATGAAACTAGATGCTTCCACCAAGATATTGTTGGAGGTTATATCCTCAAAGTATGTGTAGTCATATTTTGATATGAAATTTAATGAGTATTATATCTTTCTTATAATTGTTCTTTTAAATTATTGTTGAATAATTTATATAAATATTTGAAAATTTCATATTCATTAATGAGACTATGACATTGTATTAGTACGAGAGGATTAAGACCATAGATAATAAATAAAATTGTCAGCAACATATTAAAGTGTGAAATCTTTAATGAATGGTTGCTAGTATGGTTCACTAAGCATTATATATGCGTGTGATATAGATCCGGATCATTGATGTATATAGACATCTTAATGAAAAAACTTTATATAATGAGATTATATATGCCTAGACCGATGTGAATTAATATCTTTATCAACGTGCCGTTTATCATAAAGATTTAATTCATATCAATTCGATGATCATATGTAGATCAGCCTGAATCCTAAGTAGTCATGAACTCATATGCATGTCTACTGGATCTTTTGATTCACTCGTTAAGGTTGGTTTCTAAAATAGACTAGTGACTTTTATTTTGAAGATTCAGTGATGTGAATGGCTGAGAACATGGTCTTGCAAGATTTGGAATCCAAGCTTTCCCAACGGATCATATATTGGTTCCCTTAAGTGTTAATTCTAGAACTGAATGATTATTGAGCTCAAATTTATAATAAAATTATAAATTAGCCATTAACTAGTAGATTAATGATACTTAAGGATCAAGAGGTATTTAAAGAGGTAAAACGGTAATTTGACTAGCTCTAGTTTACGAATCGATAATTAGAGAACAAAACTACATAAAATGATTATATCAGCGGACTACATGAGAATACTCCATAAATACATTCTATAATCATTAAGAGTTCAGTTTCATATTTATAGTAGAGTTAATGAAATTAATAAATAAGATTATTTAATTAAAGAGTTTAATTGATAATTATTAATTTGGTTTATTGGAGCTTAGGATTATAGGGTCATGGTCCCCAAGTCACTGCTATACTACACATTCTAGAGTGTTAATATTTTAGGACATGAGAAAATGACTGACTTGCAAATGAATTTTTATTAAATTTATATATATAAATATAATTTTTGAAAATTATATATATAAATCATTATCGATTATTTTTTTAATTATCGATAAGTGAGACATAATATCTAATTTATGAAATTAGATAATAATTTGAATCAACTAAATCTGTTATTTGTGAAATAACAGATAATTTAGTTGATAGAGATAATCAGATGTGTTAATTTTGAATTAATTGATATCTAGATATTTATCTGACTAAAATAAATATTTAATTTATAGTAATTACCACGTGTCGATCAATGATTGAGAATCATAGATCATCATGGACTGTTGCAGTGCCACACGACACTGTAGTGTGGTGTAACACACAGCGCCGTGAGGCACTATGATGCGTTACGCTAACTGCAGTGCGGTGTGGCGCTGTAGTTGTCGACCATCATACAATGGGTCCCGTTGTATTGGTCAATTTAAAATTAAATATTAATTTTTAATTATCCCTAAATATCTGATACATTATTATTCTAATGGCCTCAGTTGATGAATAAGATAATCAGTTCATCAATCAAGAATTGAATAGAGAATACAGTTAGTGTCAGAGTATTTTTTCTCTACGATTAAAAGTTCATCAAATCTCTAAAAGAATAATCATTGCGTTCTTTTAGAGAATCGTTTCAGTAAATCTCTAGATCTCATGTGTTGAGTACATCTAGAGACATAAAAGGTGTCTTGTAATATTCTACGTCCTCACACACGTCCTAATACGTTGATGATTGACTTGCGAGATTTTGGTGTAGATCTCAAAGTCTACTGTTCGTCGGAACGGTTTTGTGGGACGGATGATCGACCACTTTTGCAAGGATGCTTGATATAGACTACAAGAGGTATATGATTCTTAATATTGTATGTTGTACATTTGATGTATAAATATATAATAGATCTCGACTGATTGAAAAAAAGTTTTCAATAAAAAATATTTATTTGGTTATTGTGGCGTTGTGCAAGTTTTGTTTTATTAAAAGATTTGATCTTTATTAAAAGTTTTATTTTTTAAATGACCACGCGCCACACGCTTGAATCGTGCACGCGCCGCGACGACCAACAGATACTTCATAGCCATTTAATTTGCTGAGCTTGAGCTAACTTTCATGTCTAGTATTGGTGATGCATATCAAATTATTAACAAGAAATCCGTTCGGCTTGAATATAGTTTATAACATTGATAACAATCTCATGTTATCCACAATATGGTCAAATTATCAAAATATTCAAGATAGATTACCTAAACATGATAGATGTAATTTTTATAATTACATTAAAGCATGATAAATTTTAATCATGGAGAGTTAATTAATAATACCCCACATAATTAAAGTAGAATCAATTTCAACCAATTATTTAATATACTTGAACAATTGTGTAAGTATTTTTCTTCAACAAATTATACGATAGGCTCATCTACTCATCAAATTTTCTTTTGAACGAATAATATATGTATTTAAAGGAAAAATAATAATTTGAAAATAAATACTTAACTTGCATTTGATGTCCTTCCTATGTTTGCATAAGATGACCTGTGCATTTGAAAGTCGATAGTATCGCCATGACTGAATTTTGAATGAGGTTGAAGGAATTTTGAATGAGGTTGAAATAACTTCTGGAATTTTTCATGAGGGCTTTGCAAGCCCATTGATTAAAACTGCCGAGTTATAAAAAGTATCGGGCTTGGCATGAATTAAATCTGCAGAGGCTATGGAGATCTTGGGCTTGGCTTTTAGTTGCGGCCCAAAAGAGAGGCGTGGGTTGCACGCAGGTTGCGAGTGGATCGTAAGTCCCGAGTCACGAATGGATCGCGCGTTCATCATCTGGGTCCCATGGGTTGGGCTCGTTGTGGCTTTGTTGGGCTAAAACTTGGGATGCCCTGCGTACGTGGAGTATCAACCCGAAAGTTGACGGTCCAGGTAGGTCAACCCGGGAACTAGAAACATGTAAGGATGATAACCACCACCAGTAAGGTGGGTGGGGCTCGTGCGGTCATCTCTGGCAAACTTTTTTGGCCATAAATGGCTTTTAACTATAAAAAATTCTCTTTGAACCTTTTATAGGTGTTGTAAATTCTGAAAGAGCTTCGTTGCACGTAGATATGAGGTTCTAATTCTCAGAAAGAGGGGAGATTCATGCGACTCCTCCGTCGAAGTCAGCTACTGTTCTAGGACTGGATAAGGCCCGACGCCATCGCGGGTGAGCCCGTGGATGTGTTGCTGGTTCCTTCTTGCAGTTTTTGCTTATCGTTGATGGAAACTTACGCGGTGACAGTGATAATTCTCAAATAGGGGATTGTTGCTGCCCCTCGCGGTTGGTGACGATGACGACGACCATTACCATTATTTTGCAGATTTGAGTGCCGAAGAATAACATTAATTTTTTTTCTTTTGAAACTCGTTCTCAATCATTTTATCGTTTTCGGTTTTGTATTGCCTTTTTCGTTTATGCTACCAACTCATTTTTGTTTCTCACTCTGTACCCGTTGCCATTTTCATTTCTACTTCTGCTTTCATTGTTGAGAGGACGTTTGATTTGGTTTTGAGCATTTTGGAAGGGATTTCTCAAGTTTTTTTTCTCACTCTGAATGAAAGCACCAAAATGTAAAAGATTTTTCTGGTATGTGAAACAATTTACGAATGAATAATTAAGACAAATATTTAGAGAGAGAATGAGAGAATAAAAACACAATAGCTTACGTGGAAAACCTTTAAAGAGAAGAACAATCACGGGAAGACTTTTTATATTCTCTTGTATTTTGTGTAGGTATGTATCTCATAGCTAGGTCTGTGCCTTCTCATGTGTCTGCGTCTTATGTATGTTGTTACGTATGCCTCTATTTGTAGGTCTTCAATCAGTTATATAGAATCTGATACAACTTATTCAATTCTAACTAAAAATAGGATCAATAAAATATTCTACTAAGATCTAGCTTATCAACAGCTAAGTAAATTTTGATCGTCTAATCGATCTAATGGTCTTGATTAGCTTCTCTTTGGATTGTCACGTTGGCAAGTCATGTACTTTCATCTGATTTATCTCCTATTCATAAACGCCTAGTTGATCCTATGATTATCGTTCTATCTTCTATTCGATGGAGTCTTCACTCTAGATCCTGTCGCGTGTCATGTGGGATTTTTTGTTCAATATTCTTATACATTTATGCATTGAAGAATCAAATGTCAATTATGACCTAAGTGGTAATACTCGTGGTTTCCTCATAGACAAGCATACTATATTAACATTTTCACTACTTTTTATCGCAGAAAATGATTAAGGTGATATGCTGATATTGCTTCCACCTAAGTCAATCACTTACTAATTGTGCAATATAAAATTCATGTTCAATAACTTTTGTGATAAATATAAAGTTTCATTGATTCTTGTGCATCATCAATACTTTGGTGCACTATCATTTTTTATCAACACTTTGTGTTTTATCTATATTTCAATGATCCGAATGAATGTTTCATACATTTTATTTATTGAGAGCATGTTTATAATTTGATACCTTAAAGAACTTATATTGGATTCAGCCAATTTTATGGCACAATCATCTTATTAGAAAGACTTCCAATGTGTAAAACATGGCGCAGACTATGTAGATTAGTCTATTTCAATATTTAAACTGTATGAACTGAGTAAGCATTATGTGATAAATCATACATCATTAGAAAGATACAGAGGCTAGCTTCCTGAAGGATTTCGCAAAGCATGCTTCAGAACTCCCTAGAAAAAAGTTACAGTAACGTTCATGCATGTTGTTTCAAACAGGAAGAAAATGAAGATCGATCAACTTCTGCCATTGAACTACACCAACTGAAAAACAATCAATAAACAAATCATACACTAAGAGAAAGACACATATGTCAACTTCATGAAGAATTTTACAGAGAGTGATTTTAAGCTTCGTAAAGAAAGTTATGGCAAGTTCCACGCAAACTACTCATAAAAATAATGCTTCCCAAGTTTATGAAGCGTTACAAGATTTTGAGTTTTGAAGCCGAACAACTCTTCATGCCAGACCATCATGAGAATAATTTGAAACTACAACTCAGTTCTCGATTAAGATGTATTGGAGCAAATTTGAAAGAAATTGAGTTGGGGCATAAGAATCAGATATCTGGAACAAAGCCAAAAATGAATAATAGAGGATGAACAAGCGGTGAAACGTAAACGATGACTCGCAAAGTAATTCCACGAGAGAAATATCCAATCACTTCCTCTATGTACAAATCTGAAGCAACTTACAGAATGAAATACGAAATCAAAAGGATACTGATTACATGATGAATCATTTACTGTTAGAAAGATACATCAACCTACTTCATGGAGAATTTTACAGAAATCAATTTGGAGCTCCCAATAAAAAGTTATGGTAATTTTTGTTGGTGCTGTTCAGGAAAGTAAACCTATTAACGCTTTTCAAATTTAATTTTTATACTGTATCAATTTATAAAGTATTACATAGAAAATAATATATCTTAAGGAAAATATAGATATGTACTTCTTGAAGAATTTTTCAGAACTCGATTTGGAGCTCTCAAGCAAAAGTTGTGACAATTTTCATGAAAGCTGTTCAAGAAAGCAGATTATATGGAACGGTCAATTTTAGAAATTAAACTATATTTAATGGAAGCCAACTATACAGTGAATATTATATCAATGGAAAGATATGGAAGTCTACTTATTGGAGATTTTTATAGAATTTAATTTGGAGCTTTCGATCAAAAGTTACGGTAATTTTCATACATATTGTTAAGGAAAGTAAGGCTATTCACGTCATTCATATTGAATCTTTATACTTTATCGATTTAGAAAGTATTATATGATGAATATTATATTATTAGAAATATATGGATGTCTACTTCTTATAGAATTTTTCAGAACTCGATTTGGAGTTCCCGATCAAAGGTTATGGTAATTTTCATGAAGACTATTCATGAAAGAAGATTATGTGGCGCAATCAACTTCATAAATTAAACCATTTTAACTAGGAGTCAATTACATGGCGAATTATATATCATCGAAAGCATAAGAAAATCAACTTCTTGAAGAATTTCATGGAATTCAATTTGGAGTTTTCGATCAAAACTTATGGCATGATAACGTGCAGACTGCTTACAAGACAAATACTTGATGTCAACTCTCTCTCTTCTTCAACAACAATGAAAATTAGGGCGGGAGTCCTTTAAAGCAGGTAGTTCGTAAGTCATGTTCTCCAAAAGAACTAAGGGCATAAGTCCTTGGGAGTGGCAGTTCATAAGTTATACTCTCACAATGAGCTAAAGGCGTGAGTTCTTGGGAGAGGCAGTTCATAAGTCCTACTCACAGAAAGAACTAAGGGTGTGCGTCATTGGGAGGGGCAATTTATAAGTCCTACTCTTAGAAGAAACTAAGGGTATTAAAAAGTCCTTGAGAGTGATGGTTCATAAGTCCTACTCTCAGAAGGAACTAAGAGCGTGAGTCTTTGAGAGTGACAATTCATAAGTCCTACTTTTAAAAAGAACTAAAGGCGTGAGTCTTTTAGAGGGGCAATTCATAAGTCTCTTTCAGAAGGAACTAAGGGCGTCAGTCATTTAGGAGTGGTAGATCATAAGTCCTACTCTTAGAAGGAACTAAGGGTGTAAGTCCTTGGGAGAAGTAATTCATAAATCCTACTCTCAGAATGAAGACGGGGTCATGGTTCTTTATTTGAACCTAAGTCCTTGGGAGCGGGCAGTTTGTAAAACATTCTCTCAGAATGAAAACGGGGTCATTGTTCTTTATTTGAACCTAAGTCCTCATCTCAAAGGAAAACAAGTAGTTCATAAGTCCTATTCTCAAAAGGAACTAAGGGCGTAAGTCCTTGGGAGAGGCAATTCATAAGTTCTACTATCAGAAGGAACTAAATGCGTGAGTCATTGAGAAGGACAGTTCATAAGTCATACTCTCAGAAAGAACTAAGGGTGTGAGTCCTTGGGAGGGGAAATTCATAAGTACTACTCTCAGAATGAACTAAGGGCGTAAATCCTTAGAAGAGGCAGTTCATAAGTCCTACTCTCAGAAGAAACTAATGGCGTAAGTCCTTGGGATGGACAATTCATAACTCTTACTCTCAGAATGAAGAAGGGGACATAATTCTTTATTTGAACCTAACTTCCTAGGAACGGGAATGTCGTAAGACTTTCTCACAGAATGAGAACAGGGCAATTGTTCTTTATTTGAACCTAAGTTCTCATTTCAAAGAAAAATAGGCAGTTCATAAATCCTAATCTCAGAAGGAATTAAGAGTGTGAGTCTTTGAGAGGGGCAATTCATAAGTTTTACTCTCAGAAAAAACTAAGGGCATGAGTCATTGGGAGGGGTAGTTCATAAGTCATACTCTCAGAATGAACTAAGGGTATGAGTCTTTGAGAGGGGCAATTCATAAGTCCTATTTTTAGAATGAACTAATGGTGTGAGTTATTGGGATGAACAGTTCATAAGTCCTACTCTCAGAAGGGACTAAGGGCATGAGTCATTGTGATGGAAAATTCATAAGTCCTACTCTCAAAAGGAACTAATGGTGTCAGTCCTTAGGAGGGGCAGTTCATAAGTCCTACTCTCAGAAGGAACTAAGGGCGTAAGTCCTTGGGAGAGAAAATTCATAGTCCTATTTTCAGAATGAAGATGAGGCCATGGTTCTTTATTTGAACCTAAGTTCTTAGGGGCGGGAAGTTCGTAAGACTTTCTCTTAGAATGAAAACAAGGTCATGGTTCTTTGTTTGAACCTAAGTTCCCATCTCAAAGAAAAACGAACAATTCATAAGTTCTATCTCTCAGAATGAAGACGAAATCATGGTTTTTTATTTGAACCTAAGTCATTGGGAACGGGTAGTTTGTAAGACATTCTCTCAAAATGAAAACAGGAACATGATTCTTTATTTGAGCCTAAGTCCTACTTTCTCTCAGAATGAAAATGGGGTCATTGTTCTTTATTTGAACCTAAGTCCTTATCTAAAAATGAAAATGAGCGATTAATAAGTCATTCTCTCAAAATGAATACATGGCCATTATTTTTTATTTGAACCAAAGTCCTTAGAAAATAAGCATAGCATAAAGAAATTAAAGTATTTTCATCGAGAACGAATTTCACAATAAAAATGAAACAGTCATTCTCAAGACAACTGTGAGCCAAAAGTTTCCTAAGTGTTTAAGAAGGTATTTTGTTGAAAGTTTGAAGTCGACACAATACCAAATTTTGATCCCTAAATTTCGTTAAGTCTTTGAATGAAGTACAATAAAAAGAGAGTTCAATAGAAGAAAAATGCACAAACAAAGTGATTCTTATTGATCAAAGAAAAAAGAGAAATATGAAAATAGGAGAAACTCTACCAATGACTCCGTAGCAAGGAAAACGGAAAAAATTCTACCAATGAACATGGGGGCATCAAACTCAAACCCTTGTGATGAAATTATGAAATGGTACACTCATTTATTACTCATTTCAATAAATTATCATGTTATTATTCTTATACAACATTCTTGTCACATATCTTAACATATGAGAGAAGGAAAAGAAAAATGAAGAAACATGAAAAACTCTATCAATGAGCCCATAGTGAAGAAAATGAGAAAAACTCTATCAATGAAACCGTATTGAAAGGATTGAAAAGACATAACAACAAATGAATGAGAAGTAATCATCATCTATAACAAACTGATAAAAAGGTTGCTCGACAATCGCAAAGCATTTGTGAATGAGATAAAAGAATGTAACGGTAGAAAAAAGGAGAAACCACCACTGACAACAAACAATTGAAAAGTTGCCTAGAAAAAACTAGGTCGTATATCTCCAAGAAACGTGTGAGAAAAGAAAATGGTCAGCTGTAATAGTAATCATTACCCTTCAACGAATAAAATTATGTTGAGTGTAACGAGGGTCAATGACAGTCAAAATCTCACATGACACATGACACGATCTAGACCGAAGACTCAATCGAAGAGAAGATACAACGAGAATCGTAGGATCAACTAGGCGCTTATGAAGATGAGAACAACCAGAAGAAAGTACACGTCTTGCCAACGTGGCAATCCAAAGAGAAGCTAATCAAGATAATTGAATTGATCAGATGCTAAAGATTTACTTAGTTGTTGATAAGCAAAATCTTAGTGAAATATTCCATTGACTATATTTTCAGTTAGAATTAAATAAGTTGTATAAGATTTTATGTAACTGATTGAATACTTATAAATAAAAGTATATATAACAACATACATAAGACACAGACACAGGAGAAGGCACAAACCTATAAGACACATACCTACATGAAATACACGAGAATATCAAAAGTCTTCTCGTTGTTTTTATTCTCTCATTCTCTCTCTAAATATTTGTTATTTATTCGTTCGGAAAGCGTTTCTCATTCTCTGAAAAATCCTTTACAAATATTAGTTTAAGCGATCTGCTGAAGCCCGAAACTCTTAGGAGTGTTTGACAAATAAGATCTGCGAATCGTGAGGGCGGTGGCAGTTTTGGCAGATTTTTCAGCCAGCTCAAATAACCTGTGGGTGATTCATTGCTGCAGATTTAGTGAAGTCTTGAACATGAGCAGATTTGAGAATCAGTTCAAATCTAGACTTAGTTGATACAATTATTGTCTTCTTTAAAAACTAAACGCCTGGTTGGTTGTAGAAAAATGGGGAAATTCTTACTTATGGTATTCTATCAGCTAATGGGTTTACGTAGGTTTGCATCTATAAATTAAAATTCTACCCTGGTGGTTCTTAAATGGAACTGGCTTTGATCCATTTTGGGATTAATTGACTCCGTGATACTAGAATCTGGAACCGTTATAATTGCTGTTGTCATTTTCTGAACTTGGAGCTCATTTACTTCATTTTGGTTTTCTTACCAGTGTTAGTATTACACACGTTTCTATACTCTAATCTAATCCCCCTCTTTTCTTGTCTGTTGAAGGCTATTTATAGATAGTGGTCACCACCGCAGTAGCTGCCAGAATCTAGAGAGGCTATATACATATGATGGTAGCTGTTGTCAGCTTCATTACTCTAGTGATGCTGGTCTCAATATAAATGTAAAATCTGTGTAAATTCGTGATGTGGGAGAAAGGATAAGAGCAAAGCCGAAAACATTTTTTTGGAAGAAAAAGTATATTCGATCTCGAGCACAAAATATCATGTGCATGCTTCTTTATGCTTTTTTTTCTAGTATTACCGTTAAGCTTCTCATAAAAGATGAAATTTATCTCTGAGTCTGGAGACTATTTCCCAACCCTATCTTCATACTGTAGGCTTAGAGTGACAAGGGGAGATTATACAATTTCTGAAGCAAGTGGGAGTAAAACAAGCTTATTTCCTGATGCTCCAGCAGTTTTGGTAGATTTCTCAGCCTGCTTAAACATACCTGTGGGTGATTCACTGCTGCAGCTGATACTGAAGCTCAACTTTTTACGGACTCTACCATTCAGGATCTCTATGCAAGCAGACAGGGCAATGCATGTCTCAATTCCCGATACTTTCATGGACAAACTTTTCCAGCCTGCTCAGTTTCTGCCGTGAGTTCTTCCGCCTGTGGAAACTCAGGCATATTTATCATCTTTTTCTCAGAAGCACAAACTTGGACTCTGGCTAGAATCCGGAACAATTTCTCATTGTGCAGTCAAATATGCACCTTGGAGGTGCGTCTATAAAACTGGATGTCCTCTTTACCTGCTTGATGAACGAGCTGATGGTGCTCACTTCCTAGTCAACCGCCATAATCCTTTTAGTCCATTCTTGTGAGAATAAGGACATAATCATTCTGTTAAGTGAGATTTCCTCTGCTTCGTAGTGAGTTTTTATCATAACCGGGGGTTCAATTCGCTTCCTCCTTCATAGAGGAAGTGAGTGTTCGCAAAACAGAGGTGAATAGAGTAAGGTTGACAACAAAGAAAATCAAAATGAGAGAATTTGATTAAGAAAACTTATCAACCATAAATAATGTAAACCTCAGAGAAGGATCATTACAAGGTATATGTAGACAAAATGATTAACTAGGTTTCACCTACCAGTTTAACTAACTCCAACAGAAACTAACTAAAAATAACAGAAAAATGTTAAACTATATTGATGCTTGTATGGCAAGCTGATGTGGATGTTAGCTAATCTTAGTAGACTTACTTTGATCATTGTCATCCCCCCTCAAGCAAAAGGGAGATTTGGCCACTTGAAGCTTGGACTTGAGATAGAGAAATTGAGTTGCTGAGATAAATTTAGTAAGAACATCAGCCATTTGATCATTTGATGGAACAAACCGCACCTCAAGCTGCTTATTAAGAATATTGTCCCAAATAAAATGAAGATCAATTTCTAAATGTTTAGTACGAGCATGAAGAATGAGATTTGCTGCCAATGACGCAAAGCTCCTGTTGTCACACCAAATCATAAGACATTGAGCCTGAGTAACATGTAATTCAGTAAGTAAAGACTGAATCCAAAGAAGTTCAGCTGTAGTATTTGAGAGAGCACGATATTCACTCTCAGTGCTTGATCGTGCTACAACAGGTTGTCTCTTAGAAGACCACGAGATCAAAGAATCGCCTAAGAACACCACATAACCTCCTGTTGATCGTCTGTCATCAAGATTTGATGCCCAATCAACATCTGAATATGTAGTGAGAGTGAGATCAGTGGCAGGTTTAAGAAGAATTCCATCATAAAGAGAACCTTTGAGATAGTGAAGAAGATATTTACAGGCCTTCCAATGAGCTTGTGTAAGGTACTGAACAAATTGACTAAGTTTGTTAACAATATAAGCTACATCAGGTCTTGTAAACATAAGGTATTGAGGTGTACCTAAGGTGCTTCTGTATAAAGTGACTTCAGGAAATGAGCCAGAATCATCCTCGAATAACTTCATAGAAATATTAGTGGGTGTAGTACAAGGTTTAACATGCATCATGTTGGTCTTTTGTAGCAAATCAGTGAGATAACCTGTTTGAGTGAGACAAAAACCAGCTGAGTTTCTAATAACCTCCATGCCTAGAAAGTGATGTATAAGACCCAAATTCTTCAAGGAAAACTTGTGATTCAAATCATGATTAAGTTTGTGAATTATGGAAGAATCATTGCATGTGACAAGTATGTCATCCACATACACTAAAAATATGATCATGCATCTGTCAGTTCTAAACATAAACAATGATGTATTTGAAATAGTGTTTTGAAATCCCAAAAGTATAAGAGTTTTCTTAAGTCTCTCACACCAAGCTCTAGGAGCTTGTTTAAGTCCATAAAGAGCTTTCTTTAACTTGCAAACATGAGTAGGAAATTGGTTGCTGACATATCCTTAAGGCTGCACCATGAAGACAAATTCACTAAGCTTTCCGTTAAGGAAAGCATTGTCGACATCAAGTTGATGCACTTCCCAATTGTAAGTAGCTGCAAGTGTGAGCATTATTCGAATGGTTGTAGGTTTCAAAATATGAGAAAATGTCTTAGAGTAATCTAATCCAGGAGTTTGGTGAAAACCTTTTGCCACTAATCGAGCCTTGTGTATTTGAACACTACCATATGTATTGTATTTGAAGCCTAAAGATCCACCTGTTTCCTATTAAATCCATATTTGAACAATGGGGAACTAAATCCCATGTTTCATTAAGAAGTGAAGGTTTGTATTCACCATCCATTGCATCTTTCTACTTAGGACTAGCTAGGGCTTGATTAACTGTGGTAGGTTCTATTAAGCATGAATCTAAGGACAGTTGATGTTTAGATGTAAGAAAAGCTTTGGGTTTGAGAGATCATGTCTTTAATCTAGTGATCATATGATGAGAAGAGGTTGGTTTAGTCTTAGGTGCACGTTTGGTGTGTATAGATCTAAAAATGATAGGAGGTTGTACAGGAACTAAACCAAATGTAGAATTAATAGGTAATTGAGAAATACTATCAGAAGAAACAAATTCGAAAGGAACCTGTATACGTGGTATGTCAGTATCAACTTGAGGTGAAGTTAAACAAGTATTCTCATGAATGTTTTGTGAGGGAGAGTTACCTAAAGGATCACTGTGATCAGAAGGATGCTGTCTCAGAGATGTTACTTGAGCTGCTGAAAGAAGAGTGCAAGAAGTTACCGCATTAACATGTGAGTTGTGACAAAAATGAAATTGCGCACTTGAAGGATTAGAAGAAGAACAAGATTACATATTGACATACATGAAACCAGTAGAAAAAGGAAAATTTAAGTAATTAAAGATGACATTTATGGCAGTATAGACTCTTCCAGAAGGATGTAAACAAAGATAACCTTTGTGAGAGAGTGAGTAACCAATAAAGACACACATTGTGCTTCTGTATTGCATTTTATGTTGATTATAGGGCCTGAGATGAGAAAAACATGCCCATCCAAAGGGTTTAAGGAACTGATAGTTAGGAACTTTGTTAAACAGAGTTTGAAATGGAGATTTATCAGTAAGAATGGTGGTTCAATTTTTATTTATCAAGTAGACAACAATGTGGAAAGCATGCCACCAGTAAGATTTAGGAATGGAAGCTTGAGCCATAAGGGTGAGACCAGCTTCTGTAATGTGTCTATGTTTCCTCTTCGCCCTTCCATTTTGATTATGAGAATGAGGACAAGAGTGTCTGAACTGGACCCTATGATCAGCAAGAAATTTAGAGAATACACGATACTCCTATCCCCAATTAGATTGTAAAGTTTTGAGTTTGGCAGACAATTGATTTTTAGCTAGAGTTTTGTATTGAACAAATACTTTGAATGCCTCTAATTGCACTTTAAGAGGAAATGTCCAACTATATCTACTAAAATAATCAAGAAATAAGATATAATATTTATAACCATCAACTGAGGGAGTAGGAGAAGGTCCCCAAAGATCTGTATGCACTTATTCAAGTGGTTTGATTGCATTGGATAAAGAAGTTGAGTGATGCAAAATATGACTTTTACCTTGAGGACTATCATTACAGAAGCTGGACTCTTTATTGAAAATTTTGATATTACATTGATTTAGTAATTGAGCTACTGTTTTGGCACTAGAATGACCAAGTTTCATATGCCAAAGATCAATATTAGAAGAATCAGATGCATTTCCATTAACAAGGGACTTATTATAGACTACAGTGAAAACAAAAGGAACATGTACGTTGGTGTTGTCCTGCTCATATTTACAAACACTTGACTCAACAAGATCATCTTGAAATGTAGAAGAATGCACAACATGTAAAATAGACTTAGCACAACTATTTTTGATAGAATGAGAAGGAGTAAACACAGGTTCAGAATGAGAAGATGTATCTGAATCAACAACATGACATGTTAATGCTGCAACTCTTTGTCCTTTAGGTTCTAGCAGCTCATATAAACCTCTTTTAAGCCTCCCTTTGAGAAGGACCTTCTCGGTTGCCTCGTTCTTAACAAGACAAATATTAGAGTGAAATTCAATGAATGAGGAATTATCCTTAGTAAGCTGTGAAACACTTATAAGGTTTTTCTTGATACTAGGAACCCTAAGCATGGATTTAAGTTTGAGAATGACAAATTTATGAGGCACGGGAAGAAAAGAACATATGTGAGTTATTAGGAGTGACTTACCATCACCTACCACAAGCTTCTCTTTACCATTGTAGTCCTGAGTAACGTGAAAATTGTTTAAATATGCTGAAATATGATTTGTTGTTGTACTGTCTAGGTATCGGGAAGGGTCATTGTGAATCTCAGAGGATAAAACCATCATTGCTACAGGAGAGTAGTTTCCACCTTGACTGTTTGGATATTGAGATCCTGGATTGGGCCCTCCAGGTAAATAATTTTGTGTTGGTCCAAAATTCTTATCAAACCTGTAGTAACAGGTTGCAGCACTGTGACCAATTCTTCCACAGACTTGACAAACAAATCTATTATTGGTGAATCTACCCCTTCTTGCTCTTCTTCCTCCATTGAAAGCACCTCGAGATTTTGATTATTTCCTCTTCATCCTCTTCCAAAGTTATTATTGTTCCCTTATCCTTTCTTTCCTGCATTACTACCAGCAAATTAATAGACATTGCATTCTTGACATTCAATTCATTTTCAGCATTTATCCTTTCAATTCAACTTTCATGACTCATTAACATGGCTTGAACTTCTTCAATAGATAGGTCATCAGACCTTGATGTAACATTTACTATAACTGAATCAAATTCAGCCCCTAATCCATTTAGAATATGTAGGAGCAAATCTTGCTCACTAATAGGGTTACCTGCTGCAGAAGGTCCATCTGCAACATTTCTCATCTTATCACAGTAATCTGCTACTGTTTGTCCTCTTTTCTTCATAATTTGCAGTGTATTCTTCATCTGCAACATTCTGGCTTTTGATTGACTCGAGAAGCTTCTCTCTAGAGCGAGCCATAATTCTCTTGAATGATTGTATTGCAAAACAGTTCCAAGAATCCTTTCAGACATAGACGATCTCAACCAACTAAGTAGTAGTTGATCATTCCTAATCCAAGTAACGTAACTCGGATTAATGCTTGCATCAGTAAGATTCTGAGGAGGTTCTGTACACGAACCAAACAGATAATCATTTAAACCATGGCCTATGACTGCATGTATGATTTGTGATTTCCATAGCATGAAATTTTCTCTATCAAGTTTGATAAGTCATGAAGAACTCAGAGAAGGATTTAGTGATTTCAGAGAAGAGTTTTCAACTCCTGAATTTCCTTCAGTGTTATTACTTGAACCTGTGGCCATGACTTCAATTTGAAGAGTTTGAATTCAACGAGTGAGCACCTGTTGCTCTGATACCAAGTGAGTGTTCGCAAAACAGATGCGAACAGAGTAAGGTTGACAGCCAAGAAAATCAAAATGAGAGAATTTGATTAAGAAAACTTATCAACCATCAATAATGTAAACCTTACAGAAGCATCATTACAAGATATATATAGACGAAATGATTAACTAGGTTTCGCCTACCAGTTTAACTAACTCTAATAGAAACTAACTAAAAATAACAGAAAAACGTTAAACTATACTGATGCTTGTATGAAAAGCTGACGTGGACGTTAGCTAATCTTAGTAGACTTAGTTTGATCACTATCAAAGGAAATAGTTTGATCACCATTTGTTATCAATGGAAAATTATTTCTCATCTTCAATTAAAAATTGAGTTCTCTTTTTCTAGCGTTTCCTTGAGTGGTTGGATCTTCATGAGTTCTACCGACAGATTTACATTATTCTCTTTCCTGCTTCTCAAAAGCTGTAATGTTTTGTGGGTTTAGTTGTGACAGTTTTCATTGACACCTCTTCTTTTAACTGCCTAATATGGTTGTTATTGGTTAAACTCGAGTACCTTTTTTGTTATTTGCATTTGCAACTGAGAAAATGCTGATTGTGCGTTAGTTTCAGGGGATGTCCGCTGATAGTTCTAGAAATGATCGTCAGATTCATCTCGATAATTATTGTGAAAAGTAGCAGACACCAGGTTCATTTCTGTTCCTTCAACAGTTTCAAGCTAAAAAAATGTTTCCAAAGATATCAGTAGTGAATTTATTAATTGATGTTGAATGGTATCAATGTGTGCACCGATCATAGTTGGAGTGGGAATGGATATCAATTTGTTCGTGTCGATTATCGACAGGACATAAGTTAAGTGTAATTAAGATCGGTGAAATGGAATTGTTCCACCAGCTATTTTAACCTATGTATGTATGCATGTGATATACTGGTGTAAGGCAGACAAAATTCCAGCATAAAAATGGTACTTTCCTAATCACGCATTAGGTTGTACATGGGAGGACAAATAAAAATAATCACACATTGAAGGACCGACATAGAGAATTTTGTATTGACAACGAACGTGCTATGAATTAGGAATGTAAAAAATGGGTAAATATTAAGAATAGAGCATTTTTAAGAAAAAAATTAAAAAATAATTATCTTAACTGTCAAAAAAAAATTCAGCGCCAAAAATCATTCTTCACTTGCGCCCATGAAATTGTAAATTTTTCTACACAAAGTTTATATATATATATATATATATATATATATATAAATTGTATAAAATATACTGTGAAAGTCACACAAATATATATTATATAAACTGAGGTTTTATACTTGCCATTATTTTATATAATTTTTTTTAATGATCAAATAAACATTACTATGTAAAAAAATGATATATATTAACATCACTAGAATCAATGAAGGACTAATTAATTATTACGGATGCAGAAGTTAGCTAGAATGATCGATTTAGTATCTAATCCACTTTAATGTTGAATGCTTGCATATAAAATATTTTAACATGTTTCTCATAGAAAGACGAATCACATAGGAATATGAGAGTATTATATGACTGAGAAAGCTTTTTTGTCTCATGCTTATCCACCTTCACCTATTTTCATCTTTGAAAATCAATTGCATACTGAATCCTTGTTGGTGAGACAATAGCTTATTAAGATGATGATCAGTAGCTGGTTCGGGAGATTGATCAGTAGAAGCCCAATCAAATGAATGGGATTCCAATTAACGAAAAATATGTAGAAAACAGGTCCAATCAGGCCTTGACAGTTTTAGAATTTAACACCCGTTATGAACCTTAGTCACCAAGCCTTAGAGAGAAAAAAAAAACAGAACTTACTGCTCTTCATAGCTATATCAACAATGAATATCCCCTGTTATTTTTATTTCAAAACTTATATAGAAAATTATTAAGAGAAATGCAATGCACTTAAAACATACACAGCAATCAAAATATCACTTTCTGTGGGGACATAAAGTTTAATGTAAACACTGTACCATATTCCACGTAAATAGCAGCTGCATGTGGATCTTTATCTATGAATTATTGATAATGTAATACTAACTAATATGTACTACATACCTGAAGCTTTCATGGATATTCACATCAAGTTTCCTTCATGAGAGCTATTCTAATTTGGTTCGTTTTTTCAGGGGACCATGTCACATGATATTGAAGAGGTTGTATCACATGAGCGACCTGACCGAAGTAATAGAGGCTTACTGGGTATTAAGCAATGTAATGAGTTGACTCTAGATCATAATAATCCTAGTAGCAACCAAAGTTAATAAATTGAGTGGAGTTACTTCAGTCTGTTATACATTAGTTAGTTGTTATTATTTCTTGTTGGTCGTCTATTTATAACTTTAGCTTTGTATCAGTTGGTTGGTTAAATAAACAAGTGAGCATTCTCTTCATAGTTCTCATCTCTCTCTTCTTCATCATCTCAATATGGTATCAGAGCCATAGTTTCTTCTTCCTTCTTAGCTCATTTTTTTCTTTCAGCTACTTTGTTCGTCTCTGCTTTTCGAGCATCTGCAATTTTTCTCATTCAATCAATCTCAAACCCATTTTTCTTGATTTCTGTCAATGGCTTCCAATTCAACTACTTCTCAGACTTCTCAAATTTCTTCCTCAATAATCAATTCGATTTCGAAGAACCTAATTTTATTAACTTTACGTCTTGATCGGAACAATTACAAATTTTGGCGTTCTCAAATTATGTCTTCTGTAAGAGCATATGGTCTAGAGGAGTACATTTTTGGTATCGTTGTTCGACCTCCTCAGTATATCACCAAGACTGTCACTGGTGATAATAACACTTGAAGGAATTTTCACCACCAATTCAAAGTCAAGGTTATTACAGTTAAGATTTCAGTTGCAATCAACTAAAAGTGTGCTCTTAGCATCAATGATTACATCTTGAAGATGAGATCATTAGCTGACAATCTGTCAGCTTGTGGACAAGTTATAAGTGGTGAAGAACTCTTATTGTACATTTTGAGAGGTCTTGAGAATGATTACGATCCAGTGGTAGTAAATCTTACTTCTAGACAAGATTTAGTAATAATTCAAGAAGCTCAGTTTCTTCTAGACAAGATTTAGTAACAAATTTAACCAACTTTAATGGAAGAAGAGGTCGTGGTAACACTTCTTTTGGTAGAGGTAATTCAAATTCAAGAAGAATAAGTCGTGGTAAGGGGAGAAATGGTTCTAGACCCTTCCGTCAAATTTGTAGAAGAATTGGTCACATTGCTTTTAACTATTACAACATGTTTGAATCTGATTTTCAACAACCTGAATTCAATGCTTAACCAGAAGCACATGCTGTCAACACCAATAATCAAAGTGATAATAGCTTTCAACCCCCTAATTCAGGAGCTTCCGCCTATTTTGCTTCCCCATCAACTGTTGTAGACAACTCTTGGTATATGGACTCAGCTGCAACAAATCATACCACATCTGATTTGGAGAATCTCTCTCTTAAATCTGATTACAAAGGCAAGGGTAAAGTTGTAGTTGGCAATGGTGAGCTTCTTCCCATTTCTCATGTAGGCACTTCCAGTATATCTTTTCTTAAGGCTGCTTAGTTTAGTGACAAGTCTCAAATAGTTTCTCTTTGCTTTAAGGATATACTTTGTGTCCCTCTCATATCTAAATTTTTTTAAGTGTTTCTCAGTTAACTCATGACAACAATGTTATTGTTGAATTTGACTCGATTTTTTGTTTTATTAAGGATAAGAATACCAGGAAGCCTCTTCTTCAAGGAACACTTAAGGTGGGTTGTATCACTTCAGACTTCAACCTCTCAATTCTAAGTTATCTACTTCTTTTAATTCTACAAATAAAGCTATTGTCTGTTATGTAGCAAGTAATGTTGTTCCCTCTTTGCATAACTATTGTTCTTCTGTAACCATTAAGTATTGTACTTTTGATAAAGATTCTGTTATTTCTATGTACAATGTTACTGGCATTAATACAAGCAGTCAAAGCAATTCTCCTTTTTATTTAGGTGTGAATGATAATATTTGTGTTTGGCATTAAAGACTTGGACATCCTTCAAGTTTAGTCTTGTTTACTCTCTTAAAGCAATTATCCGACAAAAATCCAGAACTACCTTCTTTTGTGAAGCATGTCAATATGCTAAAGCTCATAGAGCATCATTTCTTCCTATATAACCTAAAACCAGTATACCATCTGAGTTAATTCACTCAGACTTATAGGGACCATCTCTAATTTTATCTTCAAATGGTTTTAGGTATTATATTAGTTTCCTTAATGAGTATACCAGATTTTGCTGGATTATTCCTATGAAATTAAAGTCTGAAACACATGATATTATACTTCAATTTATCTCTTATATTGAAAGATAATTTGATGTCAAAATTAAGAGTTTTCAAAGTGATTTGGGAGGGGAATTCAGAAGTCTTCAACCTGTTTTTACACACATTGGCATTCATTTCAGACATCCTTATCCACATTTACACCAACAAAATGGCAAAGTGGAAAAGAAGCATAGACAGATTGTTGAGACTGATTTGACATTTCTAGCTCAAGCCAAAATGCCTGGTGGGAGGCCTTTCATACGTCTGTGTACATTGCTAAGAGATTGCCCATTCTTGTTTTGTAAAATAAGTCACCATTTGAGTTGTTATATTCCAAACTTCCTGACCTGAACTTCATGAGAACTTTTGGTTCATCATGTTTTCCCTTCACAAGATTCTACAACAAGAATAAATTCAATTTTCACACTGTCAAGTGTGTCTTTTTAGGTTATTCTGACCATCATAAAGGTTACAAGGGCTTTGACCCTAAAACTGGCAAAATGTATATCTCAGCTAGTGTCTCCTTTAATGAGTCAGATTTTCCTTTTTCTTCACTTACTGATTTAACAACACACAACCCAACTCAATCTGTTTCTAATCCAACATTTCCTAATATTCTTAAATAGTCTATTTTTAATCAGTCAAGTGATACAAATACATTCTTAAACTGCAATGGTGAAGCAACCTCCTCAACTACTCAGTCCATTAATGACACTGAAAATCAAGTACAAAATGCTAACTCTCCTTCTTATTCTTCCGTTCCTCTTGACATCGTTCCCTTTTGTTCATACTAATGCAAATCTTAACTGTAATGCTCATGATAACTGTGTTTCACCTACTGATTCAGCACAGTTACACACAGCAACACCTAATCTTTCTACTGTCAATCCTGGTTTTCCTACTCACCCCATGATTACAAGGTTTAAACATGAGATTTTCAAACCAAAAGCATTTTCTTCTACTGTTTGTAATATTGATAGTGAACATGTTTCAATTCAAGCAGTTTTAGAACATCCTAAGTGGAACAGTGCTATACATGAAGAATACAATGCTCTTATGCTTAATAAAACTTGGCAACTTGTTCCTAGATCTAGCAGCATGAATGTCATTCAAAACAAGTGG
Source organism: Datisca glomerata (assembly GCA_003255025.1). NCBI lineage: Eukaryota > Viridiplantae > Streptophyta > Magnoliopsida > Cucurbitales > Datiscaceae > Datisca > Datisca glomerata. Next base: position 187,060 of record QANY01008203.1, read on the forward strand.
ATCTTTCGAATCAAACACAATCCTGATGGCTTCATCCTCAAATACAAGGCAAGACTTGTAGCTAAGAGATTCCAACAGAATTCAAGAATAGACTATTTTGATACTTACAGCCCAATAGTAAAGCCTTCAACAATTCAGATTATCATCACTCTAGCAGTTTCTTTCAACTGGATATACATCAAATAGATATCAACAATGCTTTTCTGAATGGAGAGATTCAATAAGAGATTTTTATGCATCAACCCACTGGTTTTGAGTATCCTGTCTTGAAAGATCATGTCTGTAAATTAACCAAGGCTTTGTATGGATTAAACAAAGCTCCTAGAGCTTGGTTTGAGAAACTTCAGAGTACTTTGCCTCAAAGAAGATTCACAAACACCAAATCTAATTCTTCCTTGTTCATTTACAGAAAAGAGAAGCAAATTGTGTTATATGTGGATGACATTCTTGTCACTGACAATTGTAAACAACTCATTAGTCAAGTAATATCATATTTGAATCAAAAGTTTGCGATTAAAAGACTTGGTTCTATGATTTACTTTCTCGGATTTGAGGCATACATAGATTCTACTAGTTTTATCTCACTCAAAGAAAATATATAAGAGATCTTCTCTTTAAAACCAACATGACAGAATCAAAGTCTTGCCCCATTCCCATGTGTTCTTCTGTCAAGCTCTCAGCCTCTAGTGGTACTCTTTTTTCAGATTCTACTTTGTACATAAGCACAATAGGTGCTTTACAATATCTCACTCTTTCCGGGCCTGATATTTTCTTCTCAGTAAACAAGTTAAGTCAATTTTTACAAGCTCCAACCTCTGACCATTGGAAAGCTTGTAAACGCATCTTAAGATATTTGAAAGGAACTATCAATTATGAAATTATGTTCAAACTAGTTCAAACTCTCTCAATCAATGGCTTCAGTGATGCAGATTGGGCGAGTTGTGTTGATGACAAAAGATCAACATCAGGATACTGTATTTTCTTAGGAGAAAATCCTATAATTTGGAGTTCAAAAAATCAACATGTTGTTGCTAGGTCAAGTACAAAATTGGAATATAGATCTCTTGCCCAGGTAACAATTGAAATCATTTGGATTCAAATCCATCTTCAGTGAAATTGGTTTTTCTTTCTCTGGTTGTCCAACCATCTAGTGTGATAATATAGGTGTAAATCAATTAGCTGTCAATCCATGTCTTTCATTCAAGGACCAAGCACATCGAGTTAGGATGTTCATTTTATTCGTGAAAAGATTGTAAATCATCAGCTACAAGTCTGCCATATTCCCACATTAGAACGAGTTGATGGTAGTTTAAGCCTTTTAGGTCAAACATGATGAGAACCATATATCTCTATATACCATTGTAAGGCTAAACAAACAATAAATAAGGGAAGGGAGGTCCTTTTTAGCAAATCTTGATCAACAAGTGGGAGCACAACCCATGTGCCATTTACTCCATCAATGCTCTTCTTCAATAAATTGTGTTTGATTGCTTTCATCATAGATATTCTCATGTATCCATGAAAATGATACTGCAATACCTTTCAAAAAGTAGACTTTTAAATTACTCTTTATGATCAGAATCACCCAAAAAATATCTCTCACAACTTTTGTTTTTATTTACAAAATAAACTATATTTTCTAGCTATTAATTTCAGAGTTAATAAACAATAATAAATAAATAAAATTACATTATCTTTCTTTTATTTTAAATTACGTAAAATTACATTATCTTTCTTTCTAATCTTTCTTTTATTTTAAATTACGTGTACCTTCCTAGTGGTTTATTGATATCAATCATTTTAAATGAGATTTTAGAAAGGATAAAATATACTCTTACCTCTATAGTTTAAGTTAATTTTCAATTGTAACATTTCATTTTTAAAAATCTCAAATAAGACGTCAAAATTTACTTAACTTTTCATGTTAGCTATCTCATCACTATTTTGCTAAGACACAAACTCTCCGTTAAGCAGATCTAAGTTTTGGGTTAGAGTTTCTTCAACAGCTGAGCACACAATCATTGACACTATTAATGGAAGCTCCTGACCCAGAATTGCAGGAAGAAGGCTACAAGAAAGAGAGTTCTTAGGAAGTGATTCGTGAATCCGGTGAGATCTTGGAAAACAACTGAGGTAGATTGAAGCTCATTGGGGATTGGGAATTCGACCCAGAAGCAAAAATTGGTACAAAGCACCCGGCATAATTGCTTGGCACAAAATCGAGCCACCGACTCCGAGACCCCGAATTGCTCTGAGGTTTTTGGGAAATCGGACCCGGTGGCTAGCCTAAACAGTTTTATACTAAGATGGAGGTCGGCGGAGAGATTGAGCGGCGACCCAACTGGACCACGACACTATAAAAGAGGTTCAAGCAAACTACAAAGCCACTCGAAGGTTGAGGAGGTCATTTTGAAGCAATTCTGAACCGAGTCAGACCCAATTCGACTCGGCTACTAACACGACGTAGCTCCTCATCTCTGTCATCTTCGTCGAGTTCTGACTCTGATTCTGACAGCGGGGTTCTCTTGCGCTTACGAGAAACGGATGTAAGAGAAAGAGATGTAGCGATTTCTTGAGAAAAAAGAAACTGATTGATCAGGGGAAAAACATTAAGATAGAAACTGGAATTAGAATATTAATTTGATGTGAGGGAAAGAGAAGTGGAAGATGGGAAGAGAAGGAAGAGGACGAGTTCCGAAATTTAGAGATGAAAGTAAACCTGCCAATTCAATCACTTTCTTTTTTTTATGGGAAATTGAAGGATTTAAATTTTATGGGAAATTGAAAGTAAATCTGCCAAAGGCCCCCAACATCCTCTCTGTTGAAAGAAGCCCTAACTCAAAACCCAGATCTGAAAACTAAGAAGGATTAGTCGCGGAAGAAGGAAAGGAAGAGAAAAAAGGTGAGTGAAGGTGGAAAAGAAGTTGAGATGGCAGCGGGTTTAATTTTACTTGATGTGACATATTTTTAGGTGACATGACGTGATTTTAATTGACAGGTGTTATAATTAGTACGTGTAATACGTTAACGGATCGTGTTTATCTGCTAACAAAATAATGACAGATAATCTAACGTGAATTGATAATTAAATTATAAGATTTTATTTGAAATTTTTTAAAGTGAAAAATTCAATTTAAAAATCATTTCAAACTACAAGGTCTAAAGTGTATTTGAGAGAGAATGTCTGCCTCTCTCTAGAAACTTTCTCATCTAACCCCAACGGCCGAGTCTTCAACGATTTCTCCTCCTCCGAACCTGGCCTTGAGCTTCAATGATCTCAGGTTGGGCACGCCTCTTTCCTTTGCATTGCTCTACGGCATGACGAAGATGCAGTTGCCATTCCCGACGCTAATTGTCCCAACGGTGAGACTAGGGAGTTCGAGGCTCAGGTTTTTCAGCACCTCTTCCAATCGCCAAGCTTCACGAAAAATGGTATAGGAGCATTGCAACTTGGACTTTGCCTCTGTGTCGCGGTGTCTAGGTAGCCGGATTCTTCATTTAGAGGTGGATGACATAGTGAGGGTGTGCTCTTCCCATACTCGATTGGCTTCTTGCCTGTCCGACCGCTGCTTTCCTTCCCCGTCTGTTTCCCCTTCGATGGTCTGAGGTATGAGTGTCTCTATTGAAGGTGAGCCTGTTTCGGTGGTCCGATTCTTCCCTATTCCAATCAGGGCAATATCCTCCTGGAATTCAACCAATGTCGAAGCTGATTCCGGTGAGGTCACTTGGCTTGGACGAAGTGTGGTTTTGGTCATTGTACTATCTCTTGGTTTGATGGCTCAAACTTTCTCTATTAGGCCATTTGATTTGGTTTACTGCAGTATACCTTAGTCTCTTGTTTGTGGTGATTAGTTAGGTGGTGGATTGAGTGAGTTGTGATAGTTAATTTGTTTGTGATGTGTTCTGGTTATTTGTGGATTTCCTTGTTTTGATTTATTCTGTAATCCCTCTAATTTGTTATCCGTTCTGCACCTCTGGTGTTGCGTGTCCGTTCATTTTGGTTTTCCAATGTCTCCTAGTTGCATTTTAGTGTGGGTTGCATTGTGTATCCAGCTCTAAGCTAAGCATTATAATACTTGTTTTATATATATATATATGAGGTATGCCCTTATATAAGTGTAATTTTTTGGTTGAATATATTTATTTTACAAAAAAAATAAAAAAAGAAAAAAAAGAAACAGAGTAAGAGCTGTGGTACTTCCTCTGATTACTTGAGATTTAATGACATGTTTCCCTTTCATGCAATACAGATTTAAATCCACGCGGTTTCAATACTCAAAAAATACATTTTTTCTAAGTTTTTTTAGGCATTGAAGTCTACGAATCTTAATTTTCAACAAACACTTAGTTGCTGATGGTCCCAACAGCTCTAAAACACCTTAGCCTCTGATATTAAGTCATGATGTTGACTGACCTCTATTTATTCTTCTTTTCATAATTATTTCCTCAAAGATCTCATTTTTTTCTAGGTTCATTTCCTTTTTACACTTGTTTTCTCTTACAAATCCATACTAGACTATGTCACTTTCTGTCCTTAAATTTCTGATGTGTTTTTTGTGCAGGAAAATGGCTTGTTTTGGTATTTTATTAGTGGGTTTTTTCTCATTATTTTCATCTGTTCATGGGTACTATGGAGGAGGTTGGATCAATGCTCATGCCACTTTCTATGGAGGAAGTGATGCTTCTGGAACTATGGGTAATGATTTTCTGATACTGTTGCAAACATGTGTTTTTTTAAGGAATAACATTGTTTCCGGGGTGTGATTTGGATGAAATATGTAGGAGGGGCATGTGGGTATGGGAATTTATACAGCCAAGGGTATGGGACAAACACAGCAGCGTTGAGCACAGCATTGTTTGAGAATGGATTGAGCTGCGGAGCATGTTTTGAATTAAGATGTGTGAATGATCCACAATGGTGTCTGCCTGGCTCTATTGTGGTCACTGCTACCAATTTTTGCCCACCAGGAGGATGGTGTGACCCTCCTCAGCAACACTTTGATCTCTCTCAGCCTATTTTTCAACACATTGCCCAATATAGAGCTGGCATTGTCCCTGTTGCCTATAGAAGGTCCTTCATGATTTCTCTATTTCTTTTCACTACTAGTTTTTTTTTTCAAGTCATCACTAAGGGGATTAAGGATCCTATGTATGTAGGGTAAGGTGCAGAAGAAGTGGAGGAATAAGGTTCACAATCAATGGACATTCATACTTCAATTTAGTGCTAATAACAAACGTTGGTGGTGCTGGTGATGTGCATTCAGTGTCAATCAAGGGATCAAGAACTCGTTGGCAAGCAATGTCAAGAAATTGGGGCCAAAATTGGCAGAGCAACTCTTATCTTAATGGACAATCCCTCTCTTTTCTTGTCACTGCTAGTGATGGTCGTAGTGTCCTTTCCTATAATGTTGCCCCTTCTAGTTGGTCCTTTGGACAAACATATACTGGTGGCCAATTTGGCTATTAATTATAACATAAGTTTGGAGTTTGTTTTTAATTAATTAGTAATAAAGTGTACTTATATATATGTGTGTTGGTTAAGGGAAAAAAGTTGTTCTCAGTACTGTCAAAAAGAACAGTACAGTAGTTTTTACAATGAAAGATTATCTACTTTTCATTTATATTCGTATCCAATAAGCATCTGACTTAATTAAGACTATTATATATATATATATATATAAGATTATTGGGTTTTTTTTTCTTGCAACAAATCAATTACAAAACTCCTCAAAATTATTTTTCCTTTTTTTTTTCTATATAAATTATTAAGACCAAACTTATTCAGAATAGTGTGACCGACATATTGTCTATAAAGAAACACCAACGTATTGCATTAATTGGAAGAGAGAATACAGATAGAAAAAGTGCTTATAACTTCTCTATAAATTCATTTGCTCAAATATAATATCAACTTCGACGATATGACAGTTGAGTTTACATCTATTCATCATTCCGGTCATACGGGAGTTTCGGCTATTCTGGACATAATGTACTCATTCTATTTCAGTCTCACTTAAATACTGAAATATTTTGTTCGTTTAGATTAAAACCAAATGGAGTTAGACAACTACCGTAAATATTTCATATAGAATAAAATTTAATGTAAGTTAAGGGATGACTCATTACTCATTTGTTGTCATCTAAATGTGCATAACTATATTTTCCTAGTGCTAGAATGATATAAAATATTCTTGCAATAATAACAAAAAATAAATTGAATCCAAACATTATTCTCTATTCTCCTAAAAGGAAAACAAACTTTACTTTAGGTAATTAGGGGTGAACATTTTTGTACCAAACCGGAAATAGTCAGTTCGGTTGGTTCTTTTTATGCCTTTGGTTCGAAAAATTAGAAAATCGAAGTTTCAATGATATTTGAATCGAACCGAACTGAAACTTTTTAAATTTTTATTTTTTATTTTTTATATATAATTTCATATTGAACCGAACCGAAAATAAAACTTTGATATTTATTATTTCCTCAATAGTATTACTTGGAAATTATTTTTTTTAAAATTATTTTTTAATTAATAATGACGAACGGAGAACCGAATTGAATCGAAACTCACAGTTCGATTCACTTGTCTGAACGCTTTGATATTTCTGAATCGAAATTTTGGTTTGGTTTGATTTTTTATCAAAAACTTGCCGAACCGAATTGAATCATGAACACCCTTATAGTCAACCAAATAATTTTTGGTTTCCTAAATTAACACAAAAACTATTTTCTTAAAACACATAAAAAATACTATTTTAAAAAGCACACTCGCACACATTCTGAATTATTTTATTGAAAAATATGAAAAGGAAACAAATCGAGTGGCGATTGTTTTGTAATATCTTAAAAACAGAGATGCATGTGCACATATTATTTGCGGGTATGTGACAATTGATAAAAGTTGAGTGATTTTGAGTATTCTCCAGACGAAAACTAGCTTGTAAGGTAAGAATTTATCACACGCTTATAAACTCGTCATCATCTCATTCTACAACTAGGGATTGCAAAAATACTCGCAGGTATTCGACTTAACGGGTGAGTTTAAAATATCATTAATGAGTATGAATATTTATTGGGTGAGTACTTTTTTTACCCATTATAAATGGGTAACATATGGGTAATACCCAATGGGTATTGGGTACCCATTTAACATATTTCGGTTACTCATGTTACACGACCCATGACCCATGACCCACGAGCCACGACTCTGAGTCATGACCCACGACACATAACCCCGAGCCCGACCCTGATCCATGACCCATAACACACGATAATATGAAATAATTATATATTCTTGATCTCATTTAAGTAAAAATGTCACTTGCAGTTGAATATTAGTGCAGAAAATGTGTAAAGAGAAGAAGATTCTTCATTACTTCTTGAATAACCATTACAGAGATATATATAGAGGAAGCTGCTGGATTAACTTCAAAACTAACAAACAAAACATAAAACTATATGCTAACTAACTCTAAAATATAATGATTACACGTGGCATAAGATAAGATATCATCTCTAATACTCCCCCTCAAGATAGAATTGGGGAATGGATATTCAAAACAACCATCTTGGATAAAATATTGAAAAGTGAAGAAGCTGGTAAAGGCTTTGTGAAAACATCAACAAGTTGATGTTGAGTTCAGATAGGAAGAAGCTTAATAGTGCCTTCAGCGAGCTTGTCACGAATGAAGTGACAGTCAATTTCAATGTGTCTCATTCGTTCATAAAAAATAGGATTGCTAGCAATGTGAACAACAACCTGGTTGTCACAAAACATCAAGGCAGGTGAAGGAGTAATCTGTAAATCTAAGAGTAGCTGCTGAATCCAAACAAGCTCACTAGCTGTGCAAGCTAAAGCTCGATACTCAGCTTTAGCTGAGGAACATGAGACAATGTTTTACTTCTTGGCTTTCCAGGAGACCATTGAGTCACTAAGAAAAATGCAGAAACCAGTGACTGATTTCCCTGCGTCTAGATAAGATCCCCAATCTGCATCAACAAAGGCTCGAAGCTGAAGTGTTGAAGAAGAAGAAAATTGAATACCTTGTCTAGGAGTAGATTTGAGATACTGCAAGAGATGATGAGCAATATCAAGATGAGGTTTTCGAGGTTGTGAAACGAACTGACTAAGGTTGTGCACAACAAAGGTGACATCTGGTCTTATAGTAGTCAAATAGAGAAGTTTTTCAATCAATCTTCTATAAAGCATCTTCCAATAAATCTCCTTCAACATAGCTAAGCTTTGATTTTGGATCTATAGGTAGAGAAACTGGTTTACAAGCTAAAAAATTAGTATCTTCCAAAAGTAGTAAAGTGTAGTTTCTTTAAGATAAGAAAATGCCTTTTGATGATCGGGCTATTTCCAATCCCTGGAAGTATTTCAAAATGCCAAGATCCTTAAGTTTAAAATGGTTATGTAAAAACTCCTTGAGACAATTAATTTATGTACTACTAAAACCAGTGATGATAATATCAACTACATATACCAACAAGGAAATAAAAGAGGTACATTTACCTTTGATAAAGAGAGAGTAATCTAACTTAGATTGAAGAAAGACATGTTGAAGTAAAACTTGAGAAAACTTGGAAAACCATTACCTGGAAACTTGTTTCAAACCATATATTGATTTGTGTAACTTATATACCAATTTCTCCTAAGTTGTGCATGCTGCAAAGTTGGAGAATAACCAAGAGGAAGATCCATGTAAACCTCCTCAAACAAATCTCCATGCAAAAATGCATTATTTATGTCCATTTGATATAAAGGCTAGTTGTGAATAGAAGCAAAAACAAGTAAAATTTTGATACTAACTAGCTTGGCCACTGGTGAAAAGGTCTCTATAAAATCAAGTCCCTCTTGCTGTGTATATCCCTTTGCCACTAAACGAGCCTTGTACCTTTCAATGGTGCCATAAGATCTATTTTTAATTCTATAGACCCATTTGCACCTATTGAATGTTTGTACTTTGGAAGAGTAACAACATACCATGTATGATTATCTTCCATAGCTTATAACTCACATCTCATTGCCTCTTGCCAATGAGGAAATTTTACTGCTTGATGATAAAACTGAGGCTCAAATTGAGAAAAAACTATCATAAGGAATGTGTTGTGAGATGAAGATAAGGATATGTAAGAGAAATAATGCGATAAAGGATATGCGGTGATAGTCATAGGTAAGGCAGTCTTAGAAAGAAGGTTGCAATGAAAATCTCTTAAGTAAGATGGGATTTTGGTGGGTCTACTTATTCTTCTAAGAAAAACAGTCTGATTACTACCCTCCCATTCATAAGAGAGTGGTAGTTGTCACCCGTTCTTTCCCAACAAAAATGGAAAAAAAGGGCTGTATCACATCGAGATGTCGATTCGTTTTCCGCCCCCAATGAGAAAAATGATTCATTTGAATGAAACTTGAGTTCTGTTTTAGTTCTTATCAATGATTGAAGAAATGAAAGAGATCCGTAGCCAACCCATATATGCTTTAGACCTGCATTCTCCTCTTATTTTTTTGTGGCTTCTTCATAACAAAGAGCTTCCTGATCTTTGGCAACTAAGGGCTTATAGAGGTCTTCTTGTTGGTTGTTAGGTCTTCGACTACATTGAACAAACTAGAACGCCTGGTATGCCGCTCCGCGAGCAAGGAGCGAGAGAACATAAATCTAACCTAATATCATGAATATCCTTCGCCCGTCTAATCGAAGGCTTGTTCCGGTAAATGGTAGGAATATAAGTAGGATTGTTGTCATTCATTGGAATTCCATCTGGAACAACATCTCTAGAAGAAGGAAGTGATGTGTCAATGGGGTTTTGAGTTGGAGAGTAGTCTATAATATTATTAGCAGGTTTATGTAAGGCAAAATCAGAAAAAGGGTCTGTAATGTTACTTGAAGAAGGTAAATTATGGAATGGAAAAATCTGTTCATGAAAGACCACATATTTAGAAATAAAAAAGGTTTTAGACTGAATGTTGTATAATCTATAACCTTCGATACCTGGTGGATATCCAACAAACATACAAGGAATGGCTCATGGTTGAAACTTGTGTCTATGAGAAGGAAGTGTAGAGGTAAAACATAGGCTACCAAACACCTTGAGGGATTGATAATCAAAAGGAACTTTGCACAAAAGTTCAAAGGGAGTTTGATGCTTCAGAATCTGAGATGGAGTCCTATTAATGAGGTACATGGCTATGAGTACACATTCTCTCCAGAATGTAATTGGAACCCTTGACTGAAAGTAAAGAGCCCTAGTAACATTAAGCAAATGTTGATGTTTCCTCTCCACCATTAAATTTTGTTCAGGTCTTTCTACACAAGAATACTAATATATGACTCATTTTATATTAAAAACTCCGTGAAACGTAGTTCTGGTGCATTACTGATATGAACTTCTTGATTACAGTACTAAAATGAGTTCAATCTTAGAAAAGAACTCAGATATAATGTCATGAGCTTCAGATTTTTATTTCATGAGGTACACCTAAGTAAACCGTGAGCTATCATCCACAAATGTAAGAAAGTATCTAAAACATGAATGTGTATGTATATGATAAGGACCCAAAATGTCACAATGTATAAGATCAAAAGGTGAAGCACTTAAGTTATTATGAGAAACAAAAGAAAGCCTTCTTTGTTTAGCCAATGGACAAATTGTACAAGGAGATGAATGTTGCTTATTACAAACCAAAGGAAATATGTTATTCAAACTCTCAAGTTTCTTGCAAGATAAATGACCTAATCTGTTGTGCCAAGTGTTAGCATTAACAATTACTTTATTAACAGAAAAAAGTAGTATTACAGTAAAACTGGCCTTCAGCATCAATCACATAGAGGCCTTTAATCCTTTCACCCTTACCAACCGTCCTCATGGTTTGTATGTCTTGAATGAGGCAACATTTTATAAAGAACATCATAAAGATGGAACAATCTTTGGTCAATGCATTCATTTAAATCAAATTGAATATGAATTCTGGGACAAACAAGACATTATGAGAATTAAAGTTGAGGTAAGTTGTAGTGATGCAGTAAAAGAACACTGAAATTCTCTTATGATCTGGAAGAATTACACAAGAATTCAGAATTGGCTTCAAGAACATGAAATCATCCTTACTAAAAAAATATGACTAGTTGCTCCAGAATATATGGCCCAATGCCTAGTAGAACTCAGATTTGGTTTAACAATCACGTTAAAACAATTACCTGATATGTGAGAAACTGCAATATCAATATTTACTCCTCCTGATTTTACAATTATGATTTGAGTGCTTAATAAAGCCATAAGCTTTTGGCATTGATCAGAATTGAGCATCTAAAGGAAATCAATAGCACCAGCCTGTGACTTAGTAGTACTCTCCTCATTAGAATTTGTAACTTGGTTGATAAAAATATACCCCTTATGTTTTAAAATTGGAATTTGAGTCAGATTTTGACCTTGTTTTATAGCCTGAAGGATAACCAATAAGCTTGTAACACTTATCAATTGTGTGACCATTGTATCCACAATGAGTGCATACTGGTCTCTCTTTTCTTGGATATTTGCCTTGATTGCCATTATCGTTTGGCTTTTATATTACATTGAAAGCCATTGAATCTGTCTAAGAAGAGTTCCAAGAGGTGAATGGATGTTCCATTGCTGTTTGTCCTGATTAATAAGTGCAAAAACCTTATTAAAGGCAGGAATTGGATCCATTAACAACATTTGTTCGCTGACTTGAGAAAAAGAATCATTAAGTCCATTAGAAAGGACATAATATACTCCATTTGATACTGTTATGTTAAAGCTTTAGTACCTCCACAAATGAATTGTCTTAAGTGCAAACAGGTCTGTAATTGCTGAACTCTTCCCAAATTGTCTTTGATTTGGTAAAATATGCACTTAAATTCAATTGGCCTTGAATGTGATTCATGAGATCCCTACATAATTGAAAGGTAAGAAGGCCATTTTTTGTGAAAATATCTTTTTCAAATCTAACCAAATGTCATATGCAGATTCAACAAAGATAATACTGGCTGAGATTTCCTTGGAAACAAAATTCAGAATCCAGGAAATGACTATGTTGTTGTTCTGGATCCAAGCACTAAGAAGAGAATCATTATTTACAAGTCAAGTAATGGTTCCATCAATGAATCCGAGTTTGTTCTTAACTGAAAGAGAAATCACCATGGCTCGACTTCAAGATGCATAATTCTCTCTAGTTTAGAGTTGCAAAACCAGAATCAGACCTAGATTATCAGAATGATGGAGGCAGTAATGACTACTACCATCATCAATGGCATAAATTTGAGAAGCAGAGTTTGTAGAAGTTTGAGAAGCAGAGTTTGTAGAAGTTTGAGAAGCAGCTTATGTCAACATGATTGGATTTGACCAAAAGAAGAATCAAACATAAGTAAAGTTTCAATCATATTTGATTGAAAATAAAATTTTGATTGAACTTGGTCGAGTAATGAAAAACAGAGATCACGAACAATAGCAATTTTAATGCTCTGATACCATATTAGTGCAGAAAATGTGTAAAGAGAAGAAGATTCTTCATTAGTTCTTGAATAACCATTACATATATATATATANGAGAGAGAGATAGCTGCAAAACTAACTAACAAAATAGAAAACTATATGCTAACTAACTTTAAAATAGAATGATTACACGTGGCATAAGATAATATGTCATCTCTAATAGTAAGTAATCTTGGACGTGACAATCATTATAGCTAGTTTTTCTATAAGCTGTGTTGATGATGATATAATATATAAACCCTAATTATGCATCTCGAATCCAACAAATATATATATATATATATATAGACACACACACGTGTGTGTGTGTGTCTGTATGTATATGTGTGTGTGTGTGTGTGTCTGTATAAGTGTGTGTGTGTATAGACTATTTGGTTTTTCTTCTTTAATTTTTACTTATTTTTAGAAATAGGATATTGTATTAAGTTCACTCATCGTTCTCTATTGAGTATTTGTTTTATCGTATTTATATTCATGTAATAAAATAATTTAGATCGGTATAGGTCTTATATTGTATGCAGATCATATACTAATTTATGTACATATGTACCAAAAAATGCCATATATAGTACATGACATGCACACTGAACACTATAAGAACTATGGTATTCTACAGGGTTTAAATACAGGGATTGCACTCTCCTCTTGTTAAAAACTCAAAACAACAAGAGTTTTGAAGAATCAAGTAAAACCAATTCTTGTTAAAAGTGAAAAAAATGGGAGGGAAAATTAAGCAAAAGCGGGACTTAATTGGAGGCAGAACTTAAAAAAATTGGAGACAAGAGACTTAAGCTGTTTCCTTCTCGAGTTCTCATAAAAGCTCAAATCTTTGATTTTCAGAGAGAAGGTCAAATTGTTGCGTCTCTCTTTGGGTTATTTTTGGATTTGTCAAAGCCCAGCAGAAGTCATAATAAAAGTACCAATTCATTGCCAGAAAAGAATCAACACCAATTTTTGGTCTTAGATAATGGTGATCAAGAGCTTAAAATGGTTAGTTTTAATCGTAGTTTTTATTTACCTGATTCACCTATATTTTTATTCCTTACCTTCCATTAGTTATCATGCTTCCACTATCCAAAATTTCCTGATGTCAAACATTGTGCTCTGCAATACTTAGGTTCTGATAGTTAGACAGGACCTGAAAATGAGAACTGGAAAAATAGCATCTCAATGTGCTCGTACGATATCAAAACCTCTATTCGTGTTTCTTGTGCCTCATTTTATCTTCATTTCTATTATAAAATGCTCATGTCCAGTGTTTTACATATCCCCTCTTCAATGCATAAATTTTTTATTTATTCTCTTTGTTATGTTGCTAATCTTTCAAACTTTGCAGATGCTGCCACTGGAATGTATGCAGAACTGGTGCAAAGGTATGAATTTGCTACTTATGAGTTTTTTCTCTCTGTTTCAACATAATTATTTTAAGTCATCTATCATTCTGATCCATGCATATAAAAGTGCATCCCTAATATATGTTTAAGCCATCAATGCCTTTTGGGACAGTTGGAGCAATGTGGGTAAGCAAAGATAGTTATGACATGCAAGAATCAACAAGAAATGTAAGCAAGTGATTTCATATTTGAGAGTGTAGTTCCACCTAAATAGTATAACTTCATCTTAAAAGATCTGAAGCTTTTAACAAAATGCACCAGGAATAAGCTACAGGAAGCAACCCAAACCATTGGCCTTCCAACTTTTGTTGTTGCTGATGCTGGACGCAAACAGGTATAAGCTGTACTGTATATCAAAACAGATAAAAATGCCTTGAACTTAACTAAGTTATTGCAATTGATAAGCACAATAATCACTTGACCTTATGGTATTCATCACTTGGGTATTAGATCCTTGAGTAGGTTTCTGATATGGATTTTTGATATAAGTAAATTCTTTGTAGAAGTCTCTTTCTTTATTATAGGTTCACCATGTGAAATTATTAAGTGTTAGTTTGATATCAAAGTTATTAGATCTCGTCTTTATCTTTATAGTGTTTTGAAGGGAGATATTTGAATTAAGTTAATTTGTATCAATTTGCATGTTTATCATATTTCTTTCTTACATTACAGATATGAATTTGGTATCCTATTAGCATACTTTTACATCTATGACTGCAAAAATTTCTTTGGCTCGGTGAAATAGGTGTAATTATGTTATGAAATTTTGTGCATAATTTCTTTCTATGGAGATATTTTTCTGCTGAAGTATGCTGTTATGGAGATATTTTTCTGCTGAAGTATTTTATGGGGATATTTTCTACTGAAGTATGTTATGGAGATAATTTTTCTAATGAAGTATGTTGTTCTGAAATTATATGGAGATATTTTTCTGCTAGTGTGCTTGGAAATGGTGATTCTGAAGATATGAGAGAGTTTGAGGATAGATTTTCATGTACTTGGTTTTGGTTTGCCGCCATTGTTTTCTGAAGGTTCTATGGCTTTAAAGTCTAATTTCTCAAATAAAGTGGTATGTACAATAGGCCAAGAGAGTGTTTATTATGTTACTCTATTTTACTCTACTTTTTTAAGTATAATATGTAGATGATTGCTTGTTTGTAGGTATCTAGAACTCTTCGGAATTGTTGTTTTGAAGTAGCGGAATAACTACCGTATCGGCTCTTGATGTCTGACTTTCTTTTGGCCTGTTTTACTTCTTCAAGTTGCATGGTTTTGTGAAACTCTTTTTATATTTTTCATTTATTGGAACAAGTTTGCTTGTATATTTTAAGGATAAGTTAGTTATTTTTCAAGTTAGATTTTTTTTGTAAGTTGATCAAATGAATAATATAAATCTTTGTTGAAATGATTAAATGTTAATGTTGTCAATTATTATATTGGCGCTCTTTATGCTCCTTAAAATTATTCTTTTGAAAGTGTTTAATATGAATACTTGATTATAACAATGAACCTTATGATATTTAACTTTATAGGATATAGAATATCTATGAATGTTAATTCACAAGTATTAAAACTACATATTGAATAGGGGTCCGATTACCTTATTAAACAACGTTATTCAAGAGTCGAATAATCCTGTTAAATGCGAGATACCACAGGGATTTTAATATGAGGGGCTGTTACAGATGCCGCATGATCCCTGTGGATTACTTTTCACGGGGATATTTGTCTCTTGTAGAATGTCATATTTCTTGTAGTGAAAACAACTCCCAAGTGACATACATTAATACTTTGAAATATTTATTGAGTGACAAGTAGGATTTTCGCAGTTTGTTAAGCCCCCACACTCATCTCCTAGAGGTCGTGGACTCTAGTCATATTCTCTTATTCCCCTTAAAAATTGTAATGTAACTCTGGCAAAAAAAGAAATATTTGTTGACTACTTTTTTTTTCAATATTGGCTAATTCCGTTCGGCATCATGGACTTAGCCATAATTAAGATGTTATGTAGTGTTCGTGCCATCATTTCTTGATGAATTGTTTTCTATGCAGGCAAGAAAACTGGAGTATTTGCGTCACCACATTTGGAATAGGAAAATGGACAGGTGAAAGCCGCACCTCGGATGTCAATACAAATTTGAATTTCTCGTCATAAATTTATTTTTGTTTTTGATACATTTGAATCCTATGGAGGAGCTCACAAATTTAGTGATTTCACTGTGAAATAGTTTTCGTCGATAAGGTTGATGGGAAGTCGTTACAACAACTAAATAAAAAGAAATGTGTTAACTATTTGAGTTAAAAAGGTTAATGAAGTAGATTTTGAAGTATAATGTTGATAAATTTATTTAGTTGTAAGTAAAT
Source organism: Datisca glomerata (assembly GCA_003255025.1). Classification (NCBI taxonomy): domain Eukaryota; kingdom Viridiplantae; phylum Streptophyta; class Magnoliopsida; order Cucurbitales; family Datiscaceae; genus Datisca; species Datisca glomerata. The sequence goes on from QANY01008203.1 coordinate 203,329, forward strand.
TTACATATGTTGTCAGTGTTGAATACTATATGTTTCAAAATGGAAGCGCAGAATAATCTAATAATTTTTATTTCATTCCCCTAGCGGCTAAAGGTAAGTTCAAGTCGGAAACATAACATGGAGACTAAAGCGTTAGAATTTTTGGCTTTCAAGCTTGATAAGTCATTCAATGTAGGCTGCTTGTGTGATTTCCAGTTGCATATTCTTGGAATTTCTGTAGCAATCTTTTTTTCCTATTGATTTCGTTTATTTGAAATGCCTGGGATTACCACATACGCTCAAACAATCAAGGCATACGGGAACCCCCTACCCTATATCCTTGGGCTTTGACATGATTTCTATAATCCTTGATAAATTTAATTGTCAACTCGTATGACAGCCTTCCTCTACCCTATATCCTTGGGCTTTGACATGATTTCTATAATCCTGGATATGTTTCAAACAAGTTATCATCACGAAGTGTGTCAATGTGTTGAAGGTCATTCTTTATGCTTTCTTGCCTTCCCAATATAAAATTTTCCAAGAAATAGAGTTTACTATTTTTCAGCTTGTATTCTTCTTTGACTCCTTTCATTGCATCAAGGAGAAGGAAATGTTTTCCTTGTAATTGATTTTACTCTAGACAAAAATGATGTCTCTCAACTTACCCGTTGATAGCTCCCCTTTGTGAAAGAAAGGATATTCACCACATTGCACCCCCGTTACTAGGGCAAACTTCCTTTAGTCGAAAGTTTATCACGTTCCATCTAGTTGAAACATATTCCATCTATTTTCCCTATATTTTGGCATTGCCTTTTTCCTTCTAACCAGATACATAGATAGTTGTGAAATGAAGCTCTGAATATCGATGTCAAGCAAGTGTCTGAAACATGGATCCTAGAAGGCTTTTTGTTGTCAGCCATTTAAAATTTTCGATATTGTCAACAGGACAGACATGCCGAAGTTTAGATTGAATCTTTGCTTTATTTTCCAGATGCTTGACAACACAAGCAATGAGTTGTCATACAAAGATAAATATATTATTTCAATACAGTAACTAATTTATTGATAGTTATTATTTGTAATTTATAGATGGTTTACCTTTGATTTGTAGCATTGTCGTCCTCTTCTTTCTCAGATTCTTCACCTATGGCTTCATTGTTTTCCTCAACATCATCATATTCATTACGTCTTCTTCTTCACCATCTTTTTCTTTATTCTCTTCATATTCTTCTTCATCATCTTCATTTTCTTGATCTATTTCTTCCTCCTCGTGTTCTATTGATTGCGTTTCCATTATTTCTAGGGTTTGCTGCTTGTGTTTCCATTTCTTGCATTGTTGATTGTGTCTGTTGTTTGTGTTTTAAATAATTCTTCAGATTCTAGTAGCGGTTCTTCAGGTTGTTGTACTGTCGCTGTTGTTGTCATTCATTTTTGTTCCTTTTTACGAGTCATAGATCTTGTTCGATGTGATGGTTCTTCTAGTTGCTTATATTTTTTTGTAATTGTCTTAACTCGAGATATTTGTCAAGCATAACAATACAATTATAGCATACATAAATTTAGATTATGGAACCAGTATATAAATTAGATATTAGCAATATCCAATTTATATACATTACACATAGTTAGTGTAACTGTGTTTAATATTTCAGATTTTTTTTGTGTTCATAAACAAAAAGAAAAATCACATTACTTCCCGTAAATTCTACATATCAGAGTATTCAATACATTTTACCTAAAAAACTTTCTTTTTTCTTTGTCCATACAAACTAAACAAACACAATGGAAGATTAACTAAATTTGTTAAAATGTTATCCCACATCGCCTAGACTTGCTCATTATGTGCTAGTTATAAGTCTTTAGTACCACTCTCTTTAACACTTAGGTAGGAGTGATCGGACTGAACTTTTCAACTTGATATCAGAATTTCGTTGTGCTGCTTTATCATACCATTTATTTCCGAAATTCGTAGCAGTTTATTGATTCTGTAGAAGCTTCCTATTTGTTTTTGTGGATTCTTGCAGGAGAATATCTTTCTTTTTGCGTGATGTCATGGAGGTTGGATTAATGGAGTGTGGAGGCACGAGTTTTGTGGGTATACATGGATTCTGTTTTGAAAATGAGAAGAGTTTGAGTTGATGATCTGTGTAGTTGTAGTCAGACGACTACACTTAGTTTATACACATGTCAATGATCGGAAAGTGCATCTGTTTTATTTTTTATTTTCTATCTCCCGCCTTTTCTTTTTTCGTTTAAACGCACTGTTTCATTTTATTGGTTTTAAATCGGGCGGTCTACAGTTACACGTGTTCTTGAGCCTTTTTTATGCGTAATTGTAGCACATGTTTAGGCCTTATTTTAATTAAGGGCTGGTCATTTACCATTGCTATTAGATTGCTTGACCATTTTTATAATTTAAAAGTTGAGCGATCAGTTTGCTACATGGATGGCTCGAATGAGCCATCTGTGTAGTTCTACCAATAAATTTTAGGGACTCTTTAGAGGCCCTAGACCCAAGCCTAAGACATAGCATAGCAACAATGCTAAATATGCAAACAAGAGCATGAAAATTAATTCAAAGTGCACCGCAGCTCTTTCAAATGAAAATTCATGGTCTTCTCCATAAATCATTGACTAATTTTATGACTTTTCATAAGCTCTTTCGTACTTGTTACGAATGTGACTTTTGGAATAATAAAAGTATAGTACTCATTTCATGGTTCTCTTTCATTTATTGTAATCAAGAGCCAAATATATTAGAGTAACGTTATCCCAAGTGGCCAAAAATTGTTCCAAATGATCTATCATTGACCATTGGTTGATCAATGACATTGGCTTATTCAAGAAGAAATCACCACTAGTTGGATAATTAGAGTCCATACTATATATGAAAAAATAAAATTTATTAATTAGTAATTCTTGATTGACTAAGTTATAGATAATTTTATTTGATCTTGTGAAACGTTCAACATTCATGGTTAATTACCATAACTTTTTTAAGATATGTTTGAACAACAACCATAAATGATTAGAATTATCTTGATTACTACTTTCTAGTTTGCTTTTGGTATTGTTTATGCCCATTATAAAGAGACATTTAGCTTATAGTGAGAGTCATATAAGACGTAAAGGAATAAGTAGAATTTGATCAGAAGTGTAGAAATGGTGTTGGGGAGTAAGAAAAAGTTTGTAGTTATTCTACTGCTTTTGATGGCTTCTTGCTTGGTGGAGGGTGACAAACATTTGTATTACTTTAAGCTTAATCTGTTATGGCCTAATAGCTATTGCAACCTAGGCATCAAGACATGCAAAAGACCAATTCCACAAGACTTTAAAGTACATGGTTTCTGGCCCCGTATGGCTAATCACCAGCGTCCTCGACAACCTAGTTATGGTTCTTATGTTAACAAGGAAGAGGTAACTCAACCCACATGATTCATTTTTTTTGGGTACTTTGGTGCTCTAAAACATAATTAGTTAATTATTGTATAGGTAGGAAAATGGAATTTCTCTGAAACTCTATCTTCAGTTTGGCCTAACTTTTTAGTGGGTCAGAAAGATTCATATTTTTGGCAATGGGCGTGGAATAAAGATGGGATATATAGTGGTATGACTGCGGAGAACTACTTTTATTTGGCAATACAATATGCCAACAAGTATACAAATTTATATCGTTCTTTGATGAAGTCAGGTACTCAATTAATTAATAGTGTAATTTGTTTCTAAGTTTGCTGAATTGGTAGCTACTTTGAAAAAATTTAAGCAGTTAGAATTGTTTCATTCTAATGTTTATTGGTTAAAATAATCAGGTGTCGTGACTCCTTCTGATCAACTTTATCGGCAAGACATTTTATATGGTGAAATATCAAGTATTTTACGTACTAAGCCAGTTATTAAATGCAACAACTATAAGGATGTTAAACAACTCTCTGATGTCACAATTTGCATTAATACACGTGGAATAGCTTTTGATTGCCCGTACACATTTGTTAACTGTGGAGATGGAGAAGAAAAGATCTTATTTGCTACAGAAGAAACTGTATTTCTATCTCGGTATTGTTTATATAGCTCAATCCTTTACATGGTCCATTACACCCTTTTTGTTATTCACTCTCTGCATTAGACATTTCTTTTATATCACTCTTCCAGATATGTTTGGATATCGAGAACTATGAAGGAAGAAAACAAATTATAGGCTATGTATTTATTTTTGGTTGTATCAGAAAATATATGGAGAAGAAACTGTGATGTGATGAACATTTCTTGATCTCATTTGAATAAAAATGTTATCTTGCAGTGGAATATTTGGTAGAAATTCTGCAAACTTCCGGAAGGAGCGACTAACTTAATGTAAGCAATCCCGGACAATTTGTTGATGATGATATAGCACATAAACCCTAAGTATGCATCTCCAATTCCACATATATATAAGTTCGCTCGTCATTCTTTGTTGGGTATTTTTTTTTCTCATATTCATATTCACGTGGTAAAATAATTTTAGATCAGTAAAGTTCTTATATTGTACGTGGTTTCTTTTTGGATCACATGCTAGTTAGGTACATTGTGACCGATAAATTAAGCACAATAATTTCTCGTTATGTAACATTCTCTCTACTTTGTTTCTTGTCGAGTGAAATATATATACTTATTAAAACTAATGAAAGATTGATGTAATTTGTCCATAATTCATTTCTTTGGCATTAATATTTGGAACTAAATCAGCAACAAAGGTAGGATCAAGTCTAAACCATTTCTTGATGAATTGTTTTCTATGCGGGCAAGAAAACCGGAGCATTTGCATCACCACACTTGGAATAGGAAAACGGACAACTGAAAGCCTCACCTCGGATGTCAATACAGATTTGAATTTCCCGTAGCATAAGTTTTTTTTTGTTTTTGATACATTTGAATCCTATGGAGGAGCCCACAGCTTTCGTGATTTCACTATGTAATATTTCTCGTCGATAAGGATGATAGGAAGCCGTTACAACACCTGAGTTTAATAAAGAGGATTGTGTTAACGATTTGACTTAAAAGCTATTGTCAAGTAAGCTAGGCAAGACATTGTTTCTAATTGTTTTGGAAATTATTTTTTTTTTCAGAAAAATACAAGAAGCATCGTCAAATAAAGGACATTTTCTTCTTTTCTTTTTTAATGGTCTAATAAAGATGCATTTAAAAAAAAAAATCTAAAGATGCGTTTTGTTTTCACAGAAAATCAAAACCACGAAGCAAAAATTGTTTGTCCTTTGTGGTTTGTCTAATATACTTGCTCTCTAGAAATCTGTATTAACTCAGTAGCAAGTTGAAACATAAAATTCTTACCTGATTTTACCAACGAACGGTAGATATTAGCATACAATTGGGCAAATTGAACCGCTAAATAAAAGTAATTTTCTGGACTCATGTGAGTGCCAGACCCATGATTATACCATTCTCGCTCCCAGAAATCTCTATCACTCCGGTGCATGTCAAAGTTTGGCCAATATAAAGTTAGAGTGCTAGAGAAATTCCAGTTTTGAAACTACAAAAGCAGAAAATTAAATTAAAATTAGTAAAGAAAGTATTATGCTAACTTATTTACGTACACTGATTTGTGATGAAAACGAGTAAAAAATTTATTAGTTTCATGGATTATTAATCATGTTTACTAAAATGAAAAATAATGAATACGTACCTGATCAATGTTGGGAAAGGCATAAACTGAGAAATTTCGAACATGGTAATCATGGTGATGATTAATTATGTAGGGCCACATGCCATGAACTTTAAACTCTTGTGGAATTGGGGTTTTGCACCATTTAAAGTGCTGACTACAATAGGTATTAGGCCATACGAGGATAAGCCTGAAATAATCAAAACTTGGTTCACTCTTGACGATGGACCAAAGCACGAACAACATAAGAAAAACTGTATTTCTGTTACCCTTAATCATCATTTCCATACTTCTAATTCAGATTATGATTTGATACAAGCTCACCTAATTCTTTTATAACCGATTAATAATTCTTGAATTTTTATTTAAACAAAGTTAATATAAACTATTGATAGTTTTTCTTCTTGTTTGTTTTCCTTACAAAATTATAGGGTGTCATTAGCCAATAAAAAGAATTTATTTACGCTAGCTATGTCATCTATTTAGATCAACCAGTGTCTGAATAGGGAGTATATAAATTAACAAATTAATGCTCAAAAGACTTTTGTAATTTGAAAGATGGTTTGAGAGGACCCATGTTTTTTAGGCCGACACATGTAATGGTGGATTTGACTTTCAATACAATATCGAATGGGTATCAAAGAATGATCTAAAAAGAACAGGATAACGAATGTGGTCTCTAACAATTGTCAAATTAAAGATTCCTACATGTGCCATTAAATTGGGCCACCAGAGGAGAGCCCAATAATGATTGACCATGACTGGCCATTTAGTTATACAAACCCAATAATTGCACGTGATTTTTAAGTAATTAGATAAAATAATAGTAACTAATTAGATTTTTATCAATTTTTTTTAAAATATTAGATTTTTATAAATTTTGTTGATATATCCACAATTTTCTAATTTCATGTACTATAATCCTCTTCATTCTATATTTAAATCATTAAAAATCAATTCCAATGAAAAAATGATTTACACCCTTAAACAACAAATTTGAGATATCATTGTTACCCTTGAATTATTTCGTTTACAACATACCTAATTACATTTCTCAAAATCATTTTTCAAATCAATCAAAACACCCCCTCTCCTAAATTATGTCTCAAAAAATCTTTACAAATCTTACTCTCTAACCACCCTAAACAATATCAAAGTATCTATCAAATCATTAACATAATATTAATTTTAAAAAGTAAGCAATGATTAATAAAATATAATTAAAACCAACACGTTTAAAAAATAAAAGACAAAAGACCAAGTCTATATAAGTTTTTGTCAAAATTTTAAATTTCTTTTAAAACTTTCAAAATTTTAAATTTCGATCAATATTTTGAAAAAGTCAGTATTTTATTAGATGATGTAATCAAAATATCATTTCTGCACTAACTTGTTTGATTAAAATAAAACAACAAGTATTGACATTAAATTGAATCCACAAGAAATAAAATTTTAAATGACCATCTAACAACACACTCAATCAACTCCCTCTCAATCTAGACTGAACCGAATTTAAGGTCTTACAATAATGAAGGACTAGACCCATAAGTTTTGTGCTTATAAATTGAATCAACGTAAAACAACTAGTCAGTTCGGTTGGATTTTACGGTCCATCAAGAAAATTTCTTTTTTCAAGAAGCCACAAGGAATTTAATTAGACATATTTTCAATAATAATTTTAAGTTTTTGATGCATTACAATAATAATAGACAATCTGAAATAAGTCCACCAGCGTGGAGATGATTGAGTTTTAAATCTTCGAGAAATAAATATATAATATTTATGGTAAAGAATGTGAGAAAATAAATATATCAAATATATATGAGAGATGATAAATGGTCGGTTTGGTGTAAAAATATGAAATTTTTTTAGACTAAAAATGAATGTTCAGTTTTTTAAATCTCATACTGAACCGATCAAAGTTATCTAAAAAACTGACCGCACATGTCATTTTTGATTCGGTCTAGTTTAGTTTTATCGATTTGGTCAGTTTTTACACATCCTTAATAAATAAGTCCAATAAAAAATAATTCAAAATAAATAGGTAAAATTGAGAGAATTCTAAATAATTCGAAAACTTGAGTTAACAGAGGGTGTACAAATGTTTACTACAATTAGCTCATCAATATAAGCATATTACTCAAGCTCCCATGCCAAGGCATGGGGCTTAGCCCAAATGCGTGAAAGGAAAAAAATTGATCCCTGCCCATATTGATATAAAGTCTAGTGGAAAATTATATATTTCATCTTTTTTAATAAGTCATCTCTACTGTATTAAAATATGTTTAAAGGGCAGAAATTTGTATGTCCATTTTTATCATTTATAACCTCCTAAAATATAGTACAATTTAGATATTTTCAAATATTGTTCATTTAATTCATATATAAAATTATATTCTCTATTTAATAATAAATTATTTTTAGGTTGCTAATAGAACTAAATAGTTTTATAATATTATGTAGTCAAAACTTAATATATGTGAGGATTAAATTTGGATCTTTTATATAGCAAATTTTTCTTTTTAGGTCAATAATAATGATTTTATTATAAATTTATAAATTAAATATGTTGAAATACTTATGATGTCGGGAACATGAATAATTCATATCAATGAATTTAGAAAAAAGATATTAATACATTTTTGAACAAGAGAAACTATATCTTAATATGAAAATCATTTTTCCATTTTACCCTTTATAGCCTCCTAAAATATAGTACAATTTACGTATTTTATATTTTTTCTCATTTAATTCATATATGAAAATTATATTTTCTACTTAATGATAATTTGTTTTTAAGTTTTTAGTATAGTTTTATAGTATTATGTAGTCATAAACTAATATATGTGAGGATAAAATTCGAGATATCTGTACTACAAATTTTTTTTTTAAATCAATAATAATGGTTTTATTAAATTTAGAAATTAAAATGTTGTAATACTTATGATATAGAGAACATAGAAAATTCATATAATTAAATTTAGAAAGAAAAACAATAATATTTTTTGAATGAGAGAAACTATATCTTAATATGATAATCCTTATATTTAAATAAAATTATATTCAAAGCATAATGTTAGGTAGTGTAATTTAAATATTATAAACAAACTAATGTATTTACATCGTATAACAAATTTTAAAGATATTTAATATTAATTTTAAATCATACGATTATTTAAATTAGTTTAGCACATCCAAAACACATATTTTTCTACTAGTCTACTTAAATGTCTCTTTTTTCTTTATTTACATACATGACCGTTTTTAATGTATGTTTTAATTATCTATAAATTGGGCCATAACCAGATTTAATGTATGTTTTAAGGAAAATAGTGCAGAATGGTGGGCACATGATTCTAATGTCACAAAATTAATTCTTCATGCATTCATTTAACGTTCATTCTAATCTTATAACATATATTAACTCATCAGACATATAATATAACAAAACACATAAACAGCATAATTGAACATTGTTATGAAGAAAGATGCATCATAGTACACTATACTTCACAAAACATAAACATAGTTCTATTATAAATTTTCAGCCATACAATGCAAATAATTACATACGAACATTTCACTTACCTTATATACTTCTGTAAGTTCTTAAAGTTCTAGCCCAGAAAGGATAAAGGAGGAAAATTTCATTCTTAGATGTTTTTCAAACACTAACGGAAGAGAAATAGTTTGGATGTTTGGTTGAGTTGAACCGGTATCGGTTCATTAGGCTAGACCAATTTGATGGGTCCAATTAACTTTCGCAACTTGGAAATAAACACCTAAACAAAATGGGCAAATCACAAAATTCTCAAAAAAACTATGAAAATCTAGTAACCATTTAAAATCATTTCTAAAAATTGATTCAATTGTTTAAGGAATAATAAAATTATTTGGATCACATAACATAACATATTTAATTGTTTAAAACGGTGACAAAACAAATTAATTTGAATCCTAGATCAAGAACACCATTTTCTTTTATGTTACTGTGTAAAAATCCCAACCATAGATTTGATTCCACATAAAATACATGGATGAAGTACTAAGAGCCATGCACAAATCCACTAATACCAACTTAAAGCTTGAATAAAATACATAGATAAAACATCAAAGGCAATGTAAACTAGAAGCCATATAAACTACAATATCAAAATCTGAAGGTTTTGAGTAAAAAGTTGGCATTAAGAAATATGAATTTAAGAAGCCATTGAACAATTCACTTTAAATCTTATGTGAAACCCTTTAACAAAGTGGTTTCAAAACACCCACTGTTTAGCTAGGTGATATAAGGAGATAGAGAGATAAAGAACAAGAGCGAAGCAGAGAGAATTTTACCTAGAGAATTTTGGCAATTGGGAGACTAATGAGAGGGATTGAGAGAACTATAGAGAAGTAGAGAATAAAGAAGCATGATAGAGAGAACAAACTGAGGCAGTAGTGGAAATTAAAGAAAAGGAAACAGAAGAAAAAACAAAGAGGAGAAACAGAGGGTGAGAGAGTTTACCAGAGAATGGGGAGGCGGCAGAACAGAGACAATGGGGGACGGCAAAAATTTCAGCCTAAGTGAAAAAGAAGAGAAAATGAAAGGATTAGAAAGGAGATCTGGAGACGAGCATAGAGGAAGACAATAAACAAAGTAATAAAACACTCACCATAGAGATAAATGACAGTGACGTGAAGGATGACAAAGAGGAGGCAAAGATGGAGAAGAGCAGGGGGCGTGAAGCAGGAAAGAAATTTTTAGAGAGCAGCTGCTAGAAAATAAACGAGAAAGTGAGAGGGGAATGTGTTTGCTGATTTTGAGAAGAGAGTAGCAGTTTTACAGAGAGGAAATGGTTCGTGGTTGCTGAAAGTGAGGGATTGAGCAAATAATAAAACGCAATAAGTGGGGGAAAAGGTAACGACTTCATTTCAAAAGCAAAATGGATAATTTAAATCCCATGTTTGTTATAGTATAACTAAACTAATACTATTGATTTGTTAGTAAAATATGAAATCAATAAAAATCTAATTTGAAAATATGGGTTAGCAAAATTTGTTAATAGAATTTAGATAATCTACACACTAATTTATAACGTGAGCTAAATATCATTAAAATGACCATAGTTTTTAATTTAATGGCAGAGCAATGATTTAAAACATACAATAAAATATGTATATTATAATCAAAGAAAATTGATCAACAATAATAATAATGAGAGCTATACTAAGAAAATACTTAACCATTCTAAGAAAAATAGTTAGCCAGTATACTAACCATAAAAGTCGGGTCTTACATCCTCCCCTCATTATGAAAATATTCATCCTCTAAAATATTTCCGAGTCAATCTTCAAAAAGGTTTGGATAATGAGTCCAAACTTCTTCTTCGCGTTCCCATGTGGCTTCTTCAACCTCATGATTTTTCCAAAGCACCTTCACCAAATGGATCTCTTTAGTTTGTAAAACCTAAGTCTTTTTGTCAAGTATTTGAATTGGTACTTCTTCGTAAGATAGATCTTCATGTAGATGAAGTGGTTTATAACTCAAAACATGGGACGGTTCAGAAATATATTTACGCAACATCGAGATATGAAATACATCTTGTACTCCAACCAAGTCTGGCGGTAGAGCCACACGGTAAGCCACAACTTTAATCTGTTCTAAGATCTCGAAAGGACCAATAAAACGAGGACTAAGCTTTCCTTTCTTTCTGAATCTCATAACTCCTCTCATGGGAGCTATCTTTATAAACACTATGTCACCCACTTCAAATTCCAAGTTCTTCCTACGAGTATCCGCATAACTCTTTTGGTGACACCAAGCAGCTCTAATTCTTTCTCGAATTTTGTAAATAGCATCATTCGCTTGTTGAACCTATCTGGGCCTAATAGATTTCTTTTACCAACTTCATCCCAATGGATTGGCAACTGACACTTTCATCCATATAAAGCTTCAAATGGTGTCATCCCGATTGTTGCCTGATAATTGTTATTATATGCAAACTCAACGAGATCCAGCTGATGATTCGAACTTACCTTGAAGTCCAAAAGACACGCTTTGAGCATATCCTCAGTTTTTGAATGATACTTTCTGACTGACCATCAGTCTGAGGGTGAAAAGCTGTACTAAAACTCAATTGCGTACCCAAAGCTTCTTAAAGACTAAGCCAAAATTTGGAGGTAAATCTTGGATCACGACATGATACAATGGATATAGGTACACTATGAAATCTGACGATTTCTTTCACATACTTATCCCAATCTTCTACTAAAAATGTTATACGGCCTGGTTGGAAGTGGGCAGACTTAGTCAATCGATCGAATATAACTCAAATAGTATCATATCCCCTCACAGTCCTTGGTAATCCCAATACAAAATCCATCAAAATATGTTCCCATTTCCATTTAGGTATCTCTAGAGGTTGCAAAAGGCCGGCCGAACGCTGCATTCAGCCTTCACTTGTTGGCAAGTAAGACACCATTCCACAAATTTCGCTACATCATCACGCTTCATACTATTCCACCAGAAGTGTCATCGTAAATTATGATACATCTCCGTACTACCCTGATGAATAGAATAGGGAATGTTGTGTGCTTCATTTAGTATGTCTTTCTTCAGATTTGCGCTATCATTTACCACCACTCTATTATTAAATTTTAGTACACCTTCACTTGAAATTGAAAAGTTCATCCACTTCTCTCATCCCAATTCCAATATAATCTTTATTAATGTAGCATCTCCATGAACATCACGAATCCATCTTAGAGTGTATATTTGATTATTAAATATGCAAGCCTAGCTGTAATATCTTGAACAAATATTTACGATTCCAACCACTCCATATCATTTTGAATAGATCGATGATAATCAATGAGAGTGGCTAAAATACCCGATTTCCTACTAAGTGCATCTGCTACTACATTAGCCTTACCAAGATGGTAATTAATGATACATTCATAATCCTTAACAAGTTCCAACCATCCGTGTTGCCTTATATTAAGCTCATTCTATGTGAACATGTACATTAAACTCTTGTGATCCGGGTATATTTCTACCTTCAATCCATAGAGATAGTGACGCCAAATCTTCAAAGCATAAACTCCTATGTGAGTTCTAAATCATGGGTCGGGTAATTTTACTCATAACCTTTTAGCTGTCGTGAAGCACAGGCAATGACCTTCCCATGTTGCATCAATACACACCCAAACCCTTTGCTTGATATCTTGAAAACACAAGCTCCCTCAAGTTGATCAAACAAATCTTCTATTCAGGGTAGAAGGTACTTATTTTTAATGGTAACTTTGTTCAACTTCCTATAGTCGATAAAAAGCCTCATAGATCAATCTTTATTCTTCACATAGAGAATAAATGCACCCCAGAATGAGACACTGGGATGAATGAGGCTCTTGTCCAATAACTCTTGTAGTTGTTCCTTAAGTTCTTTTATCTCTGCAGGTGCAATACACTATGAGGCCTTAGATATTGGAGATATCCCGAGAATTAACTCGATGTTGAAATCTACTTATATAATAGGTGGTACGCGTGACAACGTCTTAGGAAAAAATTACAGGAAAACTTTAACCACCTTGATATCACTCAGCTCTAACGCCAACTTCTGTGTGTCCAACACGCTAGCCAAGTAGCCCCAACAACCATTGCTAATCAATCGTCTGGCTTATAGGGACGATACGATTGGAGGTAGTGTGTGCAAACACGATCCTTTAAACTTGAAGCTTAACTTATTCAGAGAGTTAAACATGACCTTCCGTTCACGATAGAGGATATTGACATAGTTAGAAGCTAGCCAATCCATACCAAAAATAACATCAAATCCATACATACTTAAAAGAGTAAGAGTAGCCTCCAACACTCTATCAAAAATAGCTACAGAACAAGATTTGATGGCCTTATCTGTATACAGAATATCACCCAAAGGGGTGGACACACAAAGCTCAACCTCAAGAGGTACCATACCACACTCAACTTCCTAGAGAACTTAGCAGAAATAAAAGAATACGTAGAGGAAGAATCAAATAATACAAAAGCGGGAACTCCATGAATGAGAAGTGTACCTGATACCACATTCGAAACGTCTTCCAAATCAGCCTTAGTCATGTCATAAACCTTCCTTTTGTGCTTTGCGTATGTTCATGATCCTTTGACTGTTAGGCTTGTCCTTCATCTCAGGGTAGTCTTCCAAAAATGCCCAATTTCACCATAATAAAAATGCTCCTACAGCCTTAACCCGAGTTAAGGTATGTGCTAGACGAAACTAACAAAACTACTTATTCTAAGGAAAATAATATGAAGAATTTCTATTTAATATTATCATTAGAAATCATAAATCTCAATGAAGATCTTCATATAGGTCTTCTTCTAGATCTTCTTCTTGATCTTCCTCTGCACCTTCTTGTGGACCTAGGGCTCTTGGGATAATGTATGCCCAGTGGCCATAACCAGATGCATAATCCTTAACGATAAATGCCTGAATCTCATCTCGTGAACGCCTATGAGCCAAACATAAGGATTGTATAACTTGCTCATCGTTGGATCCAATCCACTCATCCCTAACGTCATCATGCCTCGCTAAAAAATGTTGAATTCCCACCTCTCGGGAAAAACTCTAGCTACATGATGATACTGCCCCTCTATGCTTAGTGCTGAAGCACGATTATGTGCTCCCCTCCTGACGATCCGTGGATTCTATACCCTAATCAGACGTCTATGATTTGGATCTAGTTACATCTTTCTTGTAAATCGCCTAGGAAGAAGGGAGAAATTAGACTGCACGTTAGAAGTTTCTTCATCATTAACAGTCGATCCAGAGTTGTTAAAAAAAACTCATAGCTTAGACAAACACAAATATCATTCCGAGATCGCATATCAATAATTCAATATTGTATCCTTGTCACAGATATCGGAACCCTAAATTCTGGCATAGACTCTTAAAATTCAGAAAAAAAAAATGATTCATGAAAAATTCCACCAATTAAATGAAAAGTTAGAAAACTTTCAGCAGAAACCTTTGTCTACAGAACCATAATCGCTCTGATACAACTGTAACATCTAAACAATTTAACCAAGTTTTAGTTAAATATTACCAAAAATATCGCAGTAGCCAGTTTAATTTTTTTATGAACAAACTCACATTAAATACGATAATGTATTATAGAAAATAAAATCCTTCGTCAAACTCCTAATTACATAAAAAGAAATTTTATTTAATAAAACATTGAAGAACCCAAGAGTACGTGTTTTGAAGTCTCACGATTTAACTTAAATAAAACCAAACATCAAATAAACAATTACTAAGACTTTTAAATATGACTCGACGACTCTCGTCCGTTGCCAGATACTCTAGACCAATTCGACAATAAACTCATCATGAATGTTATCATCATCTGAAAATTTAATAAAACGGAGTTGAGTATATTGAAATATACTCAGTAAGTAAAATATCACCACATATGCAAACAGAACAACGTTGGCAGTCACATACAAATCATAACACATGCATACTTGTCAGATCTTTCTTATAGAGTTTTCTAGCCAACTTCCATTAGAGTTCACCACGACCCCAGAACAAAGATTACCCGTCGGTAATTGTTAGCTATGAGGTAAGTACATGTGAACTTTCTCACGAGTACTACTCCGCGCCTTCGAAGAGGTGGAACCAGTTGCGCTAACGCCTTCCCATAAAACTAACCAAAGCAAATAACAAAGACCATTTCCCTAAGGATTAGGCAAACAAAGACCTTTCCTGAAGGACAAGGAAAACATAGTAGAATGGTGGCCACGTGATTCTAATGGAAAATAATTAATTATTCATGCATTCACTTAACATTTATTCTAATCTTACAACATATATTAACTCATCAAACATACGATATAACAAAACATATCAGCACCATATTTGAACAATGTTATGAAGAAAGAAGTATAATAGTACACTATACATCACAAAACGTAAACATAGTTCTATTATAAAGTTTCAACCATACAATGCAAACAATTACATACGAATATTTCACTTACCTTATATACTTCTGTAAGTTCCTAAAGTTCAAGTCTTGAAAGGATAAAGGAGGAAAATTTTATTCTTAGATGTTTTGCAGACACTAACAGAAAAGAAATAGTTTAGATGTTTGGTTGAGTTGAACCGGTTTGGGTTCATTAGGTTGGATCGGTTTGATGGGTCCAATTAACTTTCACAGCTTGGAAATAAACGTCTAAACAAGATGGGAAAATCACAAAATTCTTAAAAAACTATGAAAATACAGTAACCATTTAAAATCATTTCTAAAAATTGATTCAATTGCTTAACGAATAAAACTATTTGATCACATAACATAACTTATTTAATTGTTTAAAATGGTGACAAAACAAATTAATTTGAATCCTAGATGGACCTCCTAAAATCCTTGTTTGCTTGGAAATTGAAATCAGTATACCCCGTCATATTTAGGTCAGTACCTGATTACGCAAGCATATAGTTCCTTGTTCTCCTAAGATACTTAAGGATATGCTTGATGATATTCAAATGCTCAATTCCAAGATTAGATTGGAAACAACTTACCACGCCCTCAGTATATCAAATGTCTGGCCTAGTCAAATGCATCACATACATGAGACTTCCTAAGACTGAGGCATATGTAATCTTTCTCATGTCTTCCTCTTCTTGAGGAGTCTTGCGAGACTACTCCTTGGAGAGGTTGACTCTATGTTTAGAAGGAGGATATCCCTTCTTGGAGTCTTGCATACTGAAACGATCCATCACCTTATCAATATAATATGCTTGAGACAATGCCAGTTATTTGTTCTTCCAATCCCGAAAGATCTGAATACCTAGGACAAAGGCAGCTTCTCTAAGATCCTTCATATCAAATTACTTTGCCAGCCAAATCTTGACATCAGATAATTTTCCTATATCATTCCCAAGGAGTAGAATATCATGTATGTACAAGACTACAAAAACCACTTTCCCATAGTCAATACCTTCCTTTTGGGTATTGTCCTTGACTACTAGCCTAGTTTTGAATGTATCCACATCCATATCCAGGCCTCTCTTTTTCTTATAGATCCATTTACACCCTACATGTTTTACCCCTTCAAGAAGATCTTCAAGTTCTAGACTCTATTTGAGTACATTAAATGTATCTAAACGTTCATGGCTTCTTGCCATAGGTTTGCTTCAGGACTAGCCATGACCTGTGAGTAGGAGACAGGTTTATCATGATCCTTATCTGAGACTACTGTTAAGGCATCTTCATGAGTCATGTATCTGTCAGGCTATCTCACAACCCTCCCACTACGTCGAGGCTCTATAGGCTCTCGCCCCACGTGTGGTTCTTCCATTATTTTATCAGAAACAATTCCTGATTGGGGTGTCGGTGTCTTCCCACTCAATAATTCCTCTAACACAAGAGTGTTTCTCAGCTTCACATTTCTAATATAGTCTTCTTTGAGAAAACGTGCATTCATGCTTACAAATATTTTCTTGTCAGTCGGGCTCTAGAAGACATACCCCTTCGTTCATTTAGGATATCCTACAAACATGCATAATTCTGATCGATTGGCAAACTTGCATGTCTTCTGTTTCAGAACATGTGCTGGACACTCCATATTCTAAGGTGGTTTATGGACAACTTTCATCCATTCCATCTTTCATATGGCATGCCAAGAACCGTCTTTGATCGAACTTGTTTTAGAATGTATGATGTTATCCCTAGAATGAATCTGGGAGGGATGAGTAAGACTATTGTTCTAGAGTGCCATGCCTGTAAGTTGAGAAAGAATACATTCTTCCTTAAGAAAGTCTTTGAACGCTCCTAGAAAATACTTTCCACCACAATCAGACCGTAGTGTTTTGATTTATTTCTCTAATTGCTTCTCAACCATAGTCTTATATTCTTTGAACTTTTTAAAGGTTTCAAACTTTTGGTGCATTAGATAAACATGTCTAGAATGTGAATAGTCATCAATGAAGGTTACAAAGTATTCATAACCTCCTCTTGCATGGATATTCAACGGCCCACATATATCACTATGTACGAGATCAACGCATTGAGTGTCCTTTTCACCCTTCACTGAAAAGAGTCTCTTGATCATTTTACCTTCTAGAGGGGATTCACATGTGGGTTGTGATCCCACACTTAAAGTTTGCAATGAACCATGCTTTTCAAGTCTTTTAATCCTGTCCAAGCTAATGTGGTCAAGACGTAAGTGTCACAAATATGTTAGAACGGTTGAGTAAGACTTCAACCTTTTACTATCCTTTTGTGAATCAACATTCACTTCAGTGTCACATATCATTGAAACTATTAATTTTATGTAAACAAGTTTATTTATCAAACATGCATTAGTAATTAAACGCTCATTTCTAAAAATACCAATATATTTATCAATGAAATTCAAATTGAATCCCTGCTCAATTAAACTAGCTACTGATATGAGGATCTCCCAAAAACCAAGATATAGTAAATATCACGTAAAACTATAAAACTGTTATCAAATGACAATTTATAGTTCACATGGATACGACCGATACTAGTGCTCTATTTCCCCAATGGAAGCTGAACTCATCCTCGTCAAGCCTTTTGATTCTCCTAAACCCCTGTAGGGAACAACATATATGGATAGTGGCTGCAAAGTCTACAATTCATGAAAAAGTAGAGTCAGCCACATAACATGTCTCAGTAACAAGTATTATACCTTTAGACCTCAACTCCTTGAGATAGTCTAAGTAGTTGCATTTCCAGTGGCCAACGGCTCCATAATAATAACAATTATCTTTCGACTTGTTCACTTTTGTAGTGCACTTACTTTTCACAGCTTTCGAGTTCTGGTTCTTATCCTTCTTCGGACCTCTCCTGTATTTTCTATTGGAGCAAGAGGTGGAAGGCTTGCGTTTAGTAAAGTTTTCCTCTCTAGTCTTCCTTTTTCCCTTCAGAAATAGGGTCTCATCAGCGTGCAGTTCCTTCATCAGCTTAGGAAGTGATTACCTCAACTTATTAATCGAATAGTTAAGTTTAAAGTTCTCAAAAGTGTCACACAAAGTCTTATGGATCATATCAACTTGTGTCTCGCCATCTACATATACACCCATGATCTCCATCTCATTTAGATAACTAATGATCATCATCATATGTTCTTTGACAAGAGTTCTAGGTTTAATCCTGCAGTTCATGAAGTTTTGCACAACAGTCTGTTTGGCTTGACGACCCTGATCTCTCAACATTTCGGTGATGTTCAACATCATATTAGGGGCAGTTTTCATGTTCTGATACTGTTGTTGCTACACATTGCTAACAAAAGCCAATATGTAACATCTAGCTATCTCATTAGAATGCAGTAAAGAAGCATAAACATCATTTTCCTCTTGAGTCGATTCAACAATAAGCTCAAGGAGAGAAGTGGTGGTGAGCACGAACTTATGCTTTTCTACCATCAGTACGATATCCAGATTACGTTTCCAATCCACATAATTTTCACCAGTAAATTTATTCGTGTTTAAGATAGTTGAGAGTGGGGATAACAGCATGATCACTTAAAAGAATAAATAAATCGGTGTTTATAAATACTCAATCATTTAGGAAAGTATGAAACATGATGCAAATACTTAAATATTTAAAAAATCCAATAAAAATATTTTTTTCACGATGTTACAATACAAATTAAAGTGACTCCTTGGGCTTGTACTACCATCATATTTTTCAATCTCAAGTAGTTTGAATTTGTAAGGGATGGTTACCTCTGGGACCAAGCATAATTGGGTTGAATCAATGGTACCGTACATATCTGATCCTTCAATAACATGTAAACTCTCTTCTAGAAAATCTAACTAATCTCTCAACGGTGGATTTTCGCTTCGCTTGGTAACGGGCCTATGCAATTTTGAGTCATCAAGATTAGTTATGATGATTGGATCATTATCATATTCTCCTTGTGAGGTGAAAACTTGAACGCATCAATTTCAAGGGATTTGGAAACAGGTAGTGCTGGACATTTACCGATATCGACGAGGCACGTTGAAATTGGTTTGCCCGATTACGTCAGTAGCTTAGAATGAATCTAGGAGGGTAAAGTGAAGTATCATTATGAAGTCGATCATGTGACGATCGAGCCCCTTGTAGACTCTTAAAATAGGCTTTTCCTTTGTTAGTGGGAAGGAGTTCCAGGACTCTGACCATTTGCTCTTTCAGCTCTGTGATTTCTTGCTTCCTTTCCCTTGTGATTGCTCTTTTTCTTGCTAATCTATAACTCTAGCTTAAGATCATATTTTCTTTTATTTTTTTAAAATTGATGAAACAATCTAGATTAATATATGCGTGAACGAATGAACTTACAATGCAGGGAGGAAAGAATGGATGAATAATGCATGAAGTGAAGAATGAATCCTATTATGCAACTTATGATGAATGAAATAGAGACAAATCATGAGTTTAAACCATGTAATGGATGATGTTGATGTCAATGCTGGAAGAAATATGTGAAGAGAAAAATATCTTCTCACTAAAAATATTAATTTAACTTGTATGCTAAAATGACAACAATACCAATTTTGCATGAAGTAATGAAAATGATATACCTATTACGATGATGAGGATGATGATATGATGATGATGACGATAGCTCATAAAAAATATGATAGTTAAAAGATAACACACAATAATTCAAAGTGTCATATCTAGCACTTAAATGAACCTAGTATTTATTTTCACTTGACCATTATGTGGACTTTAAAGTTGTGGAGATAAGTGTGGTTAGGGCTAAAGTTCTTACCAGGCTCTCAGATTATCCACACTGTTATCCAAACGGAGTAACAGAGTTCACAAACGGTATCCTGGAAAGGTTGACTTGAGTGAGAACTTTCATAAGCCTGCACGAGAATCACAATTCCATGAAGGCATTCCACTACTCATTCTGCTAATCCTAAAAGGAAAGTCCAGGTATGTGGCTAGTGTATGTGTGCGAAATTAGAAATTATGCAAAATAAATATAAAACATCAAAACAAACTATATATAACTACAAGCATGAATAAGAACAACAATGAATCACATAAACAAATAAAGAGCCACAAAAGGATAGCATATGATAAAATTTTGACTTGTCTCTCTATCGATCTAAAAATGGTTAGACCGATTGTGTCACCAACGGAGTCGCCAAGCTTTCGCAACATGCACGTGACGCGGAGCGGTGATTGAAAATCATTTTTGAAAAAGAAAAGAAATTCAGAGTCGCCACCAATCATTTTAGGGCGTGATTGGTCACCCAATTTTAAAATAAAATTTTAGTCTTCGAAAACTCAAAGTTGGTAAAAAATTATGGATGGTAAAAAATAATTATGGATGGTAATTAGTTTAACCGAGCGTCATAAAAAATGATAAATAAAAATATAAGAATAAATTTTTTTGTGAAATAAATATACTTTTTTTTTACTTTTGGACTACTTAATTTATCTAATTACCCTTTTTCCTTTCTTTCATTATTGCTAATCAAATAAAAAAGGAATGATCATAAATGATAACTAGTTCAAACAAGTGTCATGAAAAAATGGTAAGAAGATCTAAAATAGACTTATGAAAACATTTAAAAAGATTCAAAGCTTTAACATTTACATAATATTAATCCATATAGATGTTTAATTCTACTTTTATTCATGGAAAAGGAAATAAAGAAGATAAACTATATGAGTATGAAGGAGAAATGATAAAAAATAATGAACAATATATATTGTTAATTAAGGTGTAAAAAGTTTAAACTACCTTAAGAAAAAAAGAAGATGAAATATATGAATAAAAATATTGTAAACTCTCCTTCCCTTTCTCTTAGAAAATCTCAAATATTGCTCACACACTCTTCCTAAAAAGCTCTCTCTCCTCCTCTCTCAAGACCTCCCTTTCTCTCTCCAAAAAGATCATTCGTTCTCTCTCCAAAAGACCAAGCATTCTCCCTCCAAAAGACCTTCTTCAAGTGAAAGCCTTCACTCTATTTATAGGCAAAATTTGGACTTCACTTTTTATTTTTAGTTATTTTACTCAAATTTTTTTTATTTTTTAGTCATTGAACCCTTTTTCTCATTTTTAGTCTATGAACTATTTTTCAGATCACATACGTTGCCTTAGACTAATATATGGGCCAAGAAAATAAATTGCGTATTTTCAACAAATTGGGCTGGACAAAATATAGGATCTACAGTGTTGATATGATCTTGCACATTCTACCATACATTATATATTACTTCAATGTTCCTCTGTTCCATCTCATGCATCCCGTTTAGGTTTGTCTGCAGTATTTTTGCTAATCAAGGATTAAAGGGAAAAGTATTGATAAGGGTAGACTTATATGAGTTTTACTGAGAGAGAGAGAGAGTGTGTGTGAGAGAGAGAGAGCAATAGGTTGTAAGGAGTAAATGCTCTGAGTTATATATGTTTTGAGTTGTATTGAATGTTTGAGTTTTACTTAATACACCGACATTTATATAGGCTCCTAATTTACATGCATTGATTAGAATAATAATAAAAGGGAGGAGATGTCCCTCTCAATTGTGGCCCTCTTTCCCTTCCTTATTTGTCATTTCCATCTGTCTCATTCAGCCATTAATCAATCATAATCACTTGGTAATTTTTTATGGTTCGAGCCAGTCAGTCGTAGTCACTTAGTGGCCTGCCATCTTGTCTCGTCCAATTCATTCAACTACCTAATCAATCATGCCACTTGATTGTCATTCTAAATCCATTTCGTACATTTCCGTTCTTCTTCTGATCCTCATCTTCCCGCTCTTGCACAGTTCAGCGAGTGCCTTACCTGTTCAGGGCAGTTCTCTGAGTCTCGGCATCCTTTTTCCAAAAGAGTGGGTCCCCTTAGTCTTTTCCCGTTCTTGAAGGCATGAGTCCCTCGTCCGTCAGTTCCCATTAATTAGTCACCTTTTTCCATTCTGATGTTCTTTCTCACTCTAATGCTCTTTCCCGTTCTTAATGTGTTGATCCCCGTTCTTGAGGTGCTAATTATTTTCATCTGTTTGCGGGAGCCTTGCGACTTTGGCCTTGTAACACGTTTCCGCTTATCTACCGCTTTTCACGAGCTTTTAGGTAGGCTCCCCTTGTCCATGTGGCACTGATGTTTTGTGTTTGAGATATGCCTTTTTAACATATTCTTGTTTACCAAAAAAACACCTAATCCGTCTAAAGTATTGATCAAATAAACTTTTTCAAGTTTTGAATACTTTAAAATCGAGTATATTTGAAGTTTGAACACGGAGTATCCGTTTTCGAGATCACAAATTTACAGTTATTATGAGTTATGATTTTTATGAATTTAGGTACTATGTGTAAACTCTGTACTGAGATTAATATGAAGTTTAGGTAGTAATTATGGGTAAATTCTACACTGTTCCATATTATGTACTTCTTAATAAGATCTTTTAACAATTCTATTAATTTAAAGCCACGAACCTACCTACCTTGTTTGCACACAATAGTACCAAACTCCTCCATTATTTTTCTATAAATTTTCAAGAACAATCTAAGCGAAGGAATGAACATATGCTCTATGATCCTATCAGGTGAGTCGAACTCAGATTATCAATACTAAATAAGTATTATAATATTTAAGGAACATTAGAAACGAAAAGAAAAGGTTAAGGTGAGGACCTATTAAGATTAATGGTTATTGCAAAATAAACCAATCAGAATCAACAACCTGTCATAATTAAGCAAATCCTTTCATAATCATATCTATTAGTTGGTTGCAACTTCCACTTTATGACCCTTTATTCTTGAGCACCCATTTGAAAGCTTATGATAAAATAAAAAATTAAATTAGGCACAATTAATCAATTAACTTAAGCAAGTGATTAAGATGATACGGTTTAGAATAATTGATAATTCAAAATATTATCTCTTGCCACGTATATATCTCTCTACAATTGTTTTCATTGACTTCAAAAGCATAAGTAAAACGGCCAGATTAATTTATATATGTTTTATATAATTTAGGTAAGTTAGCCCAAAAAAGAAGGGATTAGATCGATGACTAATACGGATTTGACTGTTAATCGACGTGTTATATTAATATATTTGTTTAAAGTGATAGATTGCAAAAAATTATGACAAATTTTTAAGCAATAAAAATTAGTCAGCTATTGTGCCAACATCCTAATTGATTGCCCCGTTGTTTCCAACACAAGAGAACATAGTATGAATTTTTTGAAAAATTCAGAACACTTTTTTTTTATACTTTTCTTATTCAAATTTTGGTTGCAAGAAAAGTCCAAAACCATCTTGTTCAATATTTATCTTCTTGCATGCACTAATCACAATAATTATATCAATGGTTTAGTAAAAGACTAAAAGGAGTCTGAAATTTCCTACTAGATTATCTTTTTTANATATATATGTTCGTAAATAAAATAACTACAACTCAACTCATAATGATATTTATCTGCAAACAACTTAATAATTCGTGACAACTTATCAATTCTTATAATTTATTGAATTTGAGTTTTAAAAATGCATGTTATGTATTACTCCACCAATTTTGGCTATAAATATAATTGTGTATATTAAAATATAGAGAGAAGGTTATAAAAATTATCATAACATGGGTTAATTGAATAAGTTAATCTTGTTTTAAATTAGATACGTGGCAAGAAGTTCTTTGATTATTTTAACATAAAAATAGAATTTAAGGTTTGAGCATATCTTTGATTCCCTTATAGATTCCAAGCTTAAAGCATATATCCAATTACTACCATTCTCATATTTAAATTATCCAATCGGGTAGCCTAACTTTTCAATCAAAAGACTAACACTGTCACACTTTCTAACCACTCATATTTGCCCACGTGTCTGTCTCGCTCGTGGCCTCATGTCGGAATAACGGAAGCAGGCCCACATATTCCAGCTAAGCACTTTGGTAATTGGTCAAAACAATGTTTGGTACAACTTTTTGACTTAGCCAATAACAACTCTCCAAGTGGATGATTCTGATCGCTTCTTTGACGGCAACGGCGACAAATAATGAAATTCTTACTATTTAATTGAATCTGAGCCGTTAGATCATAAGAGTTGCCAAGACGGTTGAAATTCCTCAAAATAGCTAAAGTGGCCACGCACTATCAATGTAATTAAATTGTTTTCCTCCAAAGGAAAGGCGTTCGTTTTGGCATTATTGGAGCACAATTAGGAACTAAGTAATAGAAAAATGTTAATTATTGCAAGTAAGAATAAGACAAAAGAATTAATCACTATTATTTCAAAAAAAAAGCCAACCACTATTTTGTCCCCATTCTTCAACTCTAGTGAAAACACATCCCTTGTAGTATTGTGGTCTCAAATTTTCAGGAAAAGAAATATAATTTCGTCAATTTTTAATAACTAGATGAAAATAGAAGAATCACTAGTATATAGGAATTTTTACCACTATTTTCAGGAAAAAAGGCGCATAGCCGTATATCCCGAAAAATAATCGAACAAATGTAAAGCATAAGTTACAAATCAAACCGAAAGATAAAAATTACAAAGCATACGATAAAAGCAAAACAACGGGCTCCTTTGCCTACTATATTGGTAGGGTAGTTTAATCTTTTGAGTGTGATGAAAACTATAACAAAAACAAACAAGATTACCTCCCTTACCCTATGATTATGTGGTGAAGATTAGTTTCTGATTATGTGAGTTCAATTAAAATAAATTTTATTAAATATTAAACTATTTATATTCAACAAAACATATCGTAATTTACGAGTATACTTAAACTTCATCATGTATGATGTGATCATACGAAATAAAATGATTCATTGCGTGTATTTTTTAAGTTCTTAATCTTCACATTTATTGTAAGCTTATCTACATTATTTTTTTAGGCATTCCATGTTTATAGACAAATATGGGTGAGTGAGATTAATGGATTTGTATTTCACATTATTTTGTCTTTGCTTAATCACACTTGTAGACAAAAACCCACTCTCGTTGGATGCTAATGACATGACATTTTCTTATAAGGAAACTTACAAGGATATTATTTTTATTTACATCTTAACATTTTCAAACTTTTCTTTCTTAAAAAAGAAAGAAAATCTCTTTGACCTTTTTGATAAATGACTCAAGCTCTCCTTCTCCAATAAAATCAAAGCAATATTTCAATTTTAAATTCCACACCAACGCAAAATTAATTTTTAAAATGGATTGACAAAATAAAAGAATAAAAGTTGTTTAAAAATAATTTAAAAATATTATACAAACCCACTTTCCTAGAAATTAATTAATAACTAATGCGCAGTGTATGACTTTAATTACAGGAATAACAACTAACATAATGACTTTGAACCCCTCTTAGCTCTCTGTTCACCTAATATAATTAAATTCACAGCATGAAAATTTAATTTAATTTGATTTTGTTTCACATGCAGAGAATAAGTAAGAGGTGAAATGTTTCTGGTCAAGTAAGAGAAAAGAAAAATTATTACAGATTTTATAAGAAAATAAAGACAGCTAAAACCTTCCTCCAACACAAAGTTGCCTTACGAACCACGACTCTCTCTCTCTCCAAAAAGACAGTATATTTAGGAGCCTCTGTTCCTCGTTTCACATTTTTTCTCTCAACACTCACATTCGAATCTCTCTCAATCCTTGTCTCTTCTTACTTTTGCTTCTTTTCTTGCCTCTATCTTTAATTTCATTACTAATTTTTTTGTTTGTTCCATCCTTTCTAGGCTTTTTCCTTTGACTTCCCCTGTTTTTATAAAATTTAGATTTTTTCTTAGAACCCGTTTGAAATCCAGTGTTTGAGGATTGAATTTGGGAGTTTTAGAATTCTGGATTGGATTTTTTGCACTGATTAGGGAGAGAGAGAGATAGAGAATTTTTCCAGGTCTAAGGTTCTTTTTCTAAGCGAGGAATTTGAGGAAATGGAAAATACTTCTAGGACAATTCATGAAGAGGAGCAGATATATTTGCCTCCTGGCTTCCGATTTCATCCAACTGATGAAGAACTAATCACTCACTATTTATCTCCCAAGATTCTCAACACCAGTTTCTCTGCTATCGCAATCGGCGAGGTTGATTTGAACAAGTGTGAGCCTTGGGATTTACCTGGTAATTTTTCTCGTTTAAACAATTTAACCTTTTTTTTGTATTAGTTTGATCTTTAGTTCAAGTTATTGTTCTAATTTTATGCTATGTGATTGAATTTTGAAGGGAGATCGAGAATGGGTGAAAAGGAATGGTATTTTTTCTGTGTAAGAGACAGAAAATACCCAACTGGATTAAGAACAAACAGAGCTACTGAGGCTGGATATTGGAAAGCAACGGGGAAAGATAAGGAGATTTACAGAGGGAAAACTCTTGTTGGTATGAAGAAAACTTTGGTTTTCTACAGAGGGAGAGCTCCCAAGGGAGAGAAATCCAGTTGGGTCATGCATGAATACAGATTAGAAGGCAAAAATTCTGTTTATAGTCTTCCTAAATCACCAAAGGTTTCGACTCTCTCTCTCTCTCTCTCTCTCTCTCTCTCTCTCTCTCTCTCTCTCTCATTCCCTGTTTCTTATTTCTATTAGAACTTTACTTAAATTTCAATAACTATGACTTGCTTGTGTTTTCAGAATGAATGGGTGATTTGCAGAGTATTCAAGAAGACTAATGGGGGAAAGAAAATTCACATATCAGGGTTAGTAAGATTGGATTCAAATGGGAATGAGTTGAGTTCTTCTTCTCTATTACCACCATTAACAGATTCCTCTTCTCCCTACAGCAGCGACACAACAGCTAAAACCATGTCTCACGTGACCTGCTTCTCCCACCCAATGCAGGATTTAAACTCAAACACTAAACAAAATTTCCTTTTTCCAAACTCCTCTTTTTCAAACCCCTTCAACCCATCTCAGTTTACTCCAAATAATGGCAATTTTGAGAATCCAGATTCTAGTTTGATCAGAGAAAATTCCCTTTTGAAGATGTTGCTTGAAAATCACTCTCCCAATTTGAAGCAGAGTTTAAAGGCTGAATTTTCACCTGAAAATGGCCTCAGCACTACTGATATTTCTTCTGCTGTTGATGAATTTGGCCAAGATGATCCAGCTGCTTCTGCTGCTCAACTAGACCTTGATTCTTTCTGGAACTGTTAGGAGGAAGAAGAAAAGGCAAAGAATAATTTTTTGTGTGGAAATTATTGTTGTTTAGAAATGATTATGTATGTATAGATTTCTTTTTTTCTGAATCCATATTTTATAAGATGGTGCTTTGGTATTATAGGGTAGTTAAACTGCATTTGCAGTTTTTTTTCCTGATTTTGGGGGGATTGAATACACTTGTTTGTATACAAAATATATGAATTAGAATGAATATCATGATTTCAACTAGCTCTTGGATTGTATTAAGTTTTCCTTAGAACTTGCAAATATATGTTCTGTTTGTTATAGTTTATTTTCTTGGAAGAGCGTTGACTACCTATATCTCTTCTATGTTGTCTTGTTTTTTTTAGATTAGTTAGAGATGGTATTGCATTGCATCATCTCACTCATCTCACACTCATCTCTCTCTCTCTCTCTCTCTCTCTCTCTCTCTCTCTCTCTCTCTCTCTCTCTCTCACGGTTAGGCCACCAACTAAATTTCCATAACTAATGAAGTACAAATGACAAAGCAATAGTTTGAATCTGGCAAAATAAGGCATTTTACTAAGGATCTCCTCTCAAAATAACACAAGCAACACATTTGAAGAAAATATTTATTCATCCCTTTCCAAATTTCCCAAGCATGTATCTAGCTATTTTCTGAGAATCAAAAATATTTTTTAATTGTAATTTATAAATTAGTAAGAGAAAGTTACAATGACGAACTCATTCACTATATATGTTACTAAGCTTAAATATTTAATATCTGGAGAATATATTTGAAAAAGTAATAGAGAATAATATTTAATATCTTAACATTTTAGCATAATAATTTTACATGTACTAAACAAAATCATCTAAACTAGAAGAATGAGTACTCGACTGCGTCTAGTAGAAGAAAAAGAATAATAATAAGAATGAGTTTCGCTGAAAAAGAAAAATGAGTCACTATCTCGTTTAAGAATCACATGATCTCACTGAATAAGAAAGAGAAGAAGAAAAAGAAGTATAATTTTTTCACTCAGGCAGTAAGGTTTCGTTGAAGAAGAAGAAAAAAAATAGAGAAGAAGCAAGATGAAGAATAAGTAAAAATGGAGACTATAATAGATTTGATAAGTGTATTGAGAAAGGAAGAGAGATGATTATGTATATTTATATTTCTTAATTTTAAGAAATATATATATAAATGAAACTTCTATAGATATATTATTACACATAACTATTGTCCTAAAGCAAAACAAACATTTGCTATTGATGAAAAGAAAGTCAATCATCCAAGCTATGCGAAACGAATATCTTCCCCCTTTTTTTCACTTTTTCCGGTTTATGACCATTCTGCATGCATTAATTTTTCAGTTCCAGCACATGGCTGAATACCCTATTGTACTATTCCTCCACTAAAGGATCGTCATTTTTTAAGATTGTAAAAAAAAAATAATCTTTTGTCAGCTAGTGATAAAAGAAAACAAAACAAAATTTATTATCATAGTGATTGAAATAACACACCCATCACTTGGTATTGCTACGTGAAACAGACTGCAATTGTCTATAATATCGAAGCTGATAATTTGCATAACTTTTATCATTGTCTACATTGAAAATGTAGCTAAAAATATCTATTTTATTTGATAATAAGTTGGTTCTGATTTTCCTTACTCTTTGCTGCATATGTTAATAGAATGATATATTTTTATTTTCATTTTTCAAAAAAAATTAAATTACTAAATTTTCTCATTACCACTCTTACAAAAATTATTTAATATAGCGTCTTAAGTGTTCAATTATATCACGTGACGGTGTTATTTAATATAATGAGATTTTGGAAGTAGAAATGGAAATGATCTATATTTTTTTGTTTTTATTTAAAAGGCTAATATTCTTAATTAAGTGATAATCTCAATTACTAATTATAGTTGTACTTATAAAATAAAAGTCTCTGTGAGTCAGTGTATTATAAATTACTCATCATAAGGACAAGATTAGATTAGGCAAAAGACGTTTGGAGAGAAGAGGGGTACAAACTCAGATGCACACTCTCGGAGGTCGACGTGTCGTGTGAGTGCAAACTTTGACCACTCTTCCCTCCGTCACCTCCACTACTACTCGCAACGTCGGTCAGTTTCTTTTGCTCTCGTCATCACCTTACTGTAGGGGTCCGCTACTCGCCACCTCATCTTTTGGCTATATGAAAAATGTCCTCCTATCGGAATCAAGATTAATTTGAAGTCAAATTTAATAATTTCTGATTGTAAGATCATGTTATGTTTGAAAAAAATATTATTTATCAAAAATGTTACTTATCACGTGTGTCGTACACTTGCACGACTCACGTGGTACAATATTATTGATAATGGTAAAAAATTATTCTATAGAATATAATGATATCATATGAGTTGTGTTAAAATATTGATATGTATAATTTATGATAAATAATAGTGTTTTTTATGTTATAGTGGACATACCGAGAAACAAAGAGATTTTTTCCCTTGCATCCCCTCTCTCATTCTGTCCCCGATACATATTATTTTACTATTATAGTAATTTAGAAATTTTAATTATGAAAAAGTATATTTTCTTTGTTCTTTTGAGATATCAGATTTTATAACATGCAAATCATAAATTAAAAGTTTTCCTTATATATGATAAATGGGATTTGATGGTACACAAAAACTTACTAAGGGTATACATGTACAAATTAATCAAGGATTTCCCAAAATTAAACGCTGCTGTGAGAAATTAAAATGAATGAATCTTATCTTGAAACAAATGATGGTCAATTTTATCTTTAGTTTCTCATTATAACATGTCCCACTTCTCTCTAGAATAACATAAAAATTCCCTTGTACGGAAATGAAGTCATTTTCACAAATATAATGTGAATGTATATATAAACACTATTTTCTCTAGTACATGCCTTCTCCCTTTGATCTCTCACTAAGTGATTGCGTCAAACTTATCTAAGAATGATGTGTACTAAATTAATTTTAATTTCATAATATATATATATATTAATTAAAGCTTTTTGAAGAAGATGATCATAATAGAAAATGGGTTTAATTGGTTTAGATTATTAAATAATCAAAAACAAAATCTATCTACCTATATTAATATGAGTTTAATATTTTTGGTTATGGGGGTCAAATGGCTGCTATTGCATTATAATATTATTTTTATGGTTATTTATTTAATATTTTTTAAATTAAGAAACACAGAAAAGGAAGAAGATGAAAGTGTAAATAATCTTAGAATATATAAAAAAGTTAAGAAACTTGTGCAAATTTCATTCTTATACTTGTTTTTTTTCCTCCAAATTATCATTGTAACAAAATGATAATAAATTGAATTTTGAGCACAATTTATTTTATCTTCCCCACAATCTTACTCACTTAATTACTATTTTGGAAAGAAAATGGCATTTAACTCTCCTCCCCTAACTTACTTTAATTAGCTAGCTATTTAGTACTTAGTCAATTAAACACTGGTTCATATGATTAATGTACATGGATGAACTGATCAAAACTTAGACCAACCTTTGAGATCAGTTATCCACTTCTAATGTCTTTTTGTCAATATATAGGTTATACAACATGCTCTCTCTAGAGGTGTTCCCGGTTCAATCAATTTTCTAGATAAAATTCGAATCGAATTGAAAGTTTGGCTTAACCATATGTCAAATCAAACTACATCGTGAATCTCATATGAACCGAACCGTGACTTACGGTTAGATTTGGTTAGGTTTCATGGTTCGGTGGCAATATATTATTTAGAACAATCAAAAGTACTCTCACAACATAACAACCCAAACATTATTCGAAGCATCATTCATTCCACCACTTGGTAATATAACAACAAAAGCTTTGACAACAAAAAAACTTTGACAATAATATAGCAAAAAATAAATAAACATTAATGAAAACTCTAATTTATGCTTTAAACACCGAATCAATCGAAACAGATTCCTAAATTAAAATAAAACCTTAAAATGAAGTAATGTGTAAAATAAATCAGCTTGGAACTCAAAAGAAGATGGAGTACAGTCTATAGACTAGATCAGAGAGCCAAGAAATTAAAAAGATGGAGGGAAATCATAGCTTGATCGCGCTATAGATGCCGATGAGGTAAAACTCAAATCTGAGATACAGTAAAACCCAGATCTGAGATAAAAAAAACCCAGATCTGATGCTCGAGCCATAGATATTGCTGCGGTAGACAAATCTGATCGCTCCATAGATGCACATGGGGTAAAACTCAGATCTGAGTTGAGATAAACCTATATATGAGATGGGATAGAACCTAGATTTTGTGGTGATAAATAAAGGTCTGAAAGTATGATAGATGCTGAAGGGGTAAAACTCAGATCTGAGATGAGATAAAACTCAAATCTGAGATTGTGGCGTGGGGTGGAGATATGGTTTGGTAGAGTGGAGTGAGTGAGAGAGAGAAGGCGTGAGAGTGCACTTAATATGGAGAGCTTTGACAAGGCGATAGAGAAGGAAGAAGATAGAGAGAGTGCGAAGAGGAGAGATAGAGTGGAAGAGAAGAGGAAGTCTTCGAAGAGAATAGATTAAGAAGCAGTGCTTGAATATTACTTTAGGTTTCACGAATATAAGGTTTATTTTCTTTTATTCGTATCTTAGTTCTGTTCGATTTTGTAAGTACCTTAAATCTGAACTGAATCGAATTATCAGTTTCCTAATATCTAAGAACTGAACCAAACCAAAGCTCATGAAAGAATCAATCGAACCGGTCATTTTTAATTCGATTCAATTTTATCAGTTTGGTATTTTTTTGAACACCCCTCCCTCCCTCTGTGTAGAAGATATAAAAGCAAAGATGAATGACAGTGAAAGCAACCAGAAAGAAGGTATAATTTAGCAAGAATACATGACAATGACGTGATGAAATCTGGCTGTGCAAGAGTTACCAAACTTAATTAAGACACGTGGCTATGGATGCAAGAAAAACAATGATTTTGTTATTATTTTGGAGAAAGAATAAAGAAATAGTAGTCTTTTTAAGCAATGAAATAATAGGTAAGTGGTGATTCTATTCACTTATTATTCTGTTTTTAAATATTTCATAAACTTTAATATTTTATATTATTATACTATTCATAATATGAAAGATCATGTATATAATTTTAATGATCTTTATATCATGAACATTGGTTTAGGCAATAACAATGAGTTATTGTTTATCTGCAAAACTTTTAGCTTTAGTTTTTAAGTTTTATAATACATGTAATGATTTTTAAAGTTTCATTATTCATAGTAAAATAGTTTGTAAGATTCAATTTTCTCTTCTTAAATATTTTTTTTTAATTTTTTTATCTTATCTTACGATATAAATTTGTTAGGATTGTATTTTCTTTAATTGAAAATTCTTAAAGATAATTTATTATCTCCAGATAATACATAACTTATTTAACTTTTTTTCTATATGCAATAAAACTTTTTTTTAAATATGTCATATCTAGCAGATATACAACCTATTCAAGTTTCTTTTTATCTTAAAATAGTTTAATTATAATGAGAAAATAGTATTTATACCATTACATTTTACTTTTATTTTAACTTTATAAAATATTTGAGAGTCAATGTATTTATTTCAATTTTAATATTAATTATAAAACTTATTATACAATTTTTAAATACTTGAATATGTGCTAAGCACGTGTTTTTAGACTAGTTTGGTTAAAATGTAAGAATCATCATACACTTCACTGTTTGTTAATTTATCCAATCTTCTTATATAATCTTTTGGCCAATTAATCCTTTTTGCAACTAAACCACATGTCATAAAAAATTTGCCATTTACTGCTTTTCAACCTGAAAGAAATTGGAGAAACACCATATTTAGCTAAAGTTGGAGACTTTATGGAGGCAAGAGGAACTGTATTGGGGTTAAAGAGCTAAGTAATATTGGTTGAAGTTTGGTGACAGGAACACTACTTCAGTTTTATGCCTCAGTTCTGAAAATGAGAGTTACTAACAACATTGTTAGACTAAAAAACACAGCTCGGGTGTTTGGGTTGAGGGTGATTTGGAAGTGGCAAAGGTTATTCATGACTCTTACGTAGCAACTTCAAGATAGAATCTGTTTCTGAAGTGGATTGGGTCCTTGATCATTTAGATTCTGTTATTGATGATGATATTAATTATTTACTTACTACCCTTATTATCCTTAATGAAGTAAAAAAAATGTTGTTTTCTCTCTTGGTGGGAAAAAATCTCTTGGCCCTGATGGGATGGCTGGATTATTTTATCACACACATTGAAAGCATATTGGTTTGGATATATGGAAAGCTACACTTTTTAAAATGGTTACCTGCCTCACATCAGTTAATGAGACTTTCATTACCCTCATCCCCAAAATAAAGCAATTGAGGTCCCAATAATTTCCCGTCAATTTCCCTTTGCAATTTCAGCTACAAGGTATTTTCAAAGGTTCTAGTTAATAGAATTAAACCCTTTCTGCTTTCTTTAATTTCTGAATCTTAAGAAGCCTTCGTAAGTGGAAGATTAATTGAAGTGTTGGAGGTATGTGTATTGATATTTTAATTATTTTTTTAAATTATTGTTGAATAATTTATACAAATATTAAAAATTTCATATTCATTAATGAAATTATGATATTGTATTAGTACAAGAGAATTAAGATCATAGATAATGAATAAAATTGTCAGCGACATATTTAAGTATAAAATTTTTAATGAATGGTTGCTAGTACGGTTCACTAAGCATTTTGAATGCGTGTGATCTAGATCCAGATCATTGATGTGGATAGACATATTAGTGAAAATACTTTATATAATAAGATTATATATGACATGACCGATGTGAGTTAATATATTTATTAACGTATTATTTATTATAAAAATTTAATACACATCAATTTGATGGTCATATGTAGATTAGTCTGAATCCTGAGTAGTCATGAACTCATATACATGTCTACAGGATCTTTTGATGCACTCATTAAGGTTTGGAGATTCATTGATGTGGATGGCTGGGGAAATGATCTTACAAGATTTGGAATCTAAACTTTCCTAATGGATCGATATTGGTTCTCTTAAGTATTAATTTTGAAACTGAATGGTTATTGAGCTCAAATTTATAATAAGATTATAAATTAGTCATTCACTAGTAGATTAATGGTACTTAAGGATCAAGAGGTAATTAGAAGGGTAAAAAATAATTTTGACCAGTTTTAATTTACGAACCAATAATTGGAGGACATAACTACATGAAATGATTATGTCAGTGGACTATATGAGAATACTCTGTAAATACATTCTATAATATCTAAGAGTGCAATTTCATATTTATAGTGGAGTAATCATGAAATTAATAAATAAAATTATTTAATTAAAAAATTTAATTAATAACCTGATTTATCGGAGCTTAGGATTATAGGTCCATGATCTTCAAATCATCTCTATACCACGTTGTCCAGGGTGTGGATATTTCAGAACATGAGAAAATGACTGGCTTACAAAAAAAATTTTATTCTGGGGCAAGTACATAATTATGAGATAATTATATGTGATTAATTAATTAAGAATTAATTAATTGAATTATTTATATATTTAAATATAATTTTCAGAAATTATATAAATATAAATAATTATTTTTTAATTATTGATAAGTGAGACATAATATCTAATTTGTGAAATTAGATAATTAAATTATTAGTAGATAATAATTTAAATTAACAAAATCTGTTATTTGTGAAATAGCAGATAAATTTGTTGATATGGATAATCATATATGTTTATTTTGAATTAATTGATATCCAGATAATTATATAATTAAAATAAATATTTAATTTGTAGTAACTAGCACGTGTCAATCACTGATAGGGTATCAAAAATTGACATGAAATATTGTACCGAGTCCCACTGCAATTGGTAATTTTACAATTAAATATCATTTCAGTTTATCCCTAAAAATCTAATACGCCATTATCTAGAATATATACAAATATTATTCTAATGGCCTAGGTGGTTGAAAGAGGTGGAGAGAATCAATTAATCAGATCATCAGTTCGTCAATCAAGAGTTGAATTGAGAACATGATTGGTGTCAGAGAGATTTTCTTTGTGATTAAACGTTAATCAAATCTCTTAAAGAATAATCATCACGTTCTTTTAGAGAATCATCCCACTAAAGTCTTTTTCAGTAAATCTCTAGATCTAATGTGTTGAGAACATCTAAAGACAGAAAAAGTTTTTTGTGATTAATTTATAAATATATAATGGATCCTGACTGATCGATAAATAATTTTCAACAAAAGTTTTTATTTGGCTATCGTGGTGTTGCGTAAGTTTTATTTTATTAAAAGATTCATTTTTATTAAACATTCAATTTTTTAAAAGACCTCGCGCCTCCACGCTTCCACCGCGCGCGCGCCGCAACGATCAATAAGTGATATTAGAACGGTCTTTTATATTTATATGTTAAATGATGTGTGAATTTTCTTGCATTATTCATATAATATGAGATAATTATTATGATGAACGGTTATGTTTTTTGAATGTATGAAAAATAATGGATCTTTAATTGTATGGTGATTATTGAGTTATGTTTTATTTTAATTTTTCTTAGATCTAGTGTAAACCGAACTGAGACGTAGGAATTTTTGTAATTTTATTTTGAACATGAGAAGAAGAACAATGCACGAGACGAACGGTAGAAATTTACTGTTCACACAAAAACACTGTTCATCCGCATAAACACTGTTCACGTCAGAAATTTACTATTCTAGTTGAGGTGAACAATGCTGGCGCTATTGTACCGAGGGTGAATAGTGGCTGCCTGATCTGTGGTGATGGGGCGGCGATCAGAGAGTTCTGTCGTCAGTGACAACTGTTCTCACGTTTTAGGAAAATTTTCAACAAACCATGCGACCAACTCTATCACCTAAGTGTTTCATTAAAACACAAACTCTTTTAATTATCAATTTAAATTTTAAAATTAAGGTAAATTTAAAATTAATTATTATTTTTTTATTTTATGAAAATTAAAAATTAATAGGTTGATTGGGTTTGACCAAATCAAATAAAAGTCAACTATATTAAAAGAGATAATTATAGAAATTATTTTAACTAAGAAAAAGTTTTTCTAATTAAAAAGAGTTTTGTTCAAAGCTCGAAACTTATGAAGATGGATATCATGAGGAGAATGCAATATATTGAGAAATATGTATTGTTGAAGTCTGCTTTGTAATTTTATTTTTTTATTTCAAAGGTTGTAATTTAAAAATACCCAATAGTCACTCGGTTCATTATTATTTTATTTAATTTTTAAATAATTATTTAATTATTATGTTTGATAACATGTTCATATATTAGTTGATCACATGTCAAACATGAAAATCCCACACAATTTTATTTAATTATGCATCTCATCTGTAAATATATGATTTATCAGGATTGTCCTAATATGTTTATATGTATTGCTTTATGAAATCAATTGTATGTAAACTGCTAAGTTTTAACTAGTTAAAACTTGGTAATCACCACACACTGAAGGCTATAATAACTTTTAGGTTAACCGACTTTAGTAAAAAGAGTTTTATTAAAGTTTGATGAATATAATTAATTAGTTAATCTAAGTTCATCTAATTATGACCTAGGTACTTCAGAAAGTTAAATGAACTTAGATTAATGAGATTAAATTAACTGATAATTAAATATTCATTGTGTTATTATTTCAACTAGTAATTAATTTGAAATTAATTGATTAGTTAAAATAGAAACACATTATCCTAAAATAATGAGTGAGAGAAGGTTGACCGTGAGGTGAAGTGAGGGCATCGAGATGACTTTATTTTGATCCCCCTGAGGAAGGTTTCGAGCTGCACCAATACCAATGTTGAATTTCTTAAGAAGATATGAGGAAGTAATATAGTTTAGTTTTGATCGACCATAAGACGACATATATCTAAATGAAGTCATGAAATCTGAAATGATGGATTACACTCACAAAATCACAATTAAGTTTTCATGTAGATAGTTGTCACTTAATCGAACAAGTAATACCTTATTGTTAAAATAGAAAATATGAGATATTTCAATTTTTAATTAATAAGGATGAGAATGTCTCATAGACAGTCTGAGCTTAATCTGACCGACTCTAAGGCAGCACATTAATCGTTGATTTATTTTATCGTGATTAGTAAATGCTAAATTTATGTGTTTATTATGATGCATTCATGCATCACGTTTACTTTTCAAATTTTAGATATTTATCAATTATATTGAATCATATATGTTTTAAATTTCAGTTATCAATATTATGTCTACCATGAGCAACCTTGTTATCGATTTACTCATTCTTGAGAAATTGAATAGTGATAATTTCGTACGTTGAAAATCATATATGAACTTAATGCTGATTTGTGAGAATCATAAGTTCATTCTTACAAATGAATGTTCTGAGGAGCCCGCAGTTAACGCCCTTATGAATGCTAGGAACAAATATGATGCTTGGATCATATCAAACAACAAGGCGAAGTGCTATATGCTTGTGAGCATGAATGATATTTTGAGAACCAAACATGAAAGCGTGGAGACTGCCTATGAGATTATGGAATCTTTACAGGCAATCTTTAGGCAGCAGTCTGATCAAAGCGTCATGAGGCCACTAAGAGCTATATGAAAACTAAGATGAGGAATGATACTTCTTTTCGAGAACATGTTTTGAACATGATCAACATAATGCACAAGGCAAAAGTACATGGGGCTACCATTGATGAGTGGACTCAAGTTAGCATCATACTAGAGTCGCTCACACTATTTTTTTCTACTTTCATAACGAACTATGTTATATACAAGTTGCAATTCAACATGACCCAATTATTGAATGAACTGTAAACTTTTGAGTCACTCAACCTTAGAATGACTAAAGCGGGTGGGACAAATGTTGTCGAGCTAAAGTCTTCTCCCAATATCTTCAAGTCTATTTGAACAGTTGAGAAAGTTTCAGTTAAAGCTTAACCTGACAAAGTGTACGTTCGCAACATCTTCAAGAAAACTACTTGGTTTTGTCGTGAGGAAGGGAGGTATAAAATATGATCCTGACAAGGTTCGAGTCATCATTGTTATGCCACCACCTCAAACTTAAAAGGAAGTTAGAGGTTTCTTGGGGAGATTAAATTACATAAGTTGGTTCATCTCATAACTAACTATAACTTCTGAACCTATCTTTAAACTTCTCTGTAAAAGTGATACCGAAGGTTGGAATGATGATTGTCAAAATACTTTTGAGAAGATCAAGTAATTCCTGTAAAACCCACATATACTTGTTCCTCCAACTCCAGGACGTTCACTCATTTTGTATCTTACAGTAACAGAAAAATCCATGGGTTGCGTACTTGGTCAGCACGGCACCTCTGGAAGGAAAGAACAAGCAATATACTATTTAAGTAAAATGTTCACAAACTATGAGGCTAACTATTCGATATTGGAGAAAATGTATTGTGCATTAGCCTGGATTGCTAATCGGCTTAGGTAGTACATGTTATATCACACCAGTTGGTTAATTTCAAAGATGGACTCCATCAAGTATATCTTTGCAAAGTCATCACTTTCTGAGTGAATTGCTAAATGACAAATGTTACTCACGGAATATGGTATTGCCTATGTTACGAAAGATTCAATAAAAGGAAGTGTACTTGCTGATTATCTGGCAGATCAACCTGTGCAAGATTATGAGCGTATGAAGTTTGATTTTCATGATGAGAACGTATCAGTCATATTAAAAAATGAAGGAGAACATATGGATCCAAAATTGTGGACAATGTTATTTGGTGACGCATCTAATGATGTAAGACATGGAATTGAGGCCATCCTCATATATCCTGAGGGAAATTTTTTCCCATTCCTGGAAAAACTATGTTTTGACTGTACAAACATCCATGGAAATTCAAGCATCTTGTGAGTTGAAAATAAGGAAGCTTCGAGTATATGAAGATTCGTTATTGGTGATACGACAACTAAACGGAGAATGAGAAGCTAGAGACTCCAAGCTGGTACCATATAACAAACATGTAACTAAGTTAAGCTAAACTTTTGAAGTGATCTCATATGACCATATACCCAAAAAGAATAATCAAATCGCATATGCACTGGCAATTCTAGTGTCCATGTTTACCGCAGACTTTAAGAAAGAAGTTCAACCCATGAAAATTGAGAAGTAATATTTTCCTGCTCACTGTATGAGCATTGAAGAAGAGACAGACACAAGACCATGGTATTACGACATCAAGCAGTATATAAAGAATGGAGAATATCCATCCAAAGCTTTTGAGAATAATAAACGTACTATTAGAAGATTGTTCATGGGTTTCTTCCTGAATGGTGAAACACTCTACAAAAGAATCCATGATATGATGCTTTTAAGATGTATTGAAACAAGGGAAGTGAATCAAATCATAAAGGAAGTTCACGAAGAAATTTGTGTTGTTCATGCTAACAGACATATGATGGCCAAACAAATCTTGAGAGTAGGATATTATTGGTTAACTCTAAAATCTGACTGCATCAAGTATGCCAAGAATTGTCATAAATGTCAAATTTATATGGATACAATTCTTGTACCCGCATCCCCTTTACATGTCATGACCGCGCATTGACCGTTCTCTATATGGGGCACGAGAATCGTATCATTTTGGTCTCTATAGATTATTTTACCAAATGAGTGGAGGCGAGTTCCTATTCGAGTGTCACCAAATGTGCGGTTATTATGTTTACTAAAAGGAAATAATTTATCGATATGGTCTACCTGGAAGGATCATCACAGCTAATGGGACAAATTTAAACAACATGATGATGAGAGAATTATGTGAGCAGTTAAAATTTAAGCATTATAATTCATCTCCTTATCGTCTGAAGTTGAACGGAGCAGTGGAAGCAGCCAATAAGAACGTAAAAAAGATTATAAAAAAGATAACAAGGGTTTATAAGGATTGACATGAGATTCTCCCTTTCGCACTACATAAATGCTGCTCATCAGTCTGAACATCAACTAGGGCAACACCGTTCTCTTTGGTATATGGCATGGAAGCGGTCCTTCCAATCGATATGGAAATTCTCTCCATCAGAGCCTTAATGTAGGGGAAATTAAAAGAAGTAGAGTGGGTACAAACACGATATGAGCAATTGAATTTCATCGAGGAAAAAAGATTGACTGCATTATGTAGAAGACAATTATATCAAAGAAAAATGATGCAGGCATATGACAAAAAATTGCGAGCCCGATGTTTCCGGGAAGGAGACTTGGTGTCGAAAAAGATACTCTCATATCAAAAGAATCACTGGGGGAAGTGGACCCCAAATTACGAATGACCTTTCATTGTTAAGAAAGCCTTCTCTAGAGGAGCTCTCATGCTAACAAATATGGATCGAGTAGATTTACCACATACAGTTAATTCTGATACAGTCAAGAAGTACTTTGTTTCACCGCTCTCAGTATGGGAAAAGTGAAGTTGGGCAAAAAAATGTTTTCAAAAAAAGCTGTCTCTAATACTGGAAAAATTCATATTCATATATTTTTCCCAAATCCTTGTTTGTAAACATTGTTCATCATCAATGAAGAGATTTTTTTAAGTTAACAAATACATATACTTCATCTTCTTGTTATTTCCATTATTTCTTATTCCTCTCAATTCTAAGATATCATTAATTACTTTTGAAATAACTCAGAAGCATAAACTTGGCTAGGCGAAAGCTAATTGAAAAAAGGAAAAGAAAAGAATAGGAACTAAGAAAGGCGGTCTGAGTGCGAGGTGAAATCTGAAAATTCACCACGAGAAAAGTCGATATGCACATGACGAAGGCCAAAACACGATTGGAGAATTACGATTAGAGTACATAAAAAAAGCAAAATATGGAGAAGTCATTCATTTTTCTTCATCATCAATGTGAAGCAAAATACTGGGGCATAAACCAATGAATAAGGATACATTATTTTCTTGAAAGTATGCTCGATACTTCATTACGAGTCCATGACCCTAGGCCAATGAATTGATTTGAGGGGAGAAGGATATGACTACATTAGTCAATTTTAAAAAAAAACCATCAAGTAATTTTTTTACAATTGTTCATAATCGTGCATAGCATGCATGCACGTAAAATCACTACTTTTCATTTATATTCAAGAATTACAATTCGTAGACATGCATCATATTGATATGTTTTAATACAATTCAAGTGCATGAATCATTTCATGATATTTTTTCCGAAATCCATACATGACTTTTGAACATTTAGAGCCTGCATTAGTCTAGATATAGCTACCATATGAAGCTTGTATAAATCAGATCAAACACTTCATTTTCTCCGGTTAAATCGAACTCGACTTTGTCACGGTCGAAGCCTGATGTCAGCGCCTGGTCTGTTTCAATTAATATAGCTAAATCGAACTCGTATCAAGTCGAGGTTGAAACCTGCGTCTATCCCACGTCATTTCTCTATCTTTGGTTCAATCAAACTTGGCTTTGTCGCGGTTGAAGCCCGATGTTAGCGCCTGATCCGTTTCAATTAATATGGTTAAATCGAACTCGAATTGAGTTGATGTCAAAGCCTGTGTCTATCTAGGTACACATCGTTTCTTTATCTTTGGTTAAATCAAACCCGACTTTCTCGCAGCCGAAGCCCGGTGTTAACTCCTGCTCCGTTTCAATTAATATGATTAAATCGAACTCGATTGAGTCCAGGTCGAAGCCTGTGTCTATCAAAGTTCATTTCATAATTATGTCATTTCATAGAACCTGAATAAGTCGAGGTTTCTATTTACCTTATCCATATAGTCTTTTCTCGATAAAAGTATTTATCTACACTTTTGTACACCTTCTAAGTTTAGAAGCGTGAACAAAGGGGGGTAGTTGTAGATACCATATTTTGTCCGGTCCAATACTTTAAAAATACGAATTTTATTTTTTTGGCCCATATACTAGTCTAGGACTATAGGTATGATTTGAAAAATAACCCAAGGCCTAAAAATAAGAAGAATTTCCCAAGGACTAAAAAATAAATAAGGAGCAAAATGACTAAAAATAAAAAATGAAACCCTAAGTTTGACTGAAACCCTAAGTTTGCCTATATGGTTAAATCGAACTCGAATTGAGTTGAGATCATTATCATTCATTATCTCTCTTCTTCATACTCATGTGGTTGATATTTTTTGTTTCTTTTCCATACTATTAGAGGAGAATCCGCTTCCCCTGATTGTGACCAAGAAAATAGTTGATTCTCCATGATTCTAGCTCCTATCACCAATTCACCTTAATTATAGGAGATTTCCGTTAATTGTATATATTTAAAATTATTTCCTTGTTTATAGTTATTTCCTTGTTTACTGTTGCACAGTTTTATTGTATAAATAAAGATCACCTTATAACATTTACGCTTGAGGCATTTTCCTTTACATGGTAACAGAGCCAGTCGGTCAAATCCTTGTCGAGATTTTTTTTTGTTTTTCAAGCTTTCATGGCTGATTCTTAAACCAACCAGCTTCCGCTCAATACGATGTTTCACATGGTGACCATCAATCTCACTCCCACAAATTACCTCTTGTGGCATCGTCAATCTATTCCTTTACTGGAAAGTCAGGATTTTATGGGTTATCTGGATGGGTCTTCTCCGGCACCTTCTGCTCAGATTCTCCAGGGTACTGATCTAGTTTTGAATCCTGCTTACAAGAAATGGCACGCATAGGATCGGCTAATACTCAGTCTTCTTTATGCCTCTCTCACTGAGGAATGTATGGCTAAAGTTGTGGATTGCTTTACTGCTCGTGATGCTTGGCTAGTTCTTGAAGCCTTTTTTTCACATAGTTCTAAGACTCAGGAGATTCAATTGAAAGATGAACTCCAGCTGATGCAACGAGTCACTCGTGGTGTTGCTGAATATGCTCGTTCTTTTCGTTCTCTGTATGATCAGCTTAGTGCTATTGGCAAACCCGTTGATGACACGGATAAGGTACATTGGTTTCCTCATGGTCTTACATCTGATTACAAAACTTTTTCTACCTCAATGTTGTCACGGTTGCCGCTGCCTTCTTTCACCAACTTGGTACCGAAAGCCCTCAGTCATAAAATTTCTCTCGGTCCCTTCATGTTGACTCATCCTCACAGTCTGCTCTTGTTGCCCAACGAGGTTCCTCTTCTTCGAGTGCTTCTTCTGGTCGCCCAAATCCTGCCTTCTCTTCGTCTGCTTTTGGAAAATTTTCCAAGACTCCATACATTACCTATCAGTGGTGTGGTAAAGAGAGGCACACTGCCAAGAAATGTCATAAACTGGGCAAGTTACTGAAGAAAGCCAAGGCGGTGGTTTGATTGAAGCCTTTGCTGCTACTTCGGTTGATCAACCAACTGATTCTGAGTGGTATACGGATACTGGGGCTACTTCGCATATGGCGAATGATGTTACTGCTCTTGATAATTCCGTTCCTTATATTGGTAATCAGCGGGCGTATGCTGGTAATGATACTTCCATGTCTATTTCTCGCATCGGTACGATTTCATCCATTGTTGCTTCTCATTCTTTATCTTTGTCTGATGTTCTCCTTGTGCCTAGTCTTACTAAAAATATCTTGTCAATTAGCAAGCTTACTCGTGAGAACAATTGTTCCATCACTTTTTCTTCTTCTGGTTTTGCCGTACATGATCTAGCAACAAGAACGGTGGTGGGCGTCGGACGATGTGAGAAAGGGCTCTATGTTCTTGACCGTGGCCATGCAAGTTTTTTATCTAGTATTTCTAAATGTAACTCTCGTGCTTCATCTATCACTTGACATGCATGACTAGGAC
Source organism: Datisca glomerata (assembly GCA_003255025.1). Taxonomy (NCBI): domain Eukaryota; kingdom Viridiplantae; phylum Streptophyta; class Magnoliopsida; order Cucurbitales; family Datiscaceae; genus Datisca; species Datisca glomerata. Next base: position 247,870 of record QANY01008203.1, read on the forward strand.
ATCCATCTTTTCACATTATTTCTTCATTAAATAAGCATGGTGCTATTACCCTTTCTCATAAGAGTATAATTGATTCTAAACCTTGTTTTGGTCGTCAATTGGGCAAAAGTCATCGTTTACCTTTCTACAATTTAGATCAACGTTGTGCCTCTTTATTTGAAAGAATACATTGCGATTTATGGGGTCCCTCACCAGTTACTTCTCCTTCTGGATACAAGTACTATTGTGTTTTGATAGATGATTTTTCCCGCTTTAGTTGGTTTTATCCGTTAAAGCTTAAGTCGGATTTTTTTGACATATTTGTTCAGTTTAATAAGTATGTCCAAATTCAATTTGATGGTAAAATCAAATCTTTTCAGTTCGACGGTGGTACTGAATTTACTAATCAACATTTTACCTATTTTCTTCGTGAGAATGGTATAATTCATCGTATCGCCTGTCCTTATACACCAAATTAGAACGGTATCATCGAGAGAAAGTATCGCCACATTACTGAAACTGGTCTACCCTCATGTTTCATTCTCATGTACCTTTACGTTTATGGGTTGAATCTTTTTCCACGGCTTGTTATCTCATTAATCGCCTATGATCACCGGTTCTTCATGGTAAGTGCCCTCACGAAATTTGATATGGTTATGCTCCTCCTTATTTCTTGTTACGTACATTTGACTGCCTTTGTTTTCCTTTTCCTTTTCTCGCCATGTCCAGTTTTTTGAAGATTATTTTCCTTATGCCTCCAGCTCGACTCTTCCTCCTTTGGATGGTGTTGATTATGTCACTTTTGATGACCCTTCTCACAGTTTTCTTTCTAGTGATACTTCCTCCTCAGGTGTGACTTCAGCTCATCGCCCGGCCCCCACCTTATGTGTTCCTTGTGTTGATTCATGTATTCCTTCACCGCCTTCTGAAGATTCTTCTCAGCCTTCATCGCCGGCGATAGCATTGGAAGTCATACCTCATGTTCCTTCTTCCTTTAGTCAATTGCCGACCGCTACTCACTCTATGGTTACTCGTGCTAAGAACGGTATTGTTAAACCTCGCACTCTTCATTCGTTATATGCTTTGTCTACTCCATCGTGGTTTCAGGTACATCTTGTTGTCAATGAGCCTCGTGGATTTAAGTCAGCTGTCAAGCATCCCGAATGGCTTTCCACCAAGGATGATGAAATTGTCACTCTCACACACAATAACACATGGCGTTTGGTTCCACGTCTGAGTAATCATAATGTTGTGGGCTGTCGGTGGATCTTTAAGATGAAGCTTCGAGTAGATGGTTCTATAGAACGTCACAAAGCTCGTCTTGTGGCCCAATGTTTTTCTCAGAAACATGGCATTGATTTCAATGAAACATTCAGTCCCGTTGTTCGGCCTGCCACTATTCGAATTATTGTCCCTTGCTGCTATGCATGGTTGGTCACTTCATCAGCTTGACGTTAAAAATGCTTTTCTGCATGGTTTTCTTACAGAGGAAGTTTACATGGAACAACCTCCAGGTTACACTGATCCCCAATTCCCTTCTCATGTTCGTCGCTTGCAACGTGCTCTTTATGGTCTGAAATAGGCCCCAAGGGCATGGTTCCAACGTTTCAATCAATTTCTGCTTATACTTAGTTTTATTGCGAGTCGTGCCGATTCCTCACTTTTTGTGTATCATGGTCCTCATGGTGTTATTTATCTTCTCTTATATGTCGATGATATTGTTATTACAGGCAATAACAAGTCTATGCTTCGTACACTCATCGATCGATTGACACAAGAATTTTCAATGAAGGATCTTGGTGATTTACACTATTTTTTGGGAATTGAGGTTATTCGCAATGAAAAAGGAAATTTTCTCAGCCAAACAAAATATGCTCTTGATCTATTGACTCGGGCAAACATGGTGGATTGCAAACCTATTTCCACTCCTTTTCTGGTGGGATCTCATCTAACTGAATCTGGAATTGTTCATTCTGATGCTACTCAGTTTCGGTCACTTGCAGGAGCTTTGCAATATTTGACTCTTACCTGCCATGATTTATCTTACAGTGTCAACTCTATATGTCAATATATGCATGCTCCTACTACTGATCACTTCTGTGCCTTGAAGAATATTTTACGATATGTTAAGGGCACCTACCATTATGGCTTGCAACTCTCGCTAGATTCTTCTTCGACTTTGCTTGGTTATTCTGATGCAAATCGGGCCGGATGCCCTGTTACCCGATGCTCTACAATAGGTTATGCTGTTTACTTTGGTCGAAGTCTCATCTCGTGGTGTTCGAAAAAGAAAACTAATGTTGCTTGCTCAAGTGCTGAAACTAAATACCGTGCTCAAGCCTCTGTTGCTGCTGAATTTTCCTGGACACTTCAGCTTCTTCGCGAGCTTCATATCAAACTCCCCTCTCCTCCGAGATTGTTATGCGATAACAAAAGTGCCATCTTTATTGCATCAAACCCGGTCACCAAGTCTCACTCCAAACACATTGACATTGATTATCATTTTGTTCGGGAACTTGTAGCTCGACGAGTCCTCAGTCTTGGGTTTGTCCCCTCTCATCTTCAATTGGCCGATGTTTTCACTAAAGGGGTGCCGAAATTACAGTTTCTATTGGATTGTGGCAAGTTGTGTTTTTTTCCCATCTCACCCACGCCAACTTTGAGGGGGGATATTAGAGGAGAATCTGCTTCTCCTGATTGTGACCAAGAAAATAGTTTGTTCTCCATGATTCTAGCTCCTATCACTAATTCACCTTAATTATAGGAGATTGCCGTTTATTGTATATATTTAAAATTATTTCCTTGTTTATAGTTATTTCCTTGTTTATTGTTGTACAATTTTATTGTATAAATAAAGATCACCTCATAGCATTTACGCTTGAGGCATTTTCCTTTACACATACATAAGTTGTTTGTTCATTCTCTATTATTTCCCCTACTCTTAATCTTGAATTTTATTTTCATGTATTGTTGATTTCTCTACAAGTTTGATAATAAGATTTTTTTGTCATCAACTCAATCAATGAAGATGTGGATAAAATTTTCGTTGGGTGTAAAATTAACTCAATGTAAATCAACCATTTAATGGGTTGAAAGTGTACATTTAATGGAAATATCCCCTATGATAATTTTCCATGCATAAAAATGTATAAAATATTGAATAAAACCTCTATACAAGATTATGCAAATATTGATATTTTGAATTTTTTTTATGTTCTTACAAGTCTTTTCTTCTTGTTTTTTTTTTAAATTTTGTTCATCATTTTTGTGACACTTGTTTGAACTACTTATCATCCATGATCATTCCTAGCGATGAAGGAAGAAATGAAAAATGATAATTAGTGAACTAAGTAGTCCAAAATAAAAAAAATTAATATATTTATATCCCAGACAAAAAATATTCTATTTTGAAAGTTTTATTTATTTTTATTTAATGACAATTGTTTGAATTAGTTACCATCTATGATCATTACTTGCTATTTGATTATAAATGAAGGAAGAAAGTAATTAGTAGACTATGTAGTAATAAATAGTATGTTCATGCCAATTATGTATGAAATTTAACATTTTTCATAGATTAATTTATTTACACATAAAAAAATTTATTATTAATTTATTTATAAAATAATTATACATATTCTTTAAAAAATGAAATTAAAACAAATTGACGGAGGGTGAGTACCCTCGGTCAAAGAGAGATTGACCCTCTGCCCCCTCCCATTTTTTTGTTATTTTTTTAATTTATTTTACTTTACTTTAGTTTTCTATTATTTAATTTTTTATTAATATATATTAATGTTTATTCTAAATTATATTTTTATGTATTTTCTTTACATGTTTCACATGCTATTCATTTCTTTTTTACTTTATACATCCTCATCAAATTTATCATACATTTCTAATTTTTTTTTACCCATTTTTTTTATAATTATTGTTCTTCTTATTTCTTATTTATTTATATATCATTGCCATATTGTCATGCTTACAATGTGATTCTTATCTCATTCTCCTATCACTAGAGTTAATGTTCGCGGATGTGTGGATTACAACCTTAACAAATAGATTTATATTTTGTTAATTTCATTATTAGTTCTTCATTAAAAATTTCGATGACAGATTTTGAGATTTATGGGATACTAAACTTCCCGAACTACTGAGCTGATGAGTTATTTTTTGGATAACAAGAATAACTCCAATAATGCTTTGATTTTTAAAAAAAATTAAATTAAAAAACTAAAAAATACTTTTTAATGGTCTTTGTATCACCCATTAAAAGTCATTTACTTTTTTTCATTTGATGATACAAGACATACCTAATGGGACATTCAAAATTGAATTTCTTTAACATTGTTTTAAATATAATTTGGATAGCATTTGATTAAATTTGGTAACCATTTTTCATAATGGGTGTTGTGGGATCCTAATACCTTCTCCACACACAAATGACTCCCGAAATAACTTTGAATTTTTGCAGACACAAACATTTGATTTTAAAATTGGGTGACCAATCACGCCCTAAAATGATTGCTGGCGACTCCGAATTTCTTTTCTCCACAAATAATTTTTCAATCGTCGTTCCACGTCTCATGCACGTTGCGATAATATTTAAATATAATTTTTGAAAATTATATATATATAATTATTTTTTTAATTATCAATAATTGAGACAGAATATCTAATTTGTGAAATTAGATAATTAAATTATTATAAGATAATAATTTAAATCAACTTAATATGCTATTTGTGGAATAACAGATAAGTTTGTTGACAGAGATAATCAGATATTTTAATTGTGAATTAAGTGATGTCTAGAAAATTATTTAATTAAAATAAATATTTAATTCACAGTAATTGTCACGTGTCAATCACTGATGACGTCTCAGAAATCGACATGAACTACTGTGGTGCCACATGACACTACAATTATGAGTATGCAACACTATAGTGCCATGTGGCACTACAGTTGTGTACAATTACAATGGGTCCCACTATAATTGATAAGTTTATAATTGAATATTATTTCTGTTTATCCCTAAAAATATGATACGCCATTGTCTAGAATATATACAGATATTATTCTAATGACCTAAGTGGTTGAAAGAGGTGGAGAGAATCAGTTGATGAAATCATCAGTTCATAAATCAAGAGTTGAATTGAGAACACGGTTGGTGTTAGAGAGATTTTCTTATGTGATTTAACGTTAATCAAATCTCTAAAAGAATAATCATCATGTTCTTTTAGAGAATCGTCACTAAAGTCATTCTTAGTAAATCTCTATATCTAAGGTGTTGAGAACTTTTAGAGACAAAAAAAGTGTTTTGTAATATTCTACATGCCTACACATGTTCTAGTGCGTTGATGATTGACTTGGAAGATCTTAGTGTGGATTTCAGAGTCTACTGATTCTTGAAACGATTTCGTGGGAACGAGGGATCGATCATCTTTTGCAAGGACACTTGATATACACTACAAGAGGTAATTGATTTCTAACATTGTATGTTGTAGATTTAACTTATAAATATATAATGGATCCTGACTGATTGAAAAAGAGTTTTCAATTAAACTTTTTATTTGGTTATCGTGGCGTTGCACAAGTTTTGTTAAGATTCATTTTTATTAAAAGTTTAATTTTTTAAAAGATCTCGCGCCTTTACGCTTCCATTGTGCACGCGCCACAACAACCATCATGAAGAGAATATCATTGTAGCCTGGGAAGCCTTCTATCCTATCAAGAAGAAGAAAAAAGAAGTAGGAGAGGTGTAATAGAGTGGAATGGAGTTTTTTTTTGAAAAGTCTGCTTTCTAAAGGCTTTAATAGAAAAATTGTTCAGTGAATTATGCTTTGTATCTCATCTATTCATTTCATGATATTGATTAATGGATCTCTTACTGAAGCTTTTCATCCTCAAAGAGGACTTAGATAAGGATTTCATTTATCTCCTTATTTGTTTATAATAGTAGTAGAATGTCTATATAAGTGTGTGCAAAAAGTTGTAAATGATGGTTTGATTAAATCTATAAGGATGAAGATATATTGCCATGTTTCACGTATGTTCTTTGCAGATGGCTCTCTGTTTTTCTCTGAGGATGACCATATTTCTTGTGCTAATTTGGAAAATTGTATTTCAGAATATTGTAGTGCATCTGGTCAGAGTGTTAATTTTAACAAGAGCAACTTATGGTTTAGTAAGAATGTCCAGTCAAACAAACAAATCTCTCTTTCTAATATTTTGGGAGTTGGCATTTCAAATAAACGGGGGTTATATTTGGCTGCCTACTGGGTGGGGAAACTAAAAAAAATGCTCTATTCTATGTTGATGGAGAGGATGGACAAAAGGATAGCTAGTTGGAAGTCAAATTTGTTATCTTTGGGATAAAATTAAGTCTTAGTTTTAGTTGTGGCTCAATCTCTTCATGGTTACACTATAAGTGTTTTTAAACTCCCCAAGTCCATTTGTCTCGAGCTTCAATTGGCTATTGCAAATTGTTGATGGTCTAAAGATGGAGATGAGAAGGATATGAGGTAGGGCTCTCAAATGAAAATGAACAAAAGAAAAATGCAGGAAGCATTGATTTCAGAGATTTGGAGGATTTTAGCCTTGTTTTACTTGCGAAGCAAGCTAGGGCACTTCTCAAGAATCCAAGTAGTTTATGTGCCAGAATTTTGGAAGGTTTGTATTTCGAAAGTTCTAATTTTTTTTTAATAAAATCTTAAGAAAAAAATGTTCTTGGGTGTGGAAAAGCTTATGGCAAGGAAAGGAAGTTCTAAAAAAATATTCTATGTAGAATATTGGCAGTGGTTCTCACATCAGGTTATAGGAGGATGTTTGGATTAAAAGTGGTTCGACCGTAGAGATGTTCAAAAATCAAGATCTCCAACTAGTAACAAAACTTATTGATAAAGGTCGATTCAGATGGAAAACTGATTTGGTTTCGGGGGTAAATAATTTAGTCTCCTTTTTCTTGTTGTTAGTTGGCTATTTGGAAGGTGAGAATATTTTCTAAGGATAATAGGTTTATCCTTCTGATGTGGCTAAAAACTCAGGACATTTGTTTCCTGATTTTTGGAAGAACATTCCAAAACTTGTTAGGAGGGCTGATTTGAGTCATGTTGATACTCCTTCTGTTCATTCTGTTCAAGGTGAAGCTAGTTGGTCTCCTCATTCATATGGATTTGTTAAAGTCAATGTTGATGCTTCTGTAAGAACTTTGCCTTCTTCTAGGCCCATTGGTATTATAGCTAGAAATAATTTTGGTTGTCCTTTGCTAATAAAAGGACATCAAATAGTTTCTTATCAGGTAATCAAGTATGTGGAGTTTTTGGCTGTTTATGAGGGTCTATCTTTGACAAGAAGCAGTGCATCGTGTAGTACAATTCTTGAACATGACTCTAAGTGGGTGGTTGTTTGTCTAAATAGAGAGTTGATACTGGTTGGGAGTTGTCAAATTTTGCTGATTTGGTGATAAGCTCCATTAGGCAGTTTAATAGTTGTAATGTAGTTTGGGTTGGTAGAAATTGTAACGTAGTTGATGATGTTATTGCAAAATGTAGCAACGGTTCTATCATTTCCTTTAACCATTGCTGCATTAGTTGAAAATGAAAATTACTTGCAAGAAGCACGCAAAGACCTCCTTGATATATTTTGTTATGGCGTTCATGGACATTCTCTGACGTTGTTTAAGAAACCTAAAGAAAGTTTTCTTTGACAAAAATACCTAAAAAAGGTTTGATTTCTTTCGAAAGAACATGTAATAAAAAATGTCTAAAGAAATATTGATCGAACCAATTAATGATTATAAAACTTAGCATATATGTTATATGTCACTTCAATTTAAGTAGATGATCAGAGATATATTGAAACATGATAACATATATTGTCTAAAAAAACACATGTAAATTTGTATGTAGAGACATTAATACTAATCCATATATTATATTATACAACATTGAATTTATCAAAATATTAGAATGCATGCATAGACTAGATTATCAATATCACGAGATATTGTCTCATTGGATAGAATCATTTTTTCTCATCTTATGGTCACCCTTTATCTTTTAGGGTAGAAACTCATATATGATACTTCTTTTAGGGTAGAGTTACATCTCACCATTTGTCAAAACAGAATCACTGAAATATTTTTATAACCTCAAATTTACAACCTCTAAAATCTCTAATTCTTTCTTACAAGAATTAAGAAATTCATCAATACGATATCACATAATATCTTCCCTTAAGCAATCTTAAAATAAAAAATTTTCTCACAAAGAAATTTGAGGCATCAAACTCCAACACTTAGAATAATAAATCATAAATGTCTACGTTTACATGCTTGAACTCCTCAAATGTTCCACAGTTTAAAAAGTCGAACCCCATAAATCAAATGGATCCAAAGCTTTTCTTCGACGAAAACTAAAAATAAACACTTTTTGAATAAACGGAAATGAACTAGATAAGCTTGTTTCTTTTTAATTAGATTTTATTGCAAAGAAGAAGAAAATACGTTCATATACATCCAGGAGATCTTCTTCTACCTCTTACAAACATATTTTTCTTCTCAAATCAAACACATATATTAGGAGGTAAACTGAAAATATCTAAACAATTCACACTTTAACGATTGCTATATTTTGAAATTATCTAAACTATTCATACCTGAAGGAGGTCTTCATTAGTACTGGAATTAAGTTTTTCGTCCGCCAAAGAAACTGACCAACTTGTGTTATGATTGAGTCTGCAATCATTGTTCTCTGCTAGAAAATTTGATTGCCAATTGCACCCCTTCTTCCCATTGTTGTGCTAACTACTACCCCATTCTCATAAAGAAACTATCCAACAATGCCCATAGAAAGTTTGTAAAACCAGAAGGTCTCCAAATTCCAATGACTAAAAGGAGACAAGTATTTTGAATTTGGATTAAGACTACCTTTAGAATAAGACCTAGAAGATGGAACCTTTTGTGGTTTGATTTCTGGATTTCTGAGATTTCAGTGAGAGAGGGTTGATGAAGAGAAGGAGAAGACGAGTTTGAGTGTGGAAAGAGGTTGATATTGATGATTTTTCTTCATTTTGTATGATTATAACAGATGTTATATAAAAATATACTAAAATATATAACGGTATATTGATGGTACATATATTAAAATATAGTATGTATATAAATATATACCATAGTATATATCGTGAATGGTATAGAAAATATACTACGGTATATTGATATAATAAAATATACTATGGTATATAAATATGTACCATGACATATTTTTGTATACTATAATACACATGTACATAAAAATTTCTAACTTTATCAAAAAAAATTTACACGTAGGAAAAATGGTCATTCTTGTAAATATAACTTTTTTTTATCATTCTCTTCTTTATTTTTCAAAAAATGGACTATTTCTCTAAATGAGACAAACCAATAACTTTAGAAATTATAGCATTTAACCATTTTAGTAGGGAGTTTTAGTTTTCAGTAATTTTTAAACATAATTAAGTTAATAACCAAGTTAGTTTGACCATAATTTTCTATTCTTATTTCACCATTTTCTAAGACATTTAATATTAATAGTTAAATGATGAATAAACTAATCATTCGAAATGATTAATATATTTATTTGCGAGTAAAAAAATTTAGATTGCTAAATATTAATCATTCAATAAATTAATCATTCTTAGAAAGGCTGTTAGCCAATTATTCCTTATAGCTCAAAAATGTCGTTAAGTATAAAAATGTAAATTTTGATACACATCAATTCGATATATTAATCATTTTGAATGATTAATACACATCAATTCGATATATTAATATATTTTTTTACGAGTAAAATTTAATTAATATCTTTATTAATGTGTCATTTATCATAAAAAATTAATACAGATCAATTCGATGATCATATATAGATTAGTCTAACTGAGTAGTCATAAACTCCTATGCACGTCTACTAGATCTTTTGATTCACTCATTAAGGTCTGTTTGTTAATCAGGCTAATGACTTTTATTTTGGAGTTTCACTGATGTGGATGGGTGGGGACATGATCTTACAAGATTTGGAATCTAAGCTTTTTTAACAGATCGTATATTAGTTTCCTTAAGTATTAATTCTGAAACTGAATGATTATTGAGTGTAAATTTATAATAAAATTATAAATTAGTCATTCACTAGTGGAATGGTACTTAAAGATCAAGAGTTAATTAGAAGGGTAAAATGATAATTTTGATAAGTTCTAATTTATGGACCAATAATTGAAAGATAGAGCTACATGAAATAATTATGTCAGTGGACTACATGAGAATACTCTGTAAAAATATTATATAATCTCTAAGAGTGCAATTACATATTTATAATGGAGTAATAATGAAATTAATAAATAAAATTATTTAATAAAAGAGTTTAGTTAATAATTTGATTTATTGAAGCATAGGATTATAGGTCTATGGTCACAAAGTCACATCTATACTACGCCGTCTAGGGTGTAAATATTTCAAGATATGAGAAAATAACTGACTTACAAAAAAAATTATTATTCTGGGGCAAAGTACATAATTATGAGATAATTATGTGTGATTCATTAATTAATTAAATTATTTATATATTCAAATATAATTTTCAGAAATTATATTTATTTAAATAATTATCGATAAGTGGGACATAACATCTAATTTGTGAAATTAGATAATTAAATTATTATTAGATAATAATTTAAATCAACTAAATATGTTATTTGAGAAATAACAAATAAGTTAGTTGATATGGATAATCAGATATATTGATTTTGAATTAAATGATATCTAGGTAATTATTTGATTAAAATAAATATTTAATTCGTAGTAATTGCCACGTGTCAATCACTGATAGAGTATCATAAATTGACATGGACTACTGTAGTGCTACGTGAAACTTGTTGTTGAAAGAAGTGGATAGAATATATACAGATATTATTCTAATGGTCTTTGTTGTTGAAAGAATGGGAGATAATCAGTTGATGAGATCATGAGTTCGTCAATTAAGAGTTGAATTGAGAACACGATTGGTGTCAGAGAGATTTTTTTCTGTGATTAAATGTTAATCAAATCTCTAAAATAATCATCACGTTCTTTTAGAGAACCGTCTCATTAAAATCATTCTCAATAAATCTCAAGATCTCATGTGTTGAGAATATCTAGAGACAGAAAAATTATCTTTAAATAATCTACGTGCCCACAGACATCCTAGTACATTGAGAATTGACTTGAAAGATCTTGGTGTGGATCTTGAGTCTACTGGTCATTGGAACGATTTCGTAGGAATGAATGATCAATCAATTTTTGCAAGGACACTTGATGTAGTTTATTAAAAGATTCGATTTTTATTAAAAGTTTAATTTTTTAAAAGGCCACAAGCGCCTTCACGCTTCCGCCGCGCACGCGTCATGACGATCAACAAGTGGTATCAGAACAGTCTTTATATATTTATATGTTAAATGTTGTGTGAGTTTTCTTGCATTATTCATATCATATGAGATGTGTATGATGATCAATGATTATGTTTTTTAATGTATGAAAAATAATGAATCGTTAATTGTATGGTGATTATTGGGTTAGGCTTTATTTTAATTTTTCCTAGATCTTGTGTAACCCGGATTGAGGCGTAAGAATTTTTGTAATTTTATTTTAAATATTATTGTAATTATTCCAAACACGAGAATACGAAGAACGCACGAGATGAAAGGTAGACATTTACTGTTCACGCGAAAACATTGTTCATTTGCGAAAACACTGCACATCCGTGAAAACACTGTTCACTTCAGAAACTTACTGTTCTAGCGGTGGTGAACCGTGCTGGCGATACTGTACCGACGATGAGTAGTTGCTGTCCAGTGTGACATGCGGCTGCCGGCTGTGAGACGGGCAGCGGTGGTGTTGGACGGCGATCAGAGAGTCCTATCGTCGGTGACAAATGTTGTCATGTTTTACGAAAGTTTATAAAAAAACATGCAATTAACTCTATCACCTAAGTGTTTCATTAAAACCCAAACTCTTTTAATTATCCATTTAAATTTCAAAATTAATAGATTGATTGAGTTTGACCTAAGTTTGGGCAAATCGAATAAGGTGTTTATTTGACTAAGTCAAAGTCAACTATATTAAAAGAGTTAATTATAGAAATTATTTTAATTAAGAAAAATAGTTTTTTAATTAAAAACGGTTTTGTTCAAAGCTTGAAGATTATAAAGATGGATATCAGGAGGAGAATGTAATATTTGGGAAATATGTATTCTTGAAATCCACTTTGTAATTTTATTTCTTTATTTCAAGAATTGTAATTTAAAAATACTCAATAGTCACACGATCCATTATTATTTTATTTAATTATTAAATAATTACTTAATTGTTATGTTTGGTAACATGTCCATGCATTAGTCAATCACAGTGTTGTGTGGCACTGCAATTGTGCACAATTGCAGTGGGTTCCACTGTAATTGATAATTTTATAATTAAATATTATTTCAGTTTATCCCTAAAAATCTGGTATACCATTATCTAGAATATATATAGATATTTTTCTAATGGCCTTTGTCGTAGAAGAGGGGGAGGGAATCAGTTGATCAGATCATCAGTACGTCAATCAAGAGTTGAATTGAGAACACGATTGGTGTCAGAGAGATATTCTTGTGTAATTAAACATTAATCAAATCTCTAAAAGAATAATCATCATGTTCTTTTAGAGAATCATCTCACTAAAGTAATTATCAATAAATATTTAGATCTCATATATTGAGAACATCTAGAGACAGAATAAGTGTCTTATAATATTCTACATCCCACACAAGTCCTAGTGCGTTGATGATTGACTTGGAAGATCTTGGTGTGGATCTTCCAAGTGATCGTTGGAACGATTTCGTGAGAACGGTGGATCGATGAATTTTTACAAGGATACTTGATATAGACTACAACAGGTATATGATTTCTAACCTTGTATGTTGTAGATTTATCTTCTATATTATATATAGGACCCTAACTGATTGAAAAATAGTTTTCAATAAAAGTTTTTATTTGGTTATCGTGGTGTTGCGTAAGTTTTGTTTTATTAAAAGATTTGACTTTTATTAAAAGTTTAATTTTTTAAAAGGCCATGTGCCTTCAAGCTTCCGCCGCGCACGAGCTGTGACAACCAGCAATAGGTCCGGGCATGACCCTTACAAACATGTTCACTATTATCCTATTTCGGCTTTACCGTGCCTCGTAGGCTCCATGTGGGTGTATTTAGACGCCACATGTTCAATCTTGACACGCCACTCTCAATAACGCGGGTCCATATCTACATTAGCCCCATGTACAAGTTCAAATGTGTAGCAATTGAATTTGTACATAGTCCCTTCATGCGTTGTGGTCTTAGTGATGAGTCATATGTTCAACTGTGATGGACGCCTTTGCTATTGTAATTCCATCGCCAGATGTGATGATGAACCTATTTAGCCTCTAGTAAGAGTAGCAAGAAGTAATTGCTATGCAAGTCTCTTTTAATAAAGAATCTAATTGTGCCGGCATTCACGAAAGGATTACTAGCTCAAAAGACATATACACTAGCAATCCACAACCTTAAGCTTTAAGGTAAGCACGAGTGAGTATATATGGTAGTATATGTAGCATATGCATGTTCAAATACCAAAATTTCATGACGAGTGAATATAGTCACGTAACATTTTCTATCCATATTATTCTCGTGTGATAGATACAGCTTAATGATTTGTTCATAATCATTTTTGGTGATAATTCATTAAAATTATGAGCAAACGTACCACCGCTTTTTGATACTAAGATAACTAACTAGGGCGAAGTTCGTCAAGAAATGGCCTGGCGATAGGTGCACATGCTGGAATGCTGTCTGTAAACGATTCAACTTGTGAAAATTCATACAAGTAGGAACCTGCATGATACTGCCTAAGAAGGCACACCCATACACAAAAATATAATCAAGTTGCCTAAGGAGGCGCGTGCATATTGGACTATCCGTAATGGTCATGGTTAAAGGGTTATATATATCAAATTTTATCATCCATCAGTTCATACTTTAGATTTTCATGAGACATGCTTATTCTTTCCTACTTCGAACCATTATCATGCATCCCTACTTCGCACATACGTTCGAACCTGAGCTTCTACATTTCTACTTCGCGCATACGTCGCTCTTACATACAACTTTCAACATGAGCATATTCATAATAAATCCCTAAGTTAGATTTAATCTACACGACAACGGTCATACTCTGTGATAACGAGCGGAATAAGCAGTTAAAAAAACTTGTATATTTCAAACATGTTATGGCGGCAAAGTTCCACTTTGAAAGGACTTGTAACAAGGGCTAAATTCTGCCCAACTATCTTTGTTTAAATATTTCTATTACATTTCAGGGACAAACTTTACCGAAACAATCCCAAGGTCCTACTCTGCTGCAATGCCTTAAACGCGTTCTAGGAACAAACTTCCCTAAAACGTCTTAACTTTGTTTCAGGAACAAACTTCGCTGAAAATGTCTTAAATGCGTTCCAGGAACAATTTCTGCTAAAACATCTTAAACGCATTTCAGGAACAAATATTTGCTGAAACGTCTTACACACATTTCAGGAACAAACTCTATCAAAACGTCTTACACGCATTTTGGGAATAATCATTGTTTAAACGTCTTAAATGAATTCCAAGAACAACTTTCGCTGAAACGTCTTAAAAGCGTCCCAAGATCAATCTTTGCTGAAACGTCTTACATGCATTTCAGGAACAAACTTTGTTGAAACGTCTTAGACACATTTCAGGAACAAACTTTACTTAAACATCATAATTGCATTTCAAGATGACGGGCCCGTTATAAGTTTTCGGGCTATTTTGATCATCACAAAACTTGAAGTAAAAATTACAATGCTAAACATGATAGCTTTTCTATGCACTTAAAGTTGAATATAGCGTTTGAGGGTCATCCCATCTACTATCAGCAATAAAGGTGGTCTCATGCGGCCCTTCCTATTCGTACAAGCATGTACATAGATAAATAATTGTAATTTTCAAAATAGGCATTTCATAAATAAACATGTGTGTTTTGACTTCGAGTGCATAATCCTTGGACCTTACAACATATGATTGCCTTTGTACTTAACATACCCCTCCTCGGGTTTTGTAGCATATTAGCCACTTCCTGTCACAATGGTCATTAGTGTGTGGGAGAAACGCTGGTCCCCCATGACTTCTATATTCGCACTAATGATCTCCCCTTTTGGAGCTTGTCATGAAAAATCCGTCTCAAAGTTTTACAATAGTTGGTTGCATAAGTGGTGTCTCGATGGAAGCGGTAAAACTGAGGTGATTCCATTTCTTCTCTGGTGGGCAAGATTTCCACCCAAGGTCTCCGCACAACCTTATCCTTGACCTAGGCATCCAACACAGCTTCCACCTTAGCCATGGAGTAGGGGAAAGGTGGTGGATCATCCCTTTCACTTCTGTCCCATTTTACACCTCGTCCTTGGGGTGGTGTCATGGCTACTTGCGGCGTGTGTATTGCAAGCTTCCATGTTAAACCCCCACACTCACCCTGCTCTGTAACCTTTGGCCTGGACACCAAAATGTAGGTGCGTTGGGCAGCCATGTAGAGGCATGAGAAAGTAGTGATATCAAGGTTCTCCAAATGCGCCTTATACTCATTCATCATTCTGTAGATGTACATCTTCACCAAGTCTTCCTTCTTTCACTCTTCCTGACAATCCAGTGCTTTGTCTTGAACCGTCTAGGGTAAGTCATCAGGCCTTCATCTTTCTTTTGACGCCCAGACCCCAACTCGAGAATGCTTATCTTTTCCTCAAAACATAAAAACTTTGTCATGAAGGCAGAAACCATATGCGACCATGTTAAAATTGATCCTGGCGCTAGATTAGTGTACCATGTGTATGTTTGCTCAGTCAGCAATTTTGAAAACTCTCTTTGCCTCATGGGCTCATCACATCCGTGCGGACTCAAGTCATCAATGAAACGTATAATGTGCTCCCTAGCACATACGTCCTTGCCGTTATACTTATAGAACTTTCAGGGTACATAGTCGAACGTGTTTGGCATCATGGCTAGCTTGCATGGGTAAGGGGATGAAAGTTTACTATCATCTCACTGAGAAAGGCTGTGATACGCTCCATCTCCAACATCTTCTATAATGTCTCCTTAGTAACGAAAGGGCCAGTGTTGATGCCATCGACTGGGAGGCCATGTGCAGACATGGGATGTGCGAAGGCTGACGGGAAGGTTGTCAGTGGAATGATAACATTTGTGGGGTTGCTCGAGTGACGTGGATTTTGGTCACTAGTTGTCGTTCCTAACCTGGACAAGCCCCTGGATTTATAGCCGGTATCTAACTATTATTGTCAGTCTGGTTCGTCGTGTGAGGAGGGACGATATGAACAATAGGCGGTGGTGGATGAGGGTTCTGGGTACCCGCGAGGAGAGCGGTCAGTGTACTCAGAAGGGTATGAATCTCAACGTTAGAGGCCTAGAGCTCTCTAATGGCGTTAGTCTACTCAGTCGCTCTCATTACAGCAACAGTAACTGAGGTTGATTCTCTCCCTAGAAGTAGCATCTTCCATGTCATGGTTCTCAATAGTTAGGTTAACATTCTCCCCTTCCAAATGAGAAGAAGCTCTCATCATTCGACTACGTCCAACCATACTCGAAGAAAAAAGAAGATGGTAGACAGATCACTCCCTAATGGAGTCGCCAAAATGTTTCACCAAAGTGATCTAGTCTATGCCAAGTATGCTTGGGAACGTGAGAGTTGGTGGCTGGGGGTGAAGGACAAGTAACCTTAGATAGCCATTGGAAGATGAAAAATGCCTTTTAGACTCTAAGGTAGGTGAGAAACTCAAGGAGAGAATATTCTCTGTGTCTTTTGGTCTCGAGATCGGTGAGAAGTTATCGCCTCAATAATGATACCAAGGATCCTTTATATTGACTAGACCAGGTGGGGACCGCTAGTGCGCCCTCGTGGTAATCACGTGACAACAATGTGAACTCAACTAACACGTGCATCACAAACTTAAAATGATGCCACATTAATAAACATGGTCAAACTTCATTCTCTCAACTGGTCGTGCCTCAATGACATTGAGTAGTTAGATCACAGACGTTAGACTCACAATACACAACGGACCTCGAAGAAGACTCCCTACCACCGAGTCTCCCTTGTAGTGGAAAGGATGATGAGACACGTGCAATAGAGCACAAGTTGCCGACCATGGGGACGGGGTGAGGGCCGTCGACCCACCGTGGGGGCGGTTTGGACTCCTCAACCTGTTGTGGCCGCGGTTTGGGCTCCCCCAACTCGCCATGGTTCTGACTCGACTCTTAAGAGTCAGATCGCGTCTTTTTTACCCTCCTTCTTCAGAGAGGAGCACATCCAAAGTGTCTAAGGAGACCATACCCGTTGAGTAATTCTCCTATCTTGGTATAACGTAATCTTGTCCTATTCCTACCAGACCGTAGCCCCTAGATTATTCCCAGTCAAGAAAGAGTCTTCGAGCCCTTGTCAGTTAGCTCGAAGACGAGACTCAACACTTGACATACGATCTCGAAATGGGCTCGCCACCCTTATAGGTCCGGGCGCGACCCTTACAAACGTGTTCACTATTATCTTATTTCGGCTTTATCACGCCCCGTAAGCGCCACATGGGTATATTTAGACGCCACATGTTCAATCTTAACACATCACTCTCAATGACGCGGATCCATATCTACAAAGATAAATATATCATCATCTTGTTTCGGAGTTTAAACTCTAAGTTTGTATAATTCTCCCTCCCCTGTAAAAATAATAAATAATAAAAGTCATGCATTTATATAATTCTCTTAGTTCTTAATATAACTTTAGAATGAATATGGTTTAGTCTCGAATCAAGTGAATCATTATTATTTCTTATCAATATCTCTTTTAGCTAAATAATTTATTTTCAACTAAACTTGTTCTTGTATTATAAATTGTTGATTAATAGGCTAATGGCTAACTCCATCCTTATAATGACATTATGTAGCCTTTTGACTATAATGTTCTACTCACAATTCAATTCAATTTATTTTAAAGAAAGTGTTAGTTACTCTCTTAAATTTTACCTTACAATTAGAATAGATATCCAATATAATTTTCAAATTACTTTTTAAATGGGTTTAATAGCTCCCTTGGCCAAAATTAAAGCAGACCAATACATTGAGAGTGATTCCCCTAATTTTAAAATTAGACAATTTGAACATCTGAATTTCTTTTTGTCAGTGCATACTTTAAAATAAGTTTAATAGCCTAAAATTGTAAACACCGTAAATACAATTTAGAAATCTCAATGTAATTAAATTGTTTTCCGGTTTACATATTTTGTGAAATATAGAAAAAAATACTCCACATTGTATAATAATCTTACAAAATTATAACAAATTATTCTCTTAAACTTACTTTAATATGTTATTGTTTAACATGAATATTCAATTTTGCTAAGAAATTAACATTCACAAATCTAGATGAAGAAAATAAAAAGGAATAATAAAAAAATTTCATTTATATTTACATGTAATTTATAAGCTTAATTATAACTATAAACATCATGAAGAAAATAAAAAGGATATATAAATTCTATAAACATCATGGATATAATAGTCATCTATTTTTATTATATTTTAGTCTATTTATATTATTTTTTTAATTACCTATTTTTGATGTTCTCACATTCCTTTTCGGGTTTTTCTTTTCTTATTTAAGTGTAACAAAGTTTTTTTCTCTTAACTTTAAGTAATACGACTTTGTTTTAATAAAAAAATGTAAATTCGTTAAAAAAAGTATAGAGTTTTTTAATGTCTAATTAAATAAAGATATAAATGATATATTTTAAACTTTGGCGACCAAAGATCTTCCTATACTCGAGTTAGAAAATGAATCTAGAAGTCGAGATGTGAGAAGGGAAAAAAATTGAATGAGAAAGAGAGGATATTTTTACAAAATAAATTATATAAAAATTGATATGTCACACAATCCATTTGACCTATATATTGATATCTGGATAATCTAACTAGTTTTTTTATGAGGTGTTTTTTCATCATCGTTATATGTATGCTTCCTTACATATATGTTTGTTCTTTTCGCACGTTTTTATCAAATCTTTTGCAAAGGGAACAAAAGCTAGACTATTGTCTTTTATGGATTGAGAAAACTCACTTAAACCATTGATAATGCTGTTGTATAAGAAGTTTTAACAAAATAATAATAAAATGATATTTTTAACGTAGTTTAACCGATTTACTTAGGTCCACGGTTTTTATCATCATCATCATTATATATTCAGTATCAACTCAATCACCTAACATAAATCTCATTACACTTGAATTTAAATTCAACACAAAAAATCAATGCGCCAAACATCAAATCATACCTTGTAATAACATGTATCTCTTAAGCATGGTCAATGTCATACCACATTTGAAAATCATAACTAATTTAGACAAAAATCATCATTTATCGATCGGGCTAGATCCATCGCACGAGCTTGGAAACTATCTTTAGCAAAAGTAATGTCGTCTGATTAAATCTTTCAATATCATGGGCTATCCCCTCCCAACGATAAAGATATATATATATATATATATANATATTTATTTATTTATTTATCTTGAGGTTGCCCTCTATTTTTTAGGACAAAATCTTCTCGCCATGCGATGCTCCTTTAGGGTAGATAGAGGTGAACATTTTTTTATCGAACTATTCGAATAAAAAAAGACCGTTTCGGTCGGTTCTTTAGCGGCCTTCGATTCAGAAAAATTAAAGAACTGAAATTTTGTTTCAGTTCATTAAATTTGGCAAGAACTGAACAAAGACTTAAGTTTTCAGTTACTTTTTTATCCTTTTATTATGGGATTTCATACTGAACTGAACTAAACTTTTTACTTTTTATTATTTTTTAGTTTTCAAGTTGTAATATTATTCAAAATTCATTAATTATCCTGAAAGTTTTAAGTTTTAGTGTTGAAATTCTTAAAATGAATGTCTTTTCTTTTCTTTCATCAATTGGGGTCAACCTGGAGAATCGAACTGAAACTTTCTGTTCAGTCGGTTCATTCTAATAAACAGTTAGGTTCGGTTCGATAATATTGTCAGAACAAAACTTCAATTTGGTTCAACTTTTAGTAAAAAATGAACCGAACTGAACCGTGAACACCCCTAAAGGTAGAACCAATCTCTCACCATCTGTCTAAGTAAAGCCATCAAATTATTTTTATACCGTATATTTATACACTTTCCAAAATCTAACTTTCCTATTTAAAATAGAATTCTCATTCAATAGCATATCATAATAAAATTTTCCCTAAAAATCTCTCCATCACCCAAGAATTTGAGGAATTCCTACCATGCCACACTACATGAAATGTGGCATTCTATAGAAATAAAATACAAGAGTTTTAGTCTTCTCTTGTTAAGAATAAGAAACAAAAGATTTTAAATGAATCTTGTAAAAAATCCTATTAAAATGTAAAAAAAAAAGCAGGACTGAAAATTACGTTTTAACAAACGAAAAGGCGGGATTGAAAATTAGAACCGGGACTGAAATTTCACCTTCTCTCTCAATACCCTCACAAATCAGATTCCTTCTCTCTCACTGCTTTTCCCTCTCAGTCTCAAGTCTCAACATACAATAAACTCACAACCTAGGGCTAGGTCGAAGAAGAGAGAGTAGATCCTCGTTGATTAGCTTGTCTCTCTCTATTAGCTTCTCTCTTGTCTCTCCTCTTCATGGTTCCCTATCATTCCTTCTTAGAGGTTTTCAGTTTGCTTCGATCTCTCTTGTATGACCATAAGCTTTCAGTTTGCTTCATCTCTATCTATGACCATTGTGCATCTCGTTTGACTTCCTCTTTCAAAGTGGAGAAGGGGTAGGCAGAGGAGCATCTCTTTCGATCTATTAAGTTAGCATCTTCATCTTGATGACGAGCTCGTGGCTAGATCTATGTAGGTTGATTCGTTGAGCGTGTTTTAGTGAGGTGAGTTTGTTTACATTTTTCTTAACCTCCTGAGTTTTAGATGGGATTTGAGACAGATTCAAGTTTTGAGCAAATGATCCTTGTTGCTTTAGGTCAGGGTTCCATAAATTTGTTGCATTTGGACGGGTCTAGAGACTCATGATAGAATCTAGATTCTCAATGATCTAGGGATTTGATTTCGAGCGACTAATTCATGATTAGCTCGGTGAACATGGAAGAGCGAGCAATGGTGACCGAAGCTTTTTCATTGGTAAATTGGAATCAGCTTTGAACGTGGAAATTAAAGTATTTAATCAGCTTTTTCTTTGGTAAGTTGAAGCTTTTTCATCTGTAAATTAGAATCAAAGTATGTTTGATTTGCAGTTTTTTTGAAGAAATTTATTAGTTCACAGTTGATTCAATCTTCCTACCCCCACCCCCACCCCTTGAAGAAAAAGAAAAGGAAAAAGAAAAACTCATATCAATGACTGAAATTTTGGACACTAATGTATGCTACGGCCAATGTTCTTCTACTGATATGGTACTTGTGTTTCTTTTTTCTGGTTTATCCTTACCCTTTAGATTGATTAGTGATTATTTGTACATTTTTACACATTATAGTTGGTTTTTTGGACCTAGGCTTTTTGCTGCTTTTCCTCTGCAGGAGATGATTTTGGAGAAGTGTGAACTTATTGACTTTTCAAATACCATTGTAATTAAAAATATTATGAAATTCTCATATATTGTAATGACAATTTGCTGGGGACTGTTCTTTGAGTTTTTCTTTTTTTAATTAATTCATTTCCTTTTCTTTTAGTCTTAGACTTCTGCACAAGCTCCTGACTGGAATGTAGTCTTCAAGGACCCAATTTTGCCCTTCATGGTTGACATTGGAAGGGAAAGCCACCCATATCTGCACACCTTCTTCGACAATTGACATTGTGTTGACATATGATGATTTTCTACTTGATAGACCGATGCTAAAGATGACCCATCAAAGTATTGTTTTTGGAGATGTATGGTCAATTATAAAGAGGGTGCAAATTTCTGTAGAAAACTATAAGTTCTCTGTAATTGCCGACATATGCATTTTCTTTGTTATCTTAGTTCTTGATGCAAAGTTCTTTTCATAGAATGTGTGGGAAATTGTTTGTTGTTTTTTAGTTTGTTTCAGGTGGGGGCTCTCTCACACATTACTCTTTCTCTCTCTCTACGATAGTGAGTGCTCTTTTTTCTACACTGTAAAAGTTTAACACCTCATAAAATCCATGCAGGTCGATAATGTTTTCTTTCATCAGCTGATTCAGGGGGTAAGTTTGGAGGATGATGAAAGTCAGTTAGATCCAAAACTGACAAGGTGAACTTGGTAAATTGATTAATTGATTTTACAGTTCAATATTTACTTTCACGCTTATTGGAAAAGTAAATGAAAATCAATGTTTTTCAAGGTGATAGTTGTCTTGTTAATTTTGATTTATTAATTGCCTTAAACATTCTTTTTCTGACTTTATATATTTTCCTCTAACTTATGATACTAACACAACACAAGTAGTTTTTCACAATACAAATCAGGTTAAAACACTAAACTCTGATCGTAATTTTTCCTTTTTAATTCTAAACTAATTTCTTACATGTATGGAACAAAAACCTTGCAAGAACCTTACGTAGTTAGTAATTGATGTTTATGATCCCATATTGACTTCTACCTCTGATTAAGAATGTGTTACTCTACTTAAAAGTCTTACTTTTAAGGGGACTAGAGTAACAAAGATAGCATAGCACCTTCTCAAAATCAGAAGATTAGATAGATGATTTAAATGCGTTTATGAGCCTCCAATTTTGACACATTTTGCACAAATCTATAGAATTAGAAAAATCAATTCCTAGTGACCACTGGTTATTTTTTTTGCACACGAAAAAAGTGGACTTTTAATATGAGGATTGTCACAGGCGCGACATTGATCCTTGTGGATTACTTTTTGCAGGGATATCCGTCTCTTGTAAAATGTCATATTTCTTGTAGTGTCAGATTTGCATGAAAATAAAGAAAGAAATTATGAAAGAAATTTAAGAAAACAAACGAATTGGATGAAGAAATCAAGAAATCCAAACGTAATTATTAATTATACATTTTTTAAACGACATAAGAGAAAGGCCAATCTACTTTAGTTTGCTTGAAATTAAAACAACAATGAAAGAATTAAACTAAAAGAATGACATTGTCTAGGGTATGGTTATTGAATGAATTCACATGACATGCCTAAACCATGTTTATATACATCTTCCAACTAAATTTATTCTTCTTAACTTTGTTCCCATTAAATTGTGTGTGTTGCTGATAAAAAAACACTTTCTTTTCCCGATAACTTGTGGTAGAACATTGTTTGTTCTAAGTACGAAGAATAAGCACATATAACAGCATGAATAAATACATAGAAACAATGGTTGTATCCGTGATTTTAAAATTAAAGAGAATAAGTTTGAACCACGAACTGTTCATGGGTGAAATATCAAATTTTATTTTAAAACTTATTTAATCGAATTGAATAATTAAAAACTAAAATAACAAACGATCATGCATATCAGACATTGAAATAAATAGAAAAATGTTGAAACAATTTTCACCTTTGCGTTGTATCAGAGATTTTCTGAATTAGTAGAATCCTTGTATTCGTTCATCACGTTCTTCAAACTTCAGAGTCCAAATCTTTGATCTTCAAGAACCAAAATCCAAGTACGATCTTCAAGAACCAATTTCTCAAAATTTTCTTCACACCAATAACCACTCATTAATTTCAGAAATATATCTCGTGAGAATTTATTTAGGAACTGAGTGTGCGCTCTCAAAATGATTGAATACGAAAATCATTTTTTTCTTCCTTCTATTTGAAATATGGCGGCAACTGTAAGGGAGGGGGAGAAAACTTTTTTTCTCTCTCTGTGTAATTACGCACTGAATTGATCAATATCAATTATTGTGTTCTAGAGTTGTGTTGTATTTGATATAATTCGTATGCCAATAAAATTGCTATCATATATATATATATATATATATATATTTATATTTATTTATTAATTTTAAAAATTTGTAAATATACCCCTATATTTCAAATTTCTAAAAATTAACTCCAAAATAATCACAATGGCCGAATTTTGTACATATCCTCTTAGAATTTTTGTTGTATCGAAATTCATGAATCTAATTGATTTTTCTAATTAATATCTATCAATTAACTATTTAATTTTTTATTTACTAATTATCTAATAATTAGAAAATAATAAATTAATTAATTTCAATACAATTAGTCACACTTAACTAATTAAGTGACAACACTCATCATATGAGTGTAGGAAATACACATTGGTACTAAAATATAATTTGGTTCAACTAATATTGTTTCTTCTATTCCTATTCCCATGAGCTATTCTTGAGACCGAATGGACCCACATGAACAAAGTTATAAGATTCAAATACCCAGCAAAGTTTTCTTTATAAATTCTCGACATATTTAATCCCGATATCGTACGACTCCACTATAAGTTCGATGTCAAATCAACTCTCGATTTATGCATGTTACATTTTCTGTTGGTGCAAATAAACTCTTTTATTTCACAGTCCACAGAATATTTTAACACATTACCTATCATGAATATCAGTAACAAGAGCGAGGATGTAAAATTATTATTTTACCCTTCTTGTTGTTATTTCCTTAACGCCTTTATTGACTGTGAATAAGAAAGACATAATAGTGAATTATCTCGTACAATTCACAAGTCTTAATCAATGTCTTAATTCATTGAATACTCGGCCAAGTTTATTTATTCATACACCTATCAATAAAACATAATGTGATATTGTTGTTTTCACAATCCAACCACGAATTTCCATATCTATGAATCACGTAACTCCAACATAGTTGAATCACGATTCTAACAGCCGAGATATTATCCATCAATTCGAACTCACCCATTTGACATATCAAAGATCGCAAGTAACTAAGTCAAGATACAAATTCACCTCAGGATTAAAGTAATTATAAAAATACCCTTAAAGAGTAACAATTAGATTTATAGATAGGTAAACGGTTTTTGTTCTTACTACTACAAAACTGAGCTTTAACGACCACCATAAGTTTTTTTATGTTAGGTTTGTTAAACCTGTCAAAGAAAATAGAGTTGAGTGGGATAATTTAGATAAGATGACAGTTAAAAAATTAGTTGTCATTAATGTATTATCTACTATGACAGGTAAAATAATCAAGATCATAGTTGTATATACCCATTTATGTTAATTATAAAAATGCCACCTATATAGTTATAATATTTCTCATATTCATTCTAAAAAATCAGAATCCCTCATGAGCTCTCTCGAACTCCTCTCTCTGGAACTAACTCGAGGCAGCCTTCTCTCTCTAACTCTCAACCTGCTCTCTTTCTTTCTCTTCCTCTCGAGCTTTCCTCTACATTGGTCTCTCTAGCTCGTCTCTACGCTGCTCTCTCTCTCTCTCTCTCGACACCTCTCTCTCTCTGCT
Source organism: Datisca glomerata (assembly GCA_003255025.1). NCBI lineage: Eukaryota > Viridiplantae > Streptophyta > Magnoliopsida > Cucurbitales > Datiscaceae > Datisca > Datisca glomerata. Next base: position 273,387 of record QANY01008203.1, read on the forward strand.
ACTCACTTATCTCTAATCTGTTCTTTCATTTGAATCTCAGCCTCCGATGACGGTTCTCCCTCTCTGGTGGTGAGTTTATAGTTATGGTTTTGATTTTTTATGGTTTTACACTTAATAATATCTGTTTGGCTGATTTTGTGATAAAATCATGTTTAAGCGATGAAAAATAAAATTAAAAGATATTTGAAGGTTTTAAATATTAATTTGTTTTGTATAATAAAATACCACAGCCAGATGTTTGTACATTGAGTGTGTAAGTCTTTTTTTGACTAATTTGTCTGGTAAGCCAATCTTGTATGCAAGGATTATACATCTTTTGGACAACATGAGGTTGAGTTGATGAAATGGTTTTTCTTGTAGGCAGGAAATTCGAACCTCAACAAGCTCCATGACTTCAGTTCCAAAGCCATTTAAGTTTCTTCGGCCTCATTATAAAACCCTATAAGTATTTTATGAGATAATGGCAGAATCAGACTTATAGGAAAAATTAGTTTGTTATCATTGTTCTTTGTAATGTTCAACATTGTTCTCTTTCTTACTTGACTCGTTCTTCAATGAAGAAGTACCTAGCAGATATACTCTCAGTTTTGGCACCTACACAATGTCTGCAAATGGAGAACGAGTATGCTGAGCTTATAGAAATTTAAGCTTAATATTTTCTTTTTTGTTACCGACCAAACTAATATTATATTCTTTGTGATTAGAATTGGCTGAATGTGTCTGTGCTAACTTTTCCATTCATATTACGTCTCCTCTGCACCATTTTGTTAGAGAATGTGAATGAAATTGTGATTAGAAATAGGAGGATTTTCTATGTGTTGTCTGAGGATGTGGTTTCTCTGTGGGATAAGATTCATTTTTTTTTGTTTCTCTTTGGGTGTCCTCTTCTAAGTGGTTTAAGAAAATTCCTTTGTTTTTTATTAACACTGACTGGAAAGCCATTTGTACTGAGATACTTATTTTTTGGTGTTTCGCTGAATAGCTTATCCGCCGACTTTTAGTAAATTGTTATTTTTTTACGGTTTAAAGCAATTCTTTTTTCTTATAGAAAAAATTGTGATTTGCATGTGTCTTTATGCATGACAGTGGACACTTGGTGATTATAATGTGGAACTTCTGTTCAATTTCTTCTTTTGTATGTTTAACAGATTTTCTTCCGCCTCTATATTTTAATTAGCTATTATTTGTTATTTGTAACCTGTGAACTATTTTAGGAAAGTTTGAAGTACAGACTGTTGGGTTCAGAAGATGATATTGGTTCATGGGGCCATGAGTATGTCAAGTAATTCATTGGGTGTTATCGTGTAAGATGATTTTGTTCTGATTGGTCGTTAATCGAGAAAGTGAAATTTTGAAAGTTTTCATCTCACTGGTTTTTATTTGTAGGAATTTAGCTGCTGAAATTGCTCAAGAGAATTCCCAATGACAGATGAGATCTCTTTAAAATTCTTGTGAAAGTTTCAATGAGAACACACGCAAATATCTTTTTTGTTCTTCATTATGGAGAATGAAAAGATTTTATGTACACTTTGAAAGTCAAAATGGTCTCTCTTTAACTTGTTTACAACTTAAAGATTTTGCATTGTATTTGGAAGGATGGAGTCTAGTGTTTAATGACTCACACACACGCGCGTGAACATATTCTTAATCATAAACATGGTGATGTGTTTTATGATGTATTGTCTATAAGAATGTGTTATAATTTCTCTAGCAGTGTACCTAATGTTGTATGGAGTTTGTTGAAATGTATAATTTTATTCACCCAAACTAGAATCCCCTCTTCTTTGGTTTTTTTATTTTTCTTTCTTAGATTTCTTATTAGGAAAATTAATATTTACTTACACTCATTCTTTATATTTAACTTTGTAGAGTGAAGAAGCTCCCGTTGATGATCTGATGGATCTTGTGCAACAAATCGTTGCTTTTCACATGAAGGTTTGACTTTAGCACGATCATACATAAAGAGTGCAAACTATTTTAACTATCTTCTTTGATTGGAGTCAAAATAGTTAACTGCATATTTGTCGATTTATCTGATATATGTTATTATACTGCAGCATAATGCTGAACCAAAAGTTGTTTATCTTTTAATGGCGGTAAGGTACACGTACAAGCTGTTGATCTTTTCATCGATAAAGTATATGGTTGACATGATATACTTTATCGCCCTTTTTTCTTTTGTTATTTTTTTGGATGATGGATTTGGACTTTGTTGGGTGCTCTAATGCTCATTCTTTTTGTGTTATGCTGGTACTCTATAATTTAAACTTTATTTTTCTGACTTGTAGTTTCATCTAGATTTTGATGTGAAATTTTATGCCTTTGAATCTCCCTTTTGGTATGTATGTTTGAATCTCCACGTGACTATGCCATATTCTCACTTGTATTTATTTGCTTGTGCATGTATCATGTCTCTTATCGCATGTTCATGTATATAAGGTCGTGCCCCAAGTTATATTTGCATGTGAGTATTGAGTGTAAATGGAAAAATCTTTTAGAAAACAAACAGTCGTATCATGTCTCACTATCCACATAACAGTTGCCTCATCATTGATAGGAAAATCTTTTAAAAAAGAAACAATCCAAACTTGTATATTTACACTGGCAACTTCACAAAAAATCATGTCTTGAAGTTAGTCTTATGCGTAATAGGTCTGGACCGACTTCATATTGATAGGGTCCATTGTCTTTCATTCATCAAGTGTAGCTAAATGATAATATCTTCATTTGTATGCTTCGTGAACAACAAAAAGATCATTCCCACTGAGGTGAAAACTTGGATGGTGTTGATATGCTTCTTCTCACATGGTTTGTAGCCTATAAAACATTTCCCTTAGCAAATATTCTTGCCTTGACTACTCTCGAGTAGGTGTGTAGTAACAAAAAGAGGTAACTTAACTTTATACTTGCATAACCTAGTGATGACAATCATATCCCAATCTCTATGGTATATGAAGTAGTATTACAACCAACACCTATTTTGCCAGCTGGGTTTTTGGTTTATGAATTATTCATTGCCTGTGGTGTTAGACAAATTACATTTAGGGTGTTTTGTATCCAACAATATAGTAATTTGGAACTGCCGGCTACTATTATCTGGATTCTGGTTTTTCTTTTTATTTAATATTTTGTTTTTCATGTCTTTTCTTGTCAATGACATCCATGAATGTTTACAAGTGGAAGTTTACTTTATTTCAAATACATGGATACAATAACTGGTATAAGTGATATGGATTGTGTTCGTTGGCCAAATTCTCGTTGGCATTCTGTCAAGGTAATTGAGCTAATTTTGTAGAGTATACTATTATTACAAGACATGTCCACTAGTTTCCACACTTTTGGATTAAAAAATTCAGATCTTGAAGTCATTGCGATAAATACGATGATAACTGTACAATGTATAAGAAACTCAAATTTTGAAAAGAGATATAATAAGAAACCCAAATTTTGTTGGCTTTTTAAGATTTATGTTTCTTGTCGTGCAAAAGTCATGTTGATTGTATGTTTAGTTGATTATTTACTTTATTCTAGAAAATTGGGGAGAGACTATAGAAAAATATCATGGAAAGGCATTTCATTGTCTTTTCATGACATTTTTTTCAAAGCAACTGGCTCTTTGTTGACGAGTATTCCCCACCATTAATGGTCTTTTTACGACACCTTCAATGATTGGTATTCCCGGTCATCTAATATTACTTTAGATGACGGGGATTCTCCGTCATTAAAGGCAAAAACTGAAATTTTTTAATGACCGAGAAGGCAAAGATTACTCCTCGATAGATTACAATCGGTCGACCGTCATTATAGGATTTTAATGATAGTTTTTCACCATCATCTAAGGCTAAAATTGTAGTAGTGTATAAACTAATTTGTTACAAGTCTATCAACATGTTCCATAACACGTCTAGATTAACCGTTTGAGTCTTCACTCTCATGCCCAAAACTGGCGTCCATTGGTACAACCTAACAGTCGTTATCAGATTTGATTATTCAATCGATCCTAATACTACGAATAACATTCTAAATGAAGAGCTTGTCTGGAAGACTTCTCTGTCTTTACTCTTCTTACGTTGATAATAGTTCTATGACTTGAGTAAATTATAAACACAGTTTAATAAAAGAAAACTTTTATTTATTCATTAAATTCAGTACTATAAAATTTTTGAAAAATAACTAAATACTCATAAATAGTTATTATACCTTACTTTATGGACATAATTCAAACAATATGTGGATATGGATAGATTACCTGCAATATATAAGAAGGCACAATCAAGTGAGTTTTTTTTACCATTTCTTTTCTAGTTATTTTTTAATTAATTATAACTTTATCCATTACTTATACATACATATATATATATATATA